>CM062293.1:36957227-37507094 GCA_031216915.1 Pictodentalium vernedei
TTGCAAATAAAAGAGAACAAAATGCGAAACACGACCACGGTTGTGGAATTAACATTGGAGCCGCTGAGTAGTCGGAAAATCTTGCGTTATTCGATCAGAATTCTGTCTGTGGGAGTCGGCGGTTGAAATTTTCATGGAAATGTAATACCACGTTCGGAAAAAAATTCGGTTACAACAATGCTTCGAATTTCAAACTGTTGAAATTTTTGCTGGAAAAAAAATGCCAACTAGCTTGATTTTTGGACAAATATTGGGGGTGGTGAGACATCCCACACACATCCCTTGTAGCTACGATCTTGAATTGGGCTCATATTCACTCAACCCAGTTGACTTGGGTTTTTTAACCCAATTGATTTTAGAATGTATACCCTCGCGTCTCTCGTTCTCATTCAGTGATCATTAACCCTTTATTAACATGAAAAGCAGACGACACTTGCCAACAAAATTTTTGAATCACTATCTTTTTCATTTTTTCTCTCAAAAACATAGGTTATAACCCCTCATTGGAACGAGGGGCCATAACCTATGTTTTTGAGACATAAAAATGAAAAAATAATGAAAATTAATTCGCGAATTTTGTGAATAGCGCTGGGCGGTTTTTGCCGTTACGTTGGGAAAAGTATTAACCCCTTTAAATCTAAGTGTAGCTCTGTATGTGAACGGCTCAACATTTTCGAAACTGTGTTTCCTCTGCTCCGTTTTTAGATACTTGGAATATTGCGTTCAATTAACCCATGGGAATTATTGATCAATGGAATCCATGCAGTTAATGAAAGGACCAGAGCATAACAAATGTATGATTACTCAAACTAGATTGTAAAGAAAAAAAGAATAAAAACTTATTGCTAATATAGATTTATGGATCCGCATTGCAAAACTCTCTTGCAGTCATTTCTAGAAAATGATAGGCTGTCTTCACTATTCAATATTCAAACAGATTTCTTTCAGGTCATGGTTCTGACGAACTGAAAAATACAATATTGACCAAAGCCGAAAGTTAAAATCGATATTGTTTCTCCCCGATCTATGCTGGAAATACCATTCATTAGGCCTGCTTTGATATAAGACACAATACGTTTTTATTACAAATGGGAAGTCCGTGCTTCCGTCCTTCTGAATAGCAAATTTCCCACCGCTCGGGTGGGGCGTCCCGTCCTGGGGCTGGGACGGAGAGGTGCATTTTGGCACCTACACGCTAAAAACTAAAGTGTTAAAAACTACACTTGAAGTGCTGTATTTAACACTAAGTGCTGAACTAGCACTTTGTTCAAGTGTCGATATCCCAGAACTTAACAGGTGTTACAATAATACCACTTGACAAGTGTAATGTCGCGACACTTCAAAGGACACAACGCAGATGACGCGGATCAGGCTCGAGAGTTCGAGCCTAATCCGCGTCATCTGCGTTGTGTCCTTTTAATTATGTACCCACCAAGCGCAAATCAAATTATGGGCGATTCTGGAAGAACCACCAATGCTAGACGCATCCATTCAAGTTTCAGATGTCTGACGATTGTAATGTCTAAGTGCTTAAAGCATTGCACTTTGAGTGTTAAAATCAAACCCGAAGAGTTAGAATGGGTTTAACACCTGTTAAAGTGTCAGTTTTAACACTTTAGTTTTTAGTGTGTAGGGGAAATTTTACCAGGAAAGGAACATTTGATGAGTTCCGATCCGGTGTGACGTTGCATAAACCCTTCAGGTTCCGTATCACAGTTTTCAAGACATTTTCAAATATGATGTGCTATGTGTTCTGTTCCACTGCCAATGACACCAAACTCATTCACATTACCCTTCATATGTATACATTTTCGAAATTGGCTGAACCTAGTGAATACAGCCTGATAAGATAAAACTGATACTATAAGTTACATGGCGTGTAGCTGGCTGATACATTTCCATACAAGGCGATGAGTGTTCATATCAGGTGAGGCGAAGCCGAACCTGATATGAACACTCAGAGCCTTGTATGGAAATGTATCAGCCAGCTACACGCCATGTAACATATTTATTATGTCGAAAGTCCATGTAAATCAAGCGATTAATAATTTTCTCCATAAACAAACAACGGCCCGGAATTTATTTTTCAGGAACCACTATTGATAGCACCGCGCAGAATCATGAACAGTAACAGGCATAGATATCAGATAGAAGAGTGTTCTATCCGATATCTATGGTAACAGGCACCGGTACGTGTAACCATGGTAATTGTAAACAAATCATCACTTTGCGAAGGGCGATTGCCGTACTTGTTTACAAATGAAACGAATCGCTGCTTGCCACTGAGATCAGTGCTGCTTGCCAACTCGGCATAATCTGGAGGCCCCTTGCGTACATTTACTGTTGTTACTACCTAAAAAGGACTAATAAAGCAGTTTTGAACATTAAAAATCACTTTTTTACTGTAGAGCAAACAATAACAATAACGCAACTTGAACTTTGAAGTTGAATCTGAAACGCACACCGACTTTCTGTTAATTCTGTTTGATCGGAATGTTTCAAAAACAAGTTTGTTCATTTATTATTTATAGTGATGTTGATGTTGCCGATTTTGCAATTTCTGAAAACAGGAGCACCCTTTGGCATTGATGAGCTGGACAAATGTTCGTTTTCATCATCAAATGAAAAGAACTTTTCAGACTACAAATATTATCTTTTGCCCATCTTTTTACATATTTAATGTTTTAAATCACAAAATACGGTATCTTGAAAATATTTTCGGAACCTAAATTCTCTTATTTTGTTTTAATTCAGATTTTGAAAATTCGAAGTGAGGGGAATTGCATCAAAATAAATGGCGGCTACTCACCTGATATTAATTAATATCAGGTGAGTAACCCGATACGGTGGAATCTTTAGAAGGTATTCCAGCATTTTGATTGGACAAACTAACTTTGAGACATAATAAATATAATTGTGGGAGGCATAACTTACAGTACAACATGAAGCCCCGACCTGAAAATTTGAATGAAAAATTGCCAAAAAACATCCATGTTCAGGCACTTGGCTTCCACAAAAGCAGAATTTTCCGACGAATTTTCCCAGCTTCAACACCTGCCCAGGCCTGGAGCACATCATCTCCAATTACCAAAAAGAAAAAAAAAATCTTTGTTTCCGTCTCATTTTTTGGCTACACACCTGTAAACAATCCCGTGTAAAAATGACGTCTGAAAAGTTGGCCTCATTTTCTGAGCCACTGTTTCACAGAAATCTCATGCTGTCATGACACTATGCATCAGGCATCCATCCAATGACCAAAACATTAAAGTCTACTTGCCAACAAGTAGTCTCATGCTTTCAGTACCTAATACTAAAAAATACAGACCTAATTTATGTGGGGTCAGATTCAGGATAGGCCTTTTATTTCAAAATTCTCTGCAGAAGTACGAAACTGTGGAGCGGAACCTCAACGCGTGCAACTATCTTTCCTGCGGTCTTCTCGGCATACTATATTGTAGCACCCACGCGCTTCAACCTATCGAGATAACATGTCGTACCTAGGTGGGGGTGGGGGGGGGGGGGGTGATTTAACCATGGCAGTGGCATGAGATGGCCACGGATTTTATTCTTAATATAAGATTGCCAAATAATATTAGGTCTAAATGAGTGTTTGTTTCTTTTTATTTCAGACTTTGTCTGTGTCGGTGTCTGTTTTCTCATTGAGTGCTATCTCCGTAGAGCGATATTACGCAATATGTAAACCTCTGAAGCTCGAAATCTCCACGACCACCATCATCATCACAATAATGTTGATCTGGTTATGTAGTGCTGCCGTAGCCATGCCAGAAATGGTGTATATGAAGTTAACACGGACGTTCGAGGAGCACTTGACGGGTTTATTAACATACTGTGAACTTGATATGGGACAGACTGAGAGAACTGTGTACCAGATGGTCATCACTATCCTACTGTATCTTCTACCTGTATCGCTAATGACTTTCACGTATTCGATTATAGCGCTTCATCTCTGGAGATCCTCCAAGACAAGACCGACTGTGACGTCAGTTAATGAATGTAAGTATCGGAGTTTATTTTTTTAAATAGAGGATCCCTAACTTCTTCATAGTTTATATCGAATTTTCAGAACGAGTTCAGCAAATTAGGTCTGGACTGGTCTTGTCCGAGCTTTAGCGAGGCCCAGACCTAATTTAGTGGATGAGTTTTGTAAATATCTGTTTAACCCTTTACCCAAAGTAACGGCCAAAACCGGCAAGCGCTATTCACATAAATCGCCGATTAATTTTCATTATATTTTCATTTCATTATCTCAAAAACATAGGTTATGACCCCTCTATGGAACGAGCTCGCCGAGCTCGTTCCATTGAGGGGTCATAACCGATGTTTTTGATCCCAAAAATGAAAAACAAAATGAGTTATTCAAGAATTTTGTTTGCAAGTGTCGTCTGCTTTTCATGTTAGGTGAAGGGTTAAACTGGGGACGAGTTGAAGATTCTACTTATTACATGATTCAACCCCCCCCCCCCCCCCCAAGCCACCCACCCACCAAAAAAATACACTTAAAAAGATTAAGGTCTCGTTACAGTTATTCAGGTGAAAACGTTTGTTTTTCAAGAAATTCACGGCTTCTCATTGACACGACCGAGGATATTTCGCATTTAAATTACCTCCCCTATTCACAATACTCACGATTTAGGTTATAGAAGCCTAAATAAATCCCACTGACCACAGTGTTAACCTTTCACGACCTGTACAACACACCAAGTTGTTTTTGAAAAAAAACATACCTATACATCTACAAAGTACGTCATCTTTTGAAGAAATTGAACTGGAAAAAAATATATGTTGTCACATGAAATTTCAGTTTAAATTTTGAATTTTCACAACTACCGTATGGTCTTGCACTGAATGACCGTCACCCCTTTTTTCCATGCCTCATGTTTTTGAGAGATTCTCACACATTCCGGCACCAAATTACAAACAAACTCATTAATCCTTTCTACAGTGGACGAATCGAAATTTTAATTAATGGTTTCAAAACCAAAATATATTTAACCAATCAGCTGATCAGCCCTATTTAATCCTACTCACAACAGGCTCCAAGTCACGTGTTCACTTAATTAGTTGTTCAGGACCTGTATACAGTTTCTGGAAGCTCTGAATATGGCCTTTTTCTGGAGACAACTGCATACAATAAAAATCTTAAAATATGACTCAAATACACTCAGCTGAATGACACAGCTGATGGCTAAAAAATGGCTCAAAATGGTCAATTTTTTTTCATTTTAGGATAAGTTTCCAATTTTCGTGCATCGATACACAGGTACTCGGCACAGTCTGCGAAATCGAAAGAAAAATTATATTTGATAGCATTTTTGAATCGATGCTGACGTGACTACATAATGGTATATAAATATTAACAAGGCACACAACTCGCTTTTCGAAAACAATAGCACTCATCTTCGTTATACCCCCCTCAAATTTGATTCACATAACGTATCCAGCAGTACCCCGGTGTCGGGAGCGCGATGGCTCAGTGGTAGACTGTTGGACTTCTGTGCTAGAGGTCCCGAGTTCGATCCCCGTCCGGGACGATCTCCGTCCGGGACGTCCCCATGTGGGCAACCAGGATAAAGTGCAAGGCACTTTATCCCGGTTGCCCACATGGGGGCACGATGGCGCCGTGTGCTAAGGCGTACTGCACGTCGATGGTGCACATGTCTTCAACCGCTGTAACCCTAGTTGAACGGAGCTTGAACAGAGGCAGGGTGTTGAGGAGCTCGGTGGTTCTCTCCGGGTACTCCTGCTTCCTCCACCCGTAAAACTGTCACGGTCACGATTAGCCATTGTGCATAAGTATGTGACCTTAAACCCCAATAAATAGTAATAATAATAGTATCCGGTGTCAGTGGAAAGGGAAATGAATAAGCTTTACAATGGTGTATTACACGACCGTTGGGTGTTCTTGAGTTGTTCACGATAACTGGGAGAAGTCTGGGTAGCAGAAAGGAACAAATTGTTCACACGAAGCTGCGGCTAAATTGTAGTGATTTAAACGGACATAAATTTGATAGATTTATAAGTGATAATGCATCTTGTGTTGTGGCTGCGGTCATGTATATGAAGACACTGAACACTATTTATTAATGTGTCCTCTATATACAGAACAAAGAAATTCGCTTCTAATAAAATTGGGCCACACCACTAATATCACTCTTATGCTATATGGGGATACGGAGAAAACTGCCATGGAAAACGCCAGTATATTTCGTGCGGTTCAAGAATATATTAGGGAAACAATGAGATTCTAGTGAATGGTTTATTTCCAGTGGAAAAGAACCCTGACAATGACCTTTGCTGTATTGGGTGAGAGAGATTTTAGTGGGCCTATCATATAAATGAAAGTAGATTGCCTCCACGCCCAATTGATAGGTAAATTATTTAAAGGAGATGGTGGGATATAGTATGGTACTTTCTCTTTCTTTCCAATTCATTGGATCAGTTTCTGTTTTATGTACAGTTGCACCTGCACCATTGTGTTGTATTGTATTTCTCTGTAGGGTGCGGCGTTAATATAGGTATTGCCTGTTCGCCAAACCCCATTTCATTGAGGAAATAAAAATATTGTTTAAAAAAAAAAAGTCGCAGAAAATGCCGAAAAACATTTAGTTGGACCAAGTGTTCAGTGGAAAGTGGGTTACAAGCGACAATTCTCCGATTTATTATAAATAATTTGAGGTCCCATTGTCTATGGAGGGCAAATTCAAATATTAACCGTAAAACAACATCGTATGATGACGTATTCATTTTTAATACGCATTTGTTCACAAAATCCTCAACGTATCTTTGGTCTATCAAAATTTTCAACCCAATAAATTTTTCGCGCACGCTTCAACTATTTTCAATTGTGAACTAATCTTAATTTCTACATATATATCAAAGATAAATAGGGCCCGAGGCCTCCATACACTGCAAAAAAATATAGGTTCTCTTTAGAACCCAAACTGGTTCTAATCTTGTCCCTGAGATGGAACCAGTTCTGTTTGAACAGTATTTATTTCAAATCAAATAAATTTATAAAGATTAACATTAAATATTAACAGAATTAAACATAAATTGAGGGGGTTTCAGTCGTAAGTTTAGAGCTTATACGAGATTGTCTCAGATCATTATTAAGCAAAGGAGATATGAATAGTTGGCATATCGAACCAGTTTTGGTTCTCTTCAGAACCAAAACTGGTTCGATATGCCAACTGTTCATATCCCCTTGTTTCAAAATGTTTGGCGACTGCGTTGAATAAGCTCCAAGTTTACTGCTGAATCTACTTCAGTTCATGTAATATTCTGTTAAAACTGAATGTTAATCTTGGTCAATTTATTTGATTTAAAATAAATACTGTTTAAACAGAACTGATTCCATCTCAGGGACAAGATTAGAACCAGTTTTGGTTCTAAAGAGAACCTATATGTTTTGCAGTGTATGATGAAAGTTTGTATAATCAAATTGAGAATAGCCGTACACATGTTCTGTTATCCGAAGGGATCTGTCTCGTCAGAAACGTTAATATTTTACAACCACACATTTTAAAAATGTATTTCCTCATTTTCTTGGATTCCGGATGCAGGGAAGAAAATTGAGCAGCCCTGTTGTTAAACAGACAGATGAAACTAGACGGTAACAGTGCGTGGTGACATGCTTAATCTTATCCAACCTATGGAGTAATTTGTTTTGAAAGATCAAAGACAGTGACAAATTGGTTGACAGTTGTAGAACATAACCCAATATATCGTATAATATGTTATGACAGCACCGCCTGTGTGTTTATCGATACGTGTGCCCAGTCAAAGCTGCATATATCTTGCTTCAGAATTCAGTAACAACTTAACTGTTCGAACTTACTGTTAAATTTGCAACCAGCTGCAGGTCCTCTCGCCGTAAATTTTACGGTAACTATCGTTTCTACTCAAAGCGTAATTACGGGAACAGAGAAGTACTCATGTTTAGCACACTTTGTCTTTTCAGTACGAAGGCATTTAATTTTTTAATTTCTACTTTTGCGTAACATCATCACCCAGGCCGGCTTGTGTGAGATGAGTCCATTCCGAAGGTAGAACAATTAATATTATTAACCTGCAGCCAATTGGCTGCAGGTTAAAAATTTTAATTGGGCCTCTTTTGATGATGACTGGACAAGCGTTGTGTGTTGTGAACTGTGAAGCTACGGATACACATCAGATCCATGGTTCTGGTTCTCGATCAGTCAAAACTGATTCATTGCAAAAATATGGACTCTTACGGTTAAATTTTACGGTAGTATACCGGCAGCTAGTTGCCAGAACTTTACCATATTGTCAACCGCCACCCGTAGCTACCCCGTGATGTGCAATAGTATTTATTTATTTATTTATTTATTTATTTATTTATTTATTTATTTATTTATTTATTTATTTATTGGAGTTTAAGACACTTTCGACAGCCAAGGTCACAGTCAGGATATATCGGGTTTATCACCCCCCCCCCCCCCCCCCTCACTGTTCACACCCGATCGGTCATCTTTGCGACGTCCCTGTCCATTCCTCGGTTATACAATGGCGAGGTGGTTGGTCAACATAACATATGCCCGTGATAGTGGACTGCCTAAGAATGAATATTCAGTAAAAATCACATTTCGTTTCTCTGAACAATATTCTCCCCACATTTCACTATTATTATTATTATTATTATTATTATTATTATTATTATTATTATTATTATTATTATTATTATTGATTCTATTATTAGTTTGGGTGTATGTGTCATTTAATTATATATAAACAAACAATTATGTCCTCGAGGACAATATTTTTGTTTATATATAAGAGCATGAACGACACCTATCCATGCTGCGCCATGGGGCGTACTTACCCCTCCACATTTTTCGCCAAGCGTAGTAAAAAAATACTATCATTTTAATTTCTGTATTGAGCGTTGCGGTGTAATGGTGGGTATGCTTAATTCCATATTCCCTATTCCCAAGTGCACTAAATCAGAAAAGTTTTTAAATTATGTTTGTGTGTGCCCCCTCCCCCCCCCCCCCCCCCCCCCCACACACACACACATTAGCTGCAAACAACAAACAAGAGTCGAGGGCCCAAATTGCAACAAGGCGTGCCGCGTTCAAACGGTCTGAACCATACCACTTAAGAGTATTCGAGGAATGCTAGAATCGAGAGCGTGCAACGCATCCGTTTGGAATGCAGCCTACTTTCATTTTCGATTTGAGTGTCGTTTGGTGCTTTGTGCTCGCACTTTACAACAGCGTTCTTCCGTTAAAATGTCACCATGTACGACGTTTACCATAACAGAAAGACCTAACCAATAAGTTTCAAAAGGATAAAACTGTTTTAATTTGATTGTCTGGGAATGCTCCGGAGAACACCATTTACAACGTAAGTTTTAAATTTTTTCTCAACTTCGGGAGGGGACATTAATATTTAAAACTTACGCGCGGCGGCCAATACCCAACTGTACCCCCCTCACTTCTGTAAGTCTGGCGCCGCCACTGTCCATGCACTCATTCACCCTAACAAGAACTTGAGCCTCAAACAGAGATCTCAAATACTGTTTTATTATTCAAGTTCGTCAACGCGTTTGTGTCTATCTATAGATTTTATTTTGGGTGGTGTCGATCTGATGTATTTGGGGAAGGGTATGGAAGCAATGCGGCCACATGATCTTCCAGAGGAAACCAAAACTTCCGCAGGCCCAGGTATGTATGTCTTCCTGTTGCATCTGAAGACAACTGCTCAAGCATTTTCCGTGAAACATGTATTTGTATTTCGGTTTAATATTACTAGTACCACGCAACCGCAATGTATGGTCTTAAAGTACTCCCGGAACGTCGTGGAGCAAACTGTTGTAAGAAGGGCTGCGAGGATGAAGCCAAAATTGATTTTTCACCCAAACTGTGCAATGCTTTAGAGGTAGATCAAAAGCATACGGAAATTTGAAGCTCATTGATCATACTTTCGTCGGAAAATTCATCTCAGTGGTTTAATATCCATCCACCCCACCCCTATACTGTTGCTGTGAATCGCAAGAATACGTTGTTTTTTCTCCCATTTAACACATTTTAAAAACAAAGCAAAGACAGCGGTTCGTGTTCTCTGGGGCGATTCTTATAGTCGCATTTTAACCCTTTACCCAACGTACATGATATCAAAATTTATAAAGTTAACTAGCAGGGTTATCAGGCGTTGCACGGGAAAATGTAGGGGTCATATGAAAAGTACCCCCCCCCCCCAAAAAAAAAAAATAGGGGCCGCGTATTTTTCGAACCAGCCCGCCCTACTGGCGGCACACTCGTGAAGCAAACTATTGTATCCCGTCACTCTTTAAACCCCCCATCATTAGATTCGTGGTAAAAAGTTACCCCTAGTAGACTCCTTTGATGACCTATATCGGTGAAATCCATAAATTTTGCCCCTCCCCACCCCCCGCCACTTTTTTAAACACCGCCATTAGATTCCTGATAAAAAATTACCCCATGTAGACCCCTTTGAAGATCTATATCGATGGAAAAAAATTTGGTCATAACTTCCGGTGCCCCTCCCTGTCCCCACCCACCCCACCCCGCTCACCTTTTTAAACCTGACGAGGACCCCCGCCATAAAAATGTACCCCTAGTAGACCCGATATTCATTTCTATAGCGGACAGACAGACAGAGAGACATTCTAAAATATAGTATAGATTATTTTTTTCAAATTTTTCACAACGTTTCAACAAAACCATATCATGTGACCACCTATTTGGAACGAGTTCGATGAACTCGTTCCAAAAAGGGGGTCACATGATATGGTGTTGTTGCCATCTTTAAACAAAATATGTCAACTGCTCAATTTGCAAATTACGCGGACGGATACGTCCAATTCGTTAGGTAAAAAGGTTAAGCCCATTTCCCAAAGTCGAACCAAAGGTTGGAAGCAGGAGAGTTAAGATATTTATTCCAAATCGTCTGAGCTTTGCGCTGGAGTTCTGTTTTAGTTTGGACTTCCTCTGGGTGTGTAGGTTGGTTACGACCACCCGCTGTACTGTTCAGATATGGTGATGTTGTTTGTTGGAGGCTAGGGTGATGCACGCTAAAAACTAAAGTGTTAAAAACTACACTTGAAGTGCTGTATTTAACACTTACTAAGTGCTGAACTAGCACTTTGTTCAAGTGTAGATATCCCAGAACTTGACAGGTGTTACAATAATACACTTTACAAGTGTAATGTCGCGACACTTAAAAGTAAACAACGCAGATGACGCGGATCAGGCTCGAACTCTCGAGCCTGATCCGCGTCATCTGCGTTGTCCTTTTAATTATGTACCCACCAAGTGCAAATCAAATTATGGACGATTCTGGAAGAACCACCAATGCTAGACACATGGGAAGTGCCATCCATTCAAGTTTCAGATGTCTGACGATTGTAATGTCTAAGTGCTTAAGGCATTGCACTTTGAGTGTTCAAATCAAACCCTAAGGGTTAGAATGGATTTAATACCTTAAAAGTGTCAGTTTTAACACTTTAGTTTTTAGTGTGTGGTGTCATCACTGAGGCTTGTATGACTTTACATTGACCGTGTATTCCTGAAACAGGGATTCTCCTCCACTGAATCAGTCAGTTCTTTTCTCGGCATGGCGTCCAGTCTCATTGCTTGGCAGAGTTGTGTGATGGAATAAAAGAAGTGTTTTTTTTATATTCTACTTGTGTTTCAATAATGCTGATTGCCCACGCTTCGGTGTGATTAAGAGCATTCGCTGAGGTTGGAGTAAAAAGGTTGGGACTATCTCCAGTACGCGTGTACCACATTGCCGAAGTTTTATTCTTGAATAATTCGAAAGTCAGACAAATTCATTAAACCACTTTTGCCGTCGGGATATTCAATATGTTTTCACATGCGAAAGTTTTCGTCTTGTTTCCAAAATAACCGCTTGAAAAAATAAACAAATGAATATATGAATAAGGAAGCAATTAGAAGGAGAAAAGAAATGACATCTTTTCTGTTAGTTCAGTAGAAAGATATTAATAGTACATGGAAATGCCACTGATGGAATTATTAGCTGGCATTTAGTTTAACCACTTGAACGCCAGAGGTCGCTTTTTCGGTCGAGAAACATGGAACATCACAATTTCATTAAGTCGGGGGGCTGCCAAGTGAATATGTGATACAGACCAATCAATATTTTCTTTGTTGAAAAACATTAATGCGTCTACCCCCAAATAATGAATATGGACTCTTCCAATTGCTGCCATTGAATTAACATGGATTATACCACCTTTGTTCAAAGAGATAAGCAATATTTTATTCAATGAATATGCTATACATTACAGAACTGAAGACCAGAAGAATCCCCGTGGGAACCCCAGTAAGTGAAGTAGTGCCTCTTCATTGCGGTACACAGGCTCTGTTTCCCTGCTAAAATAGGGCCCAGTCACCAATGCTTGGTAGGTGCAAACCCTCTCAAAATGGGCAACATGCAGGCCTGAAAATAAGCAGTCTGACATTTGAGAAATGAGGTCCCCAGAGGGTGAATTTGATGATACTATTCTATACAGTGGGCCAATTTATCCTCTAGGTACCTCTTTCTGTTTAGTTTTCAGACCCTGATTCAGAATGAGGTTCACAAAGGGTAAATTTAGTGATGCTACCCTGCTGTGCATGGTAGCATCACTAAATTCACACTCTGGGGACCTCATTTTGCAGATGACAGTCTGATTATTTTCTGGCTTGGCAACATGGCTTATTAACGCTCACCCCTGGTCTTGAGTTGATACTCATTTTGTGGTCATGATTAGCCATTGTGCAAAAATATGTGACCTTAAACACCAATAAATAAATAAAAAACACCAGAAAAAGTAACAGTGCAAGGCACAGCAGCTCACAATATGTACATACATTTAACAATAAACAAATTATATGTAATGGAGAGATTTGACAGAATGCTTGCAGCTCATCTCCCTGATCATGCATAAATTTACTCACATAGATGGTATAAACGAGTTGGCGATTTAGGTGTTTGACTCCTAATTTCCAGGTGGGGTTGCCGAGGGTTCAACTCTCGGCAGGGGATCAGAAACCAACATTCTAATTTCCTCTAAAATGTGGGGGTGTCCTTCAGGAGACACTCGTGGGCCCGTGCCATTCGTCGTCTGAGGCCAACCACAGCACTTTCGTTGTACTGTAGCCGGCGCGTTCCATACTTTCGTGCTGCTGCTGAAAGGAGGATGAACCAAGTAATCATGAGAAATTTATCTAAAAAGCTAGATTCCAGCCATCGTTTTCTGACGGCGTGCAATGGTCTAGGCGTTGGACTCCTGATTGGCAGGCGGAGTTGCCGAGGGCTCCACTCACGGCACATTATCACGGATAGCAACATTCTAAATTCTTCTAAAATATGATTGTGTCCTTCAAAAAACACAACAGCCAGGGTCAATAACAATATAGGTTTCAGTTTTAGAATATTTAATCGCCAAGTACAGAGGCGATGGAACCGAGGAATGCACAGGGTGCACTTGCCCCTCACCCAAAAGTTTTTCATAGGAATATCACATGATTACAAATTGAATTTAATAAATTCGATATATCAAAATTTTAATCCACAGATTCCGTTTCCCATAATGTACCTAAGAATTTAACCAATTCAATCTTGTTTGACAGACCTCATTGAGCTCTGTCAAACAAGATTGAATTTATTTATTTATTTATTATTAGGGTTTAATGACAAATTAACAGCCAAGGTCATATTGTGTCGGTGACAGTTTTATGGGTGGAGGAAGCCGGAGTACCCGGAGAGAACCACCGAGCAACGACGAGCAGCTGCCAGCTCCCCAATATCGTAACTCCGCACTGCGGCACAGACAGGGTTAGATTGATTGAAGACATGAACACAATCGACGTGCAGTACGCCTTAGTACACGGCGTCATCGTACCACCATGTGGACAATCGGGGTGAAGTGCCTTGCCCAAGGACACAACGCGGGAGTCCGAATCGATCGCTCAGACGGTCACACATGATTGAATTGATTAAATTCCTAGATGCTTTACGAGAAAACCGTTACAACTTTAATTTTTGCTATTTTTATATAGGTGTGAAGATGGTTAAAAATTTGAGTGTAAGCAATATGTCAGTATAATATATTAAGTGAACAATTTAGTTGTTATTGATCTCTGACTTCCACATTCGGTCAGTTTGGTGAATTTCCTCTACTTCAGCCACCTCGTCCCCTGAGTTCCAATGTGTTCTATGTGCCTACTGGCACATAGAACACATTGGAACTCAGGGGACGACCTTCTAACCCGCTTCGGAAGCCTTCGGGTTAGAAGAGAACCTAAGTTAAAAAAAAAATCGATGTCTGCACCCCCACACCCGCCCATCCACCCTCCTACCCATACAGACACACTTTTTAACACCTTCAACACGGTGGTCAAGCTATGAGAATCAAGGAATTCCTGTTTATCCCTATAATTTTTTTTCTCCAACTGGGCCGAACCATGGAGATTTGTGAACCTCTTCCCCTACTGCAACCCACAAACACCCACGCTTTCATAGAGCTTCCACCGTCTTTGCGAGGGTGGATGAATTTGTAAGGGAAACCAATTACTTTTTAGCTTAACTTGACAAAGTCAAGATAAGTTATTGTCAACACGCGTGCGGAAGTCTTAGTCTGTCAGTCTGTTCACATTTTCTTTGGCACAGGCTATACCTCGTAGTTCTTGTCCGATCATCGCAAAATTTCGTATGCAGGTCCGAGGTCATGTCTAAATGAGAACGACACCTTTGGATCGCGATCGGTCAACTGCGACGGCTGCGAGAGCTCGAAGCCCGAAAAACTTTAGCACAGTCTACAGGTCGTATTTATGAAAGGATTTCATTGTAACTTGGTAGGATGACTCGGTATGATGTCTAGATGAGAACATACCATTTTGGTGGCGATCGGTCAACGTGACGGCTGCGAGAGCCCAAAACTCGAAAACCTTTGACAATGCCGACCTTATTTTTTTTTTTTTTTTTTTTTTTTTTTTTGCTTTTGATTTTTTTTTTTTTTTTTTTTTTTGTATATTAAAATGCGAAGCGGGAGACATATAATACCATATAAATGCTGAACTAACCGATAAAATCTCTCTAAATGAGGACGTCATTCGACGCATGCATACTCATAGTTTGAAATATATTCCTAAATATATATAAGTGACCTTACGCGTTCGTAATTTGCATTAACCCTTTACCCAACGTAACGGCCAAAACCGGTCAGTGCTATTCTCAAAAATCGCCAATTAATTTTCAATATTTTTTTCATATTTTGTCTCAAAAACATAGGTTATGACCTCTCGCTGGAACGAGCTCGTTCCAACGAGGGGTCATAACCTATGTTTTTGAGACAAAATATGAAAAAACTAGTTATTCAAGAATTTTTTTTTTTTGCAAGTGTCGTCTGCTTTTCATGACAGGTAAAGGGTTAAACTCCCAAGGAAATAGGAACAAGTTATATCCGAATATTTCTGTTTTCTTTTTCAGGTACAAAATCTTTTCTGACAACCAACAATCAAACAGCATATCCACAGGCCCAACTGAAATCGAGAAGAAAAGCAGCGAAAATGTTAATGGTGGTTGTTACTTTGTTTGCAGCGTGTTTCCTTCCCATACATCTATTCAATATCATAAAGTAAGTGTGAAGGCCCAAACTGATAGAGAATCTCGTAATGGTTTTTATTGGGGTTTAACGACACTTTCGACAACCAGGGTCACCTCGTATCGGACGGTTTTACAGCTCGAGTACCCTGAGAAAACCACCGGGCAGCGTCGAGCAACTCTCTGACTCTCCAACGTGCTAACTTCACACAAGGAGGATTAGGATTGGTTGAAGTTGAGTGCACCATCCGAGTGCAGTACGCCTTAGTTCAGCACCACTGTACCCCCAAGTGGCCAATCGGGATAAAGTGCCTTGCCCAGGGACACGCAGTTACCGCTGATGGGGAGCGAACCGTGGACCTTTCGGTTTGAGGTTCACTGCCGTAACCACGCTGAGCCACCGCGCTCCCTGGTTGGTGTATATACAACTTCTTTAGTGATAAAGCTTCAAGTTTGTTCAAAGAAAGTTTCTCGGGTAATACACGGACTCGCGCCGGTTTCCATGGGGACCTTATTTTACACTTTTGGTAATGGGAACAATGAATAATCTTCTTCTGATAAAACCACTGATTGTAGTGATTCAATATTTGCTTTGCATATTCCTTTAATGATTTCGATTAATTTTTTGTTCAAATAAAGTTCCTTGGGCAATATTTGGGCTCGTATGGGCTTGGCAAAATTTATGTTCATGCCCAAAATTTCTATTTTTGAAAGGAATTGCCTTGTTTGAACCAAATTTGGTATGTCATATTATTTGGTGATATGTACTTTATTTCTGTCAATTTTTTACAAGTTCATGTGGAAGGGGGGGGGGGGGGGGGTAAAATAGTAAAAATAAAAGTTAATCCCTTGATTCCGCGCTACCGGTTTTCCGACTCAAGACCGTGATACATCATAATTTTATTAAGTAGGCTGGCTGTTCAGTGAATGTGTGGTGTTGACCAATCAATATTTTCAACGTGCAGCCCCCCAAGGCTGCCAGTTGATAATATTAATTGGTCTACTCCCAAATAATGAATATGGACTCTTCCAGTTGCTCTTACAGAACCTACCTGGAAGATATTATTAGGCTTCAGTGGGTTAAACTCCCATATTTCGAGAACTACACGAGAAAAATGTTTGGAATTTTGTCTGAAGCTTCCTTAGGATGGGTAGAACGAGCTGGGCTGAAAACAAATGCTATAGGTCTCCCGGGGGCTCCCTATGGCGGCCCATATTTAATACTTACAGGGGTACCATATAGAGAAAGCATTTAACATTGTTGGTAATGGGGCCAACACTGAACAATCTTCTTGTCATCTTGTGAAGTAGTGGATTCAGTGATTTGATATTTGGATGCGGTCTCCTATGATGGTGAAAATTAAATTATGTTCAAAAAAAGGTTCCTCAGCCAATATTTGGTTTTGTCCTACGAGTGGCAGATTTTATGGTCCCACCCAACATTTCAGCCGTTGAACTGGTTAGCTGATTTGAGGAAAAAAATGTATGCGGTGTTGTTGAGTGACCTATACTCGATGAAAAGGGGGAGTTCTGTGCTCCTGTGGGAACCCCAGAACTTAAAATAGAAGAAAAAAAATCAGATGCCAATATTTTCTGAATTATACAAGACAGGTGCTCGTTTAATGGTGTGAAGATTTCGTTTAAGCAGTGGGGTGAAGTGGGAAACTTCTATCGGTTGTCCCGTGTGGCACTATACACTTTAAAATCAGTTGGGTTAAAAATCAACCCAAACCAACTGGGTTGAGTGAATATTCACTCAACCCAGTTGAATTGGGTTAATTTTTAACCCAACTGATTTTAAAGTATATGGTGATTTCATTTTAACACTGTTGGTATTGGTAAAATACCAAACAATCAATTCATCATCACTTCCGCCTGCATTGATTTCATATTTGGTATGCAGTCCACTTCAATGAGTGTGGATTCAGATTTGTTCAAAGAAAGTTTCTCGATCATTATTTGGGCTTTTCGTGGATGGGCAAAATTCACAATTCCTTCATTTTTCAATTTTTGGAACTGATTGAGCGATTTGATCCTGTATTATTGGGTGATATATTCCAAAATGGCTTGCACACACCACATTTGAACCTACGGATAATGAAGAAACGATTTAATCGTCAATGCCTTTTTTCTAAGCTACCCGGGACAAATATTTGTTATATACTGTAGAGAATATTTGAGTTGGTGTTTGGAAAGTCTGAAAAAGTCCTCTCAATTTTAAAAATTATTATTACCCTCATTAAAATTTAAAAAAAAAAAATCTCACTTCCCAAACTTACACAATCTTCATTCCTCGGCAACAATTGGACTCGGATGAGCGTCTTAGGCTCACTTGAGCCTCTGGATTTTGTTTGTTTTCATGGGGTTTGGGGTTTGTTCCGGCGAGGGGGGGGATCTATATTTTCTTCTTTCTGGGTATTTTTTCATGACATTCATAGTCTGTTTGTGTAATTTGGCTGCGTATCAGGCCTCACTTAACGCGAAAGGCAGACGACACTTGCAAACGAAATTCTTGAATAACTTTTTTTTCATCTTTGCATCAAGACCAAGCTCGTTCTTATGGTGGTCATTAGCTATGTTTTTGAGACAAAAAGCGGAATAAATAACGAAAATTGAATGGCAATTTTTTGTGAAGCGCTGGAGGATTTTGGCCACTACGTTTGGAAAAAGGTTAAACGAAGAAAAGGTTTTTATATGACATTGTTTCCACTGACTGGCAGGATGACTATGTAAGCATTTTATTTTTAATTTTTCTATGCAGATAATGTCAGAGATTTGTATTAGCTGTGAAAAACGAGAGAATAATTCTGGAAGTGATCTGCTGCCAGTTCTCACTGATACAAAATAAACGAAATTACCGACAAATTACGATATGTTGAGAACTGAGAACAATTTAAAGTTTTCATACTGTCCCCAAGTGCATCAAGGCGCCATCAGAAATGCTAAAGCATTTCAGATGGCGCTTCGATGCACTCAATGGGCGATAAGTTTTAAACCTTTAACTGAAATTTCTATGAAAATAAGGTTTCTTTAAAAAAAAAAAACCTCTGAGGTATGAGGACGAGAGTAATAGATAGGCTCATGGTGCGTTGTTGGTAAAAAAAAGCTGTTGTATCTGCACTTATTTTTCATTACTCTAGGCCTGTTCCAGCCTCTGTAACCTATCGTGGGCCCACCCTCTAAGTGTTTTGATTGGCATGGTACAAACTGCGGTGAAAGGTATATATATTGAGTATAGCGCTGACATTTATCTTTCAGGAGATTTGACGGATTATCGTCGTTGGGTTTGGAAGCTATTGCACCTATAGCTTTGCTTGTTCGATGGTTGTGTTATTTCAATAGTGCTATTAATCCAGTTGTTTATAATTTCATGAGCGGTAAGTTTAATAATTATTTGCACAAAGTTAGAACTAAGGCTCTCTGTCATTTACATATTAGATGATTTGCGTGCCTTGATCATTGCCTTCAAAACAAGGCTTGTTTTTTTGGTTTTTTTTTTGTTTTTTTTTTTGGGGGGGGGGGGTGGTGGGTGGGGGAGGGGGCGGGTGCCGAAGAGGAAACCTATAGACTGCTGTTAGGCCAAACCAAAAAATACAATTGGTTCTCGGGCATTTAATTATTAAAATCAGTGAGGGGGGAAAGCGTTTATTTTTATTTATGTTATTATTATTATTATTATTATTATTATTATTATTATTATTATTATTATTATTATTATTATTTTATTATTATTATTATGTTTTATTATATGCTAGCCTGTGAATTGTCGCAAATTATCTAAAAGATATTTCTCGAATTCTGCCTTGAACGTCGCCTAGAAGGAACGATCAACAGATCTGTGTGATTGTCTTGAAACTGTTTGCAGTCAGATAAGGCTGAATGTTATACAGTAAAATGTCACGTAAAATATATTAAAAAGTGGTCATGATTAGCCATTGTGCAGAAATCTGTGACCTTAAACAGAAATAAATAAATAAATAAATAAATATAATAAAAAGAAAATCTACGCTATGTAAGTGAATAGCTGGAATTATCTCAGGAGTTTGGACCTGAAAGTTTTATATTTCACGAGCGCTTGCGCGAGTAAAAAGTAATATTGTCCGATCCACACGCTTCGACGCATGACGTCGCCTTGAAGGAACGATAAGGAGATCTTTGTACATTGCCTTGAAAGTGTTTGCAGTCGAATTGTGCTGAATATTGCACAGTAAAATGTCACGTAGCATATAATAAAAAGAAAATCTACTCTATTTTAGTGAATATCGAGAATTATCTCACGAGCGCTTGCGCGAGTGAAAAATAGTTCTTTTAGGTCCACACTCATGAGATAATTCTCGATATACACTAATACAGCGTACGTCGATATCCTCTATATATTTATGCACCTCTTTCGAAAAATAAACACCAACTGCATAATATTTGAGTTATTTTCTGCAGAACACAGCAAATTGTTTACAAAACAAATATACACTGTATTTTTTGTATATGTAAATATACATTAATCAAATTTAAAGTCTCATAAATCATGATTTCATGGTAATGTAGGAAGAATCTACAAGCCGATAAAAACGTTCATGCAATTGGGGTGGAGCGGGGGGGGGGGGGGGGTGCAGTTTCAATGAGCGGTTGCCGGGGAACCAACCCAACATTTTGCAGTCTTACAGATGCTTTTTTGTTGACTTGGCATTAAATTTTACATTTTATATTTCACCGTCTGTGTTTTTAACCCTTTACCAAACATGAAAAGCTAGCGACACTTGCAAAAAAAAATTCTTGAATAACTAATGTTTTTCATTTTTTGTCTCAAAAACATAGGTTATTACCCCTCATTGGAACGAGCTCGACGAGCTCGTTCCAACGAGGGGTCATAACCTATGTTTTCGAGACAAAAAATGAAAACAATAATGAAAATTAATTGACGATTTTTGTGAATATCGCTGGCCGGTTTTTGTCGTTACGTTGGGTAAAGGGTTAATACATTATAAATGTCCGAATCCCGACCATCTGATCTGTATTCACCTAAAATCAATCCGCAAACTCGAAGCGTTGGTGAACTGAACATTATTGGGGAAAAACGGTTTCTCTTGAGCCTCATCTAATGCTGGGACTCTTTTGTATAAATTACCACTAAGTGTTCAAGACAGTCAATTGTACAGAGATCAGCAGTTTTAACCCGTTCAACACAACCGGCCTGAATTTTTATCATCTCATACAATACCGTCTACGGAGAAACGGGTGAGTCCATTTTGCAGTAACGGGGGATGGGCAGTAATAATTGAATCCTGCAGCTCTAAAGAGCTGCAGGATTCAACCATTACTGATCCTCAATTCCGATTTAGTGTTCATTGGATCACGCCCGTCGACTGCCATATTTTTCCTCGAGCAAAAAGTTATGCATACCTGGATGAAGGTTAATATTAACAACAGACTGAACGACAAAAGCTGTGGATTTGATTGACTGAATAAAATCACTGCTCGAATTTTTAAAGAACATAAGTTAAACAATAATTTATTGTTTAGCGTGCATTCATAAATCTGATCGGTAGATAGCTGCGTAATACGCAACCAATTCACGATATTTCCACCAAACCACTGATAAATTGCCCGTATCACGTATGCGTTGTCGTTCAAGAAAGACCCGCCTACGTGATACGGATTTATTTTCCGTTCCAGAAATTTAATTCCCCAGTTATCGCCTCGGCCAGAGCATGGAATTGTTGCACAGACGACAAAATGTTTTCGGCACTAACGAGTGCGCAGAGATTTGCGCAGTTTTCTGAAGTTGAAATTGCGGAGAAAAAGAGATGTCATTGGATAAAATCGTCATCCCGTGTCTGTTCACGTAGTACAGATTTTACCTACCCTTCGTGGGGGCGCGGTGGCGTTGCGGTAACCGGTTCTCGTTAACCCCGATTGTCCACATGCGGACACGATGGCGCCGTGTACTGAGGCGTACTGCACGTCGATGGTACGCATGTCTTCAACCAATCTAACCAGTGGCGGCGGCATGGGGGGTGTGGGGGGGGGGGGGGGGGGGGTATTTACCCCTCCACTTTTTTCGCCAAGCGTAGTAAAAAAATACTATCATTTTAATTTTTGTATTGAACGTTGCGGTGTAATGGTGGGTATGCTTAATTCCATATTCCCAAGGGCACTAAATCAGAGAAGTTTTTAAATTATGTTTGTGTGTCCCCCATCCCTGCCCCCTGCCCCCCCCCCCCCCCACACACACACATTAGATGCAAACAACAAACGAGAGTCGGGGGCCCAAATTGCAACAAGACGTGCCGCGTTCAAACGGTCTGAAACATACCGCTTAAGAGTATTCGAGGAATGCTAGAATCGAGGGCGTGCAACGCATCCGTTTGGAATGCAGCCTACTTTCATTTTCGATCTGAGTGTCGTTTGGTGCTTTGTGCTCGCACTTCACAACAGCGTTCTTCCGTTAAAATGTCACCATGTACGACGATTTCTATAACTGAAAGACCTAACCAGTAAGTGTCCCCTCCCGAAGTTGAGAGATTTTTTAAACCTTACGCGCGGCGGGCAATACCCAACTGCACCCCCTCACTTCTGTAAGTCTGGCGCCGCCACTGAATCTAACCCTGCCTGTGCTGCAATGCGGAGTTACGATGTTGGGGAGCTGGCAGCTGCTCATCGTTGCTCGGTGGTTCTCTCCAGGTACTCCTGCTTCCTCCACCCGTAAAACTGTCATCGACACGATATGACATTGGCTGTTAAAGTGTTGTTAAACCTTAATAAATAACCTACCCTTAGTCAGTCGTATCCCATTCGGTCTTCGAGCTCATAGAATACGGCTGGCTTCGGGTAGGTAAAAACCCTTAACTATTGACTTCAATGTAAACGGGAATTTGATTGGTCAAGAGATAAACTATATTAACCCGTCCCGTGCCGTGTGGAAAGCGTCCGAATCCACGATATTTCCGCTCACCCACACGAAAAATTTCCGTATCGTGTATTTGTCTCGTTCCAGAATTTCATACGTGAGTTGATGTCATGACACGGAAGTAAATATCGTGGCATTAAATTGATTTTAGTTTATACCATGCTTCCCTACCAAACAATAGGGACCCAGAGTATGTGCACAGATTTACAGTTGTCGATAGATGTCTGTTTATGTAGCACAGGTTTTTACCTACCCGAAACCTGCCGTATCCTATTCGACCTTCGGCCTTATGGGATTCAGCTGGCAGAGAGTAGGTAAAAACCTGTACTATATATATAGGTGGACAGACACGGGGTAACTATTAATACTTCATGAACAGACGGGGGGTAACTAATATTTCTGCTACTGTATTGTCAGATTTTATTCTTCAGTCTTACATTACAGACGGGATTACTTGGCGCTTAGACAGACCTAGAGTAGACTAACACCACAGCTCCACCAGTTACTCCAGAAAGTTGAGAGCCTGGTCAGCAAACCTGCAGTGCATGGACCATCACGTGGTCTGTACGTTGCATATTTGCTTGTTGGATCCTCAAATTCCCACTTGCCCAGCAGGGGCGGACTGGGTAAAGAAAAGTCACCGGGAAATGCACCAGGATGCGGAGGTGGGGAGGGGAGGGCTAGACCCGGAGAAAATTTTTATTTTTCGAACTGAATGAACGCGGGCTTCCTTGCAGTCCACATTTATTTATTTATTGGTGTTTAAGGTCACATATTTATGCACGATGGCTAATCATGACCGTGACAGTTTTGCGGGTGCAGGAAGACGGAGTACCCGGAGAGAACCATCGAGCAACGGCGAGCAACTGTCAGCTCCCCAACATACTAACTCCACACAAGACGGTTAGCATTGGTTGAAGACAAGTGCACCATCGACGTGTAGTACGCCATATAGTACACAACGCCATCGTACCCCCACGCGGGCAATGGAGATGAAGTGTCTTGCCCAAGGACACAACGCGGTTGCCGCAGGTGAGATTCGAACCGAGGACCTCTCGGCTTGCAGCCTGCACCTCCACCTACTGAGCCACCGCGCTCCCTGTCTAGGGCAAAACGGGGAATTCAATTTAGCATTAATAGGGGCGTGGGGGGTCAGTATATATGAGCTCGAAGTCCAAATGGGATACGACTCACTAAGGGTAGATTATTTATTTATTTATTTATTTATTTATTTATTTATTTTTTTTTTTTTTTTTTTATTTATTAAGGTTTCACGACACTTTAACAGCCAATGTCATATCGTGTCGGTGACAGTTTTACGGGTGGAGGAAGAAGGATAACCCGGAGAGAACCACCGAACATTTTGGCATCAATCATTCGGAAAGAATGGTTCAACGGAGGGAGCCATCGGGGAGGCCATAGTTTGGCCAAATCGGAGAAAATATTTGAAATTGAAGGAACGCTGTTTCCGTTCATCTAAGCCATCAATGGAAGACAAGACTGCTGGTATATCGAAATGTTCTCTATGTGGACTGCCAATAGAACATTACGATATACCGACAGTCTATGCAATCAGCTCTTCATTTCGCCTTTTGGTCATTTCCACGAAATGTTAGGCACCAACAGGTGTAGGGTTGCATCAATTTTGGGGGGCCCATGAGGAATACAACAGGGGGCTCACCGGGAATTTTCACGGTGGACCATACGGCCAAACCGCATCTGTTGCCAAACTAATTAGAGTGTGGTGGATGCCCATTCGATGGGTAGTTATTTATCAAACAGTGGTGGCACCAGATTTTTGTTTATGGATGGGGCGGTGGCAGGAAAAGTTCAACATCGGGGAAAGGTAAGTAATAAGAAGCCCATTAAAGGGAGAATGACACATGCTTACCGTAGCGCCTCCTTGTCACCCCGTTTATATTGTAAATGGAAACCCCCTCTATTGTTTGCAAAACTCATATTTCTCTTTTAAACTGAATTCCAGTATCTACATCGTTTTGATTTAAGCTCTACGTTTGTTCGGAGTGAAAAGTTTCATTTTAAAGAAATTATGTATTCTGTTTAATTTCATTTCAGCTAAATTCCGGAAGGAATTCAAGTTCGCCCTATCGAGGTGTTGTAGAAGTGGAAGACGTAGTGCTCGTGTCCCTACGAGTGTATATTACTCGAGATCACGCAGCAATAATCACCGCAACAGTCTACACTGTACACAGAACACTAAGGGAATATGAAGGAATGTCGACTGATGGAAGACACAATACTCAAGCTAAACTCGCACGTTGGACAACGTGCATAATATTATTCGCCCAGATGGACATGGGCGTGGTGGAATATCCCGTAGCCCTAAATGTGGAGCTGTTTGTGACAACTCATACGAAGAACTTATGTACGTTGCTACAACGTACCGCGCGTTCGGACGGGAAGAGCTGGGCATATATATATATATTTATTATACGCTAAACGACAGATTATCGAAAAAATTGCGGAAAGAAAGAAATCGTATCCCCAATATGAAGAAAAAGAAATTTTCACGTTCACGATATCAACCAAAATGGCGGCTTTCAAAGCATCACTTCGAGGTGAATACGAGTCAAATTATCACTGGAAGCGATCAGTTTGTTCTAAAAGCGTATAATGATAAACAATCTAGTGTTTTTGAGTGGACCCCGATCATTTCCAGCAATAATTCCATACGTATTCACCTGAATTGCTGCATGAAATCCGCCAGCTGAATCAGATCACAAGACGATACCTGTTCCGAGTATCGATCAAATCACTTCCGCGTATCAATGCGCGACATAGGACGGACTATTTTAGGCAGCGATCAACTGTTTACTTTCATGCATCAATTCAAGGTTGAAACGAGTGGAATTATCGATAGGAATGATCATATTCTTCTAAAAAGCCAATAATAAAAAGAAAATCGGTTTTATTTTGTCTGTGCATAAACTTATCTTACTGGGAGAGAACTGGACTGGTGGCCCCTATGAACTTGCCTCACTCTGGCAAAGGGGCAAATACGTTGTGTTCTCATGGTCACGTTTTCTCCCTTATTGACTCGTCCACCGGACTCCATCGGACTCCATCGGGCTCTATCGGACTCCACCGGACTCTATCGGACTTCTCCGGACTCTATCGGACTAGTCAATGAGGGACAAAATGTGACAATGAGAACACAACATAGATTAGATTAACTTTATTCTACTTTACTCAAGTGTTACCCTAATTTGGGGGGGGGGGGGGGCTCTGACTCAATAGGCTTAGCAACTGATCCCCTAGAACCCCTTAGAATGATCAAAGAGAAGACAGACTGAACCCAATGGAGATACTTACAGACAGGGCATTTTGTGGTGTGTGGTGTCGTACGAACAATTGGGGATTTCTTCCCAAGTTAAGGCGCCTGGGGTGTTATTTACCATATGTTCTTAACATATAGAAAACCTGAACCCAAACCAAGGTTTTTTCCTGAACCGAACCGAAATCGAATCTGACCCCCCCCCCCCTCCCCTCACCCCTCAGCCCGACATTTGGGTATAGTTAAGCTCTCAAGACTCTAGTCATATAATGTAACGAATTCGGCGCTGTTATGGTCTGGAACCAGTCTAGCCCTTAAATAGTCCATAGCCGATGTTTAGATTCAATCGTCTGGGATATTTCAGTTTGTCGGAAAAAGCGAATCTATGGTTTGCTTTTCCGACCAACTGAAATATTCCATACGACTGAATCTTAAAAATTCCACAAAAATGCATTCAATGCAAGAAAAGTTTTTCATCCGAGACTTGATTTAATCGAATGTTTATTGACTTTACCAATACTACAAGCTATGTTTGTTTATTAAAGTCACTCAATCCAGCTATAGTTTTATGATTATGTCGGGTAGTTGCACTAATTGTGTTAATATCTCGATATTTTTACTGTGAATTAAAAACGTATTGATTGGAATATAAATAACAGGAGCCTGGAAGAATATCAGTATTTCATTTATTTCCATTCGTTATTCTTCCCCCAAAACAAATCGTATCTCCATTCCCACTCGCCGCAAATGGTATTCCACTCCCAGCATCGTATTCCACTCACAGCGATGACGGAATACATTTTTACAGGTTTGAAAGGTTACCACGGAATCAATTATAAAGGGTAGTTTGGGGAAAACAAATAGAGAGAAAATAAAATAAATTCAAAAGTTCACTGCTCAAATTCGATTCGGATTCCCGTGGGTCGCGCGGATTATTTCACTCGGCTAACGCCTCGTGAAATAATCCTCCGCGCGCCCCACTCGAAGATAAAAATCATACTCGAATCCGAGCAGTGAACTATTCGTCTCCTGAGTTCCAATGTGTTCTATGTGCCTACTGGCCGCCTACTGGCGCGTCTACTGACAGCCTACTGGCCTCCTACTGGCAGCCTACTGGCCTCCTACTGACAGCCTACTGGCGCGTCTACTGGTAGCCTACTGGCGCGTCTACTGGTAGCCTACTGGCCTCCTACTGGCAGCCTATTGGCCTCCTACTGGCAGCCTACTGGGCCCCTACTGGCAGCCTACTGGCAGCCTACTGGCCCCCTACTGGCAGCCTACTGGCATCCTACTGCCTCCTACTGGCAGCCTACTGGCAGCCTACTGGCAGCCTACTGGCCCCCTACTGGCAGTCTACTGGCATCCTACTGGCAGACTACTGTCCTCCTACTGGCAGCTTACTAGCACATAGAACATATTGGAACTGAGGGGACGTGTTGTCTATATCTTTGTGAGCTAGAGGGCAGTCACATTAAATCAATGGAAATAGTAGCCTGAGAACAAGCTCCGCGAAAAGTGGGTGAACAAATAGGAGAAATAGCTCATAAAAGCGTCAGATTCTTATCATAATTAGACTGATGGCCTCAGAGTTTGGGGTATATATAGTATGAGCTTGAGATATTAGTCCCAGTTTGGATAATTTAACCCTTTACCTAACCTGAAAAGCAGACGACACTTGCAAAAATAATTCTTGAATAACTAATTTTTTTTCATTTTTTGTCTCAAAAACATAGGTTATGACCCCTCGTTGGAACGAGCTCGACGAGCTCGTTCCAACGAGGGGTCATAACCTATGTTTTTGAGACAAAAAATGAAAAACATAATGAAAATTAATTGGCGATTTTTTAGAATAGCGCTGGCCGGTTTTGGCCGTTATGTTGGGTAAAGGGTTAATAACATAATTTTACTATGTTTATGCGTCAAAGGTATTGAAACTTTGGTTAAACAATGGTTTGTGGTAAATTTTGATTTAGCACTTTATGCAGCCAAACTTTATTGGAATTTATAACAACCACAACCGTGATACTCTGGAGAACGAAATTTCCAGCAAAAATACAATTTTATTCACATAAAAATGACAAGTGTCAGCATTGACCATTGCGTTCGTTTAATGGTATAACAGCGTAGAATTAAAAGTGTGGGTGATCATGTACATTAAGGGTCAGACATGGTGTCCCCATGTCAAAAGCGAAATTCTTCAAGATCATGAGCTAAGGGGCACTACTCTAGATGTTTTTCACAAACAACAGAGTGGCAAAAAACTCAAAAGTCGGGCTTTTGAAAGTCAACATTCTGTTCAGGAACCTACACCGGTGGAAATAAGTTGGAGGGTCAGGGGTGTCGTTAGGGAGGGGGGGGGGGTGTTGAGGAGGGGGAGACATGATTGGAATCTAAGATATTAATTCTTGTTAGTCATCATGTATTTTCTTAACTCCTTGCATGCTGCCGGCGGATGTTCCTGCCCAGGACAGGATTTTTCTTGTCGCTGCAATCAGTATAATTTGGGTACATTTTTAATCAAATCTTCACCTGTAAATTGAATTGAATTTTTTACCAATAATTTCTTGAGATAAATTCAGCAGCCATGACTAGATTTTATGAAAAATATATTGAAAAGACTCAGCGGGTTAAGAGTTAAAACAAGATTTGATTTGGGTTTATGTCACACACACAGTCACGGATACAAACGAAGGCCTATAGTTCCCGAGTCGGGAGCGCGGTGGCTCAGTGGTAGACTGCTGGACTTCTATGCTAGAGGTCCAGAGTTCGATCCCCGTCCGGGACGACCCGCGTTGTGTCCCTGGGCAGGGCATTTTATTCCGAATGCCTACCTGGGGGCACAATGACGCCGTGTACTATGGCGTACTTCACGTCGATGGTGCACATGTCTTCAACGGCTGTAACCATGCTTGAGCGAAGGTTGAACAGAGTTATAATGTTGAGAAGCTGACAGTTGCTCGTCGATGCTCGGTGGTTCTCTCCGGGTACTTCGGCTTCCCCCACCCGTAAAACTGTCACGGTCACGATTAGCCATTGTGCATAAGTATGTGCCCTTAAACACCAATAAATAAATAAATAGTTTCTGAGTCAGGTTGTTGGAGGCCCAGTATGACTAATCAGTTGGAGTACCGGTGTGGCACGTGTTAATTAAACAAGTTGCGTCACGACTGCCACATGTATATTATATTTATTCGCTGATAAAGTTCCAAGAAATCTTGAGGTTTTAATCATAATCTAGGGCCATGCGAATCGCACATTTTCCATTCGACTACTGTTCTATCGGTCCGACTAATAGAAAGGCAGACCCGGAATATTTCCAAACAAAGCATGACGCGTTCGCGCATTCATGTGACCCGTCACTATGACATGGCCATTTACGCTGGCTAACATAATAACTCACGTGAATGTTATTTTCAAATCATTGAGTCATTTCCAGGGACCTTGATCACAGTCTGTCAAGCCTAAATGACCTGTTAAAGGTTCACTGCATACCAATTGACCGCCATATAACGAGATTCAGCAGTTTGAATATTACCAAATTCAGCGCAAACCTTTAAATTTGGTTTTCAGATAATTTCTCGATAAACAGGCCCTATCTGTATTTTTTTCTTACATTTGCAATAAAACTGTATACTCATTGACGTAGGAACGATCGATGGAGAAGATGCCCCCAACCCCACCCCACCCCACCTACCCACCCAGCCTCTCACCGCAAGCATCGCAACTGTCCTTGAGACCATTTAGAGCAAGGCCATGTAGTTACAATGTCAGCCAGGTTCCTCGAAGGAATGTGCTGCAAAACGGGAACATTATTTAAGTTTTGCATTGTGAAACTGGTAGGCCTATCTACTAAAGGCCTCTATCTGGCCTGGTACCTACCATAGGCCTACATCCAGTCATTGCATGTCAATCCGTTGAGGGTTTTTTGGTTTGTTTGGTTGTTGTTGTTTTAGCATCAGGCTCCTTTCGTCTCTTCTGATTTGCGACATCTCATCCTCATGTCCTCTTCCACCTTATGTTTTCATCAGTTGACGTCTGCTATCACATGCCATTACCTACACCTCCACGTGAAAGCAATTTTGCGTATCCCGATTAATTCTATTTCTGCTTTATCTTTCGTAGTCGCTTCAGTATTTGATACTTTATTCGAGAGAACTATTTTGAAGCAAAAGCAAGATACAATTGTTATGGTTACTAAACGACTTATTTGACTAGTACGATGGTTTATCCAACGTCTCCCACATCCACCTTCGCCTACCCCTAGGGCTCTGCGATTAGTTTGGATATACTCATCGAGAGGAAACTCCGAAACTGTAACGTCATCCTGTATTTCACCCGCGAAGTCGGCAAATCACCATTGTCTTAACGGCAGGATTTATGAAATTAGATAGACATTGGGTTTTCCTTCGCTCATTATGTGCACCCGAAGTACAGGTCGATCACGTGACAATAGCCCATGTCAAATGAAAGGACACAAAAGTTAATGCACTCTAAAATCAGTTATTTATTTATTTATTTATTGGTGTTTAAGGTCACATATTGTGCAAAATGGCTAACCATGACCGTGACAGTTTTACGGGTGGAGGAAGCCGGAGTACCCGGAGAGAACCACCGAGCAACGGCGAGCAACTGTCAGCTCCGCAACATACCAACTCCACACAAGCAGGGTTAGCATTGGTTGAAGACATGTGCACCGTCGACGTGCAGTGCGCCTTAGTACACAGCGTCACCGTGCCCCCACGTGGGCAATGGGGGTGAAGTGTCTTGCCCAAGGACACAACGTGATTGCCGCAGGTGGGATTCGAACCGAGGACCTCTCGGCTTGCAGCCTGCACCTTTACCAACTGAGCCACCGCTCCCCCTAAAATCAGTTGGGTTAAAACCTAAATCAACTGGGTTGAGTGAATATGAACCCAAGTGGGTTCATATTCACTCATCCTAATTGATTTGGGTTGATTTTTAACCCAACTGATTTTAGGGCGCAGAAGGCGGGGTGTTTACTGGTACTATTCAGTTGTACTAATGTCTGGTGAAAACGCAACAGACTGTACTGAATATCTCTTAGTCGGCTCTGTACTGACTTCCATCACCCCAACTCCCGAACCTTGCAATTAAGAATTTTATATATCTGTTTCATCTTGGATTCTCCCACTTTCCCTATGATAGATCAGGGAGCGCGGTGGCTCAATGGTAGACTGCTGGTCTTCTGTGCTAGAGGTCCCGAGTTCGATCCCCGTCCAGGACGAACCGCGTTGTGTCCTTGGGCAAGGCACTTTATCCCGGCTGCCTACATGGGGGCACGATGACGCCGTGTACTAGGGCGTACTGCACGTTGATGGTGCACATGTCTTCAACCGCTGTAACCCTGCTTGAACGGAGTTAGAATGTTGAGGAGCTGACAGTTGCTCGTCGATGCATCTCGGTGGTTCTCCACGGGTACACCGGCTGCCTCCACCCGTAAAACTGTCACGGTTTCGATTAGCCATTCTGCATAAGTATGTGATCTTAAACACCAAGAAATAAATAAATGATAGAGCAAAATGCCGAAATACTTCGATGGCTCCGACGTCCGTTCGTTTCTTTGCTGATCGATGTTGTTTGGTTATACAGGGCAAAGAATTTCCCATATCGCTTCTTGACAGCTTATTTGCAACTGAAACGGATTCTATGGATTTGAATCGTTTGCCAGATTCGATTCAGTATTCGATTCGAGCCAAAAATGAGGATTCGCAGGGTCCTACCTACCCCCCCCCCCCCCCCCACCCTGCCAATAAGCACAACCTTCCCTCTTTACATTTTAATGTGTTGTGTCTCGTACTAAGACCACGCAGAATTCCTGACATGTTTCTCTATTTGTTTATAGTGGTTAACCCTTTACCCAACGAATCGCCAACATTCGCCCGCGTAATATGCAAATTCAGCAGCTGAAAAAATATTATTTTTCGAAACATTTCAACGAAACCATATCATGTGACCCCCTCTTTGGAACGAGCTCGTTCCAATGAGGGGGTCACATGATATGGTTTTGTTGAAATTTTTTGAAAACAATTAAAAAACGATATTTAAAATAATAACGTTTCATATCGTCTGCGTTGGGTAAAGGGTTAAAAGTCACTTTCAATAGGCAGGGTCATTTCTTGTTGGAATATTCCTGAGATACGTTGCCATACCATGTGTGCGCACAACGGGTCTTGTACTCTGTCACTCTTGGGGTAAGAAAACACGTGTAAAGTTTTTTTTGTAAGCAAGTTTTAAGTCAAAGATTTTTTTCAGACAAGGCTTTCTATTACCTCAATATTCGCCTGCCAATTCCGTGACCTTCCAGTCGTCGAATTTATAACTTTATAGATTAACCCTTTGTCTAACGAATCGTCTCATCCTCCCGCGTAATATGTAAATAAATTCAGAAATTATTTATTTATTGGGGTTTAAGGACATTTTCGAAAGTTAGGGTCACCTTGTATCGGACAATTTTACGGTGGCAGGAAGCCGGAGTACCTGGAGAGAACCACCGAGCAACGACGATCAACTGTCAGACTCCCAAAGGTACTAACGCCACACAAGCATGGTTAGCATTAGTTGAAGACAAGTGCAGAACGCTTTAGTACATAACCCCACTGTGCTCCCACGTGAACAATCGGGATTAAGTGCCTTGCCCAAGGACACAATGGAGTGACCCCTGGTGGGGATCAGGATTAAGGGCCTTGCCCAAGGACACAATGCAGTGACCCCTGGCGGGGATCGAACAGTGGATCTTTCGACTTGAAGTCCAATGCCCTAACCACTGTGCCACCGAGCTCCCAAATTCAGCAGCTGAAAAAAATATTATTTTTGAAAAAGTCTCCACAGAACTACATCATGTGACCCCTCTCATTGTAACGAGCTCGTTCCAATGAGGGGGGCACATGATATGGTTTTGTTGATCTTTTTGGAAAAAGTTGAGAAAAAAAATGATATTTAAAATAATAAATTTTGATATCGTTTGCGTTGGGTAAAGGGTTAATTTACAACTTCTGAGTGGATGATACTTACACGGCCGAACAGGTTTACAGTCATGGGTTTTAAAGTGACGATAAGTCGGGATTTTGAAAAAAATAAGTTTCCCATTTAACAAAAACCCGAAGACCGTTACGAAAAAGTACCTTTTTATGTTTTTTAATTTGATGTATGAAAGCGTCCGATCCGATTAAATAAATTAATTGCAAGGGGAGAATTTATCGGACAACCCGAACTGTTTAGCCGATAACTTCCGGAAAATCCCGAGCAGTGTCATTTTCCATACACGTTATTAGCTGCCATCACTTCACAAAATAGACACTATTCGCATAATGAACGACGACAGACAAGAACAAATGCTAATAGAACGTCCCCTGAGTTCCAATGTGTTCTATGTGCCTACTGGCACATGGAACACATTGGAACTCAGGGGACGAGTGGTCATAAAGTTGTCGGACTGTCAAAAAACCTTTTATCGCAGAATTGACGACTACAAGTCTGTTTGTGAGAAAATCGTACCACCCAAAAATCGTACCACTATCAGTTTGAGGACATTAGTGTAAGGACATGATCTTATTTCATATTAAGGGGCCGAGAAACTCTCTCAAACGTTTTGCTATATGATATATCTGCGAGTTTTTGTGATAACCTGAAATCGTAATTACGGAAAAACAAAAACGGCTACTGATTGGAAGAACACAAATTCTGGTGTCGTTCAATGTGCAAAAGTCTCTAATACTCTTGAAACAAATGCTAATCTGCAGTGTGGCCGTGTGTCAAGGGCACATACCGGTATTTTAGTCCGCTTAACGCCAATAAACTCCCAACAAGAATACAAATGCTTACAGATATTTCAACGTATATATACATGTATAACAGTGAACTCGTCATCGGCGACTCAGCGGGCCATAAAAACAGAGATAAAAACTTTTTTCGGTAAAAAAAACTCTGCAAAAACCTGCATCCAAAGAAAATGCAACCTCATCGCCTCGAAGTGAGGTATCGAGTCTTATCTCGTATAAAGGCTAAAGTTGTTGACCAACTGAGGGCATATAGCCCATCTATACTATATTTTAGAATGTCTGTATGTATGCCTTGCTGTCTGTCAGCTATAGAAATAAATATGCCCCCCCCCCCCCCCCCCCCCCCGTGTGTCCAAAATGGGTCTACTAGGAGTACTTTTTTTATGGCGGAGGTCATCGTCACGTTTAAAAAAGTGTGTGAGGTGGGGTGGGGGTATAAGGGGGCACCAAAAGTTATGACCAAAATTTTTTTTTACCGATATATGTCTTCAAAAGGGTCTACTAGGGGTACGTTTTTATCGGGAATCTAATGGTGAGGTTGAAAAAAGTATCGGGGTGGGGGTTGGGGTATAGAGGGGCACCAAAAGTTATGACCAAATTTTTTCTCACCGATATAGGATATTGTATACTGTGTTTTTTTACATGTTATTTCACATACGAACAAAATCTGAGAGTCTACTTTTTCAGATTATCGGCTAATTGTCCATTTAACCCCGTGAATGGTGCTTACATACCCGTACATGTTTCCAGCTACGGGGATTTAACCCTGTGTCCGAAAATGATGCTTATGGTGTTTATTGAAAAAAAGTGTTTTATTTAATTTTCTTAATCAAATCATCGTTACATATACACAGTCGCTCATCTTCTCTTAGTCATTATACAATTGCTTCCATTTAATGAAGTGAATTCTGTAAGATCGTTCTATAATGTCGTGTTATTATGTATGATTTTTGTCCATAAAAAGAAATTAAATGCATTATAACTTTTGTTGTAAATAAAATTCATTATTATAGTAAACTTGTGTGAATTTTACTGATTTCATATTTGTTCAAACTAAGTTTCATTGGGGGCGCGGTGGCTCAGTAGGTAGACGTGTAGGCTGCAAGCCGAGAGGTCCTCGGTTCGAATCCCACCTGCGGCAACCGCGTTGTGTCCTTGTGCAAGACACTTCACCCCCATTGCCCATGTGGGGGCACGATGACGCCGTGTACTAAGGCGTACTGCACGTCGATGGTACGCATGTCTTCAACCAATCTAACCCTGCCTGTGTTGAAGTGCGGAGTTACGATGTTGGGGAGCTGGCAGCTGCTCCCCGTTCCTCGGTGGTTCTCTCCGGGTACTCCGGCTTCCTCCACCCGTAAAACTGTCGCGGTCCTGATTAGCCATTGTGCATAAATATGTGACCTTAAACATCAATAAATAAATACTAAGTTTCATTGGACATTTTTCCCTGGTTGGTACAAGCGTAGATTCAGATAATTTTATTCACAGTATACATAAATAATTGTTTCAAATACAGATATTTCACAAGTTTAGTAAATAGTATACTATAGGGGTGGTGTGACAGGAATGGAAGTCCGTAGGAACGTTAGTCCCTCTGGACTATTATTCCGCGGAATTATAGTCCTAGGTCTAACATTTCTAGGAATAGTAGTCCGGAGGACCTAGGACTATAATTCCGCGGAATAATAGTCCAGAGGGACTAATTTTCCTACGGACTATCATTCCTGTCACAGTGGCATAACCAGATTGGCTGTCTATCTGGCACCCCATAGAATGAAGTGTAATTGCAAACAGACTGAGACCAAATGGTTAGTGGGGGTGGGGATGGGGGGTGGAAGTATGTGACGCTAAGCTGGAACTGAGGCTCGAATTTCTTCATTGCTAAGATTTATTTGCAGGATGTTATTCGGCACAAAAGCCAGTGGGAGATCGGTGGTTAGGGATTGATACATTGATACAAAACTAGCCGCTCTTGGCGATCACTCCATTACTCAGTGCCAGGTCCCATCAAGCACTCGATGTCGTTCGGAGAGCGATAAGGGGATAAATTTATGTGAACTGAGCGTCAATGTTGGCCGGCGCATTCGGAGAGCATCATGTTTGGGACGCTCTATGAATGCGCCTGAAGACAAGTCTCGCATCTTTTTTGTGCTTGGGCCACTCACTGAGCGCCCCTTACTGAGCGCCAGCGGTGATGCAACTCATCTCTCTCCTTGGACTTAGAGTCCATACAGAATGATGAAATGCATCACCGCCAGCGCTGAGCAAGTGCTCTTCGATATTACCGACAACAGATTCCTATTGGGGTGTTGAACGTATTTATGGTGTACTTGTTGGGGTGAGCAGCAAGTTTGACCAGAACGAGGGTTCCAGATAAAAGCAGAGAGTGCGTCGATTGCGTTATGTAGATACCCGTTAGAGTTATTGCTGATTACAAGTTTACTAAGTGCAGGGTATTCTTCCGCTTTTGTGTTCCCTCAGTTTCTCATTCAACTCTGATCCGCCAGTAATGAAAAATGGATAGAAATCAAACCATTTTTGCCAAGTTCCCACAACAAAGCAGATTTGTTTAAATAATAACCCGATTTATCATATGACTCCTCCGTTTTGTTCACTTTAAAACAATTGATATTTTGTTTTCATATTAATCAGTGATAAATAAAGCCTTCCGTCAATTTCATTGGTCAATTTCAAAACTAGACAATTTGATTGGCTGAACAAAATACAACTGGGCCACATTTTCATAATTTGCATAATTAAAGTTGGGAGCTTCCATTGGTCAGTTTCAAAACAGGACAATTTGATTGGCTAAACAAAATAGAACTGGGTCACATTTGCATAATTTCAGTAGGGAGAATTTACGTTAACTGTCCTATTTAGGGTGGGTTATATTGTATTAATCTTTTACCTACAAGAAAAACGCCATTCATTTTTTTTATATTTTCACTTTTTGCTTCCAAAATATAGGTTATGACACCTCATTGGAACGAGCTCAACGAGCTCGTTCCAATGAGGTGTCATAACCTATGTTTTGGAAGCAAAAAATGAAAATTTTTAGTTATACGAGGATGTTTTTCCAAGTGCTGTCTGCAACTCAAGTTAGGTGATGGGTTAAAAAGTCATACTAAGTGGCTAGTTTGTGCGCGTGTGTGTGTGTCATATGATAAATAGAATATGAAATGAGTGTTTTTCTCATATAATATTTACGAAACTCGTTCGAATTTTCCGTTTGGGCTCGCCAGAGGTTCGCCCAAACGGAAAATTCTTAGACTCGTTTCATAAATATTATATGAGAAAGACACTCATTCCATATCCTCTATTTATGGCAGAACGCCCCCACCACAGTTCTCTACATAACTGAAGGAGGGACGGGGTGGTAGGGTCAGCAATAAACTTCCGTCCTGACACATAAGCCGTGGTGGGTGGGTGATGGGCCGAAAAATGTGTTTTCTGTGGGTTTTTTTAATTTCTCCAACAGGCACAAAGAGGTTTATATGATAAAATGACAACTCAATAACTCTTATTGACCAACAAAATGGGGGTTTTAGATACCCAGAAGTATGTATTACATATATATTTACTGCTAGTGACCAATGGACGACCTTGTTCTTGACTTGATTGAATTACACCAGCTTTGTGGCTGATATGAAGATCAGAGTTGATTAAAAAATGATTTAAGGATGAAAAACCACCCGATGTACAGTGTTATGTTCAACCTTGGGTGGTGTGTGTAGGAGGGGGGGGGGTCCAAAATTCTGGAGGAAAAAATATTTTTTGCACAAAAGGGGATGGAGTGGTTGGTGTACGAAGCGGTGCAATTTTTTCAGCATCGTGTCTGCAATTTTTTCCGGATATCCCCCTGATATATCCGAGACATTATAATCGTTACTCCATACCCGTAGCTCCCGCTTATGAGGTTTCCTACTGCAGCAGAGTGACAGTGCTGGGTATCAAGGGCAAGAAATTCGACACTTTTGCTAACACGACTCGCAGGCGGCAGATGCAAAATATTTTCTTCAGTGATGAAAACTTCTCATTTTTTGCCTCCAATTTATAGTTTATCAATCACTCATTGGAACGAGCTCGAAAAGCTCGTTCCAATGAGTGATCATAAGCTATGTTTAGGAAGTAAAAACTGATAAACATAATTCATGGATTATAAGCGCCCTTTCCACGCCACCCCACCCCCACCCCCTCTTTAACAAGAGTCTGGATCCTCCACTGGATATGAACTGCAGAAAAGTGAGTACAACACATAAGATGATACCAGAAAACGGCACATTCTGATGTGACCTACAGGCATATGACTGTATGAGTTTTAAATCCAACTTGTTGGCATGTACGTTTATGTACGATGATGTATTAGCGCCAAGAAATCAAAAATGCTGTCTATATTTTATCTTACTGCAGCGAGATACCAGCGTATCGTGCTGCAGTAAATTATCTTAGTAAGTAGTATCTCACTGCAACACGTTAGTATCCTGCTGCAAAAGGTTGGCTATTTTGGCGCAGCAGGTTATTACCTTGTAGCGTATTATGTTGCTGTGGCTATATCGTCCCCTGAGTTCCAATGTGTTCTATGTGCCAGTGGGCACATAGAACACATCGGAACTCAAGAGACGATATGGCTAAGCAGCTGCTGAAAGTTAATACCCTATTACAGTAAATACACCCTACAACAGGACAATACCCCACTACAGAAAGATAACCAAGTCGATGCAGCAAGTCAGATACTAACACTCCACAGTAGAGTAAGATAACGAACTTGCTACAGAAAGATACTGACTTGAAGAAGCAAGATACCAACTTGCTTCAGTAAGGTACTACCAAATAACTAACCAGCTACAGCAAGACACTAACCCTCTGCAGCAAGGTACTACCCTGCTGCAGCAAGACTCTAACCCTCTGTAGGAAGATACTAACTTGCTGCAGCAAGATACTAATCCTTTGCAGCAAAAAAACTTAATTGCTGCAGCAAGAAAACTAACTTGCTGAAGTAAGATAATAACCATCTAGAGCAAGATAACTAACTTGCTGCAGCAAGATAATAACCCTCTAGGGCAAGATAACTAACTTGCTACAGAAAGACACTAACCCTCTGACGCAAGATACTAATCTGCTGCAGCAAGATATTAACCCTCTGCAGAAAGATAACTCACTTGCTTTAGTTAGGTACTACCAAAAACTAACTTGCTACTGCAAGACACTAACCCTCTGTAGCGAGGGACTAACCTGCTGCAGCAAGTCACTAACCCTCTGCAGCAAGATAATAACTTGCTGCAGTAAGATACTAACCCTTTGCAGCAAGATAACTAATTTGCTGCAGCAGGATACTTACTTGCTTTAGTAAGATACTATTAAACAACTAACTTGCTGCAGGAAGATACTAACCCTCTACAGAAAGATACTAGCCCTCTATGGCAAGATGCTAACCATCTGCAACAAGATATTAACACCCTGAAGCAAGATATTAACGTGTTGCTGCAAGATATTAACCCCTATAGGAAGATACTAACCCTCTACAGAAAGATATTAACCCTATGAAACAAGATACTAATCAGCTGCAGCAAGATCCTGACCCTCTGCAGCAAGATAACTAACTTGCTGAAACAAGATACTAACCCTCCGAAGCAAGATACTAACCCGCTGCTGCAAGATATTAACCCCCTAAAGGAATACTAACCCTCTACAGGAAGATACTAACTTTATGAATCAAGATACTGATCTGCTGCAGCAAGTTCCTGACCCTCTGCAGCAAGTTAACTAACTTGCTGCAGCAAGATAATAACCCTCTGAAGCAAGATACTAACCTGCTGCTGCAAGATACTAACCCCCTAAAGCAATACTAACCTTTTACAGGAAGATAGTAACTCTATGAATCAGGATACTAATCTGCTGCAGCAAGATCATGGTCCCCTGCAGCAAGATAACTAACTTGCTGCAGCAAGATAACTAACTTGCTGCAGCAAGATAATAACCCTCTGTCGCAAGATACTAACCTACTGCAGCAAGATACTAACCCTCTGCAGCAAGATACTAACCCGCTGCAGCAAGATACTAACCCGCTGCAGCAAGATACTAACCCGCTGCAGCAAGATACGAACTTGCTGCAGCAAGATAATAATCCTCCGTGACAAGATTTTAACCTGCTGCGAAAAATGCTAACCCTCTGCAGAAGATAACTAACTTGCTGCTTCAAGGTAATTACCTTGTTGCAGACAGTAACTAACTTTCTGGAGCAAGATACAAACAAAAACTAAATTGCTGCTGCAAGGTACCAATCCTCTGCAGCGAGATACTAACTTGATGTAGCAAGATACTAACCTGTTGCAGCAAGATAAAATATAACATTTCTTGTGATTTACGCTTCCTTACTTATTCAGTACATTAATTGGAAACTACTAAAAAAACTGCAGCGAATCAAATTTATATAGGCAGACTGGAATGGTGATCTAAGATTTTCACTCTTCTCTTCTAGAATAAATCATGGCACCAGACTAATTGACAAAAAGACTCTCCATGTCAGTAGTAATAGGGACCGCCTTGGCTACGCCAGATTTTCTTAACCCTTTACCTAACATGAAAAGCAGACGACACTTGAAAACAAAATTCTTGAATAACTATTTTTTTTTCATTTTTTGTCTCAAAAACAGAGGTTATGACCACTGATTGGAACGAGCTCGAAGAGCTCGTTCCAAAGAGGAGGTCATAACCTATGTTTATGAGACAAAAAATGAAAAAATAATGAAAATTAATTGCGATTTTTGTGAATAGAGCTGGCCGTTTTTGATCGTTACGTTGGGCAAAGGGTTAATTTAGAAAAGGCGTCAGGATACCAGGGTGGTTAGAGCAGTGGACTTTAAACCGAATGGTCGACGGTTCGCTCCTTCCCAGCGGTAACTGCATGCGTTGTGTCCTTGGACAAGACACTCAAACCCGATTGTACACGTAGGTAGCGCGTGTACTGAAGTGTACTACACATTGATGGCGCACTTTCCATCAACAGCTGTTAACTTTGCTTGTGCAAAGTTAGTAAGCTGAGATTCTGACGGTTACTTGCCGATGTTCGGTGGTTTTCTCAGGGCACCCCGGATTCCTCCACCCCGTAAAACTCTGATACGATGTGACTCTGACTGTTGAACCTGTCGTGAAACCTCAGTGAACGAAAGCACTGACGTCCTGGATGTTATCGTCTAGTATCATATTGTCTGGGGCGCGGTGGCTCCGTAGGTAGACGTGCAGGCTGCAAGTCGAGAGGTCCTCGGCCCGAATTCCACCTGCGGCAACCGCGTTGTGTCCTTGGGCAAGACTCTTCACCCCATTGCCCATGTGGGGGCACGGTGGCGCTGTGTACTAAGGCGTGGGGAGCTGACAGTTCTCTCCGGGTACTCCGGTTTCCTCCACCCGTAAAACTGTCATGGTCATGATTAGCCATTGTGCATGAGTGTGTGACCTTAAAACACCAATAAATAAATAAATGCATCACACTGTCTACGGTGAAATGTGCGAATTCATCCTGCATTTCTGGCGAGGTTCAATAATAATTGAATCCAACAGCACCGTTGGGTTCCATTAAAAAATGGCACAGCAAAAATATGGCACACTTTTGTTTCTAAGGGAGCATTTTGAATAAACAGGTTCTTTAGTTTTTATAGTTTTTTCATTTTACTTTTGTTTTCCTAGTTTTCATTTTACTTTTGGTTGCATTTTCGTGTTTTCATTGAGAATTTGTTTATTTATTTTTTATTTTGCGATTTTTGCGGATTTCGTTTTATTTCATTTTTAACCTCATTCGTTTTACAGGGATTGACCAACAAGTGATGCAACTTATATTAAAGCCTCTCCTTGGCTCAATGGCGCAGGTGTGTTGGATGACCTTTGTAGCGGCAACTTCATGGTTCGCTCTAATCGAATACTACGAAGGGATTTTTAGCCTGCACGAAGTGTGTCTCTTTCCACACAGAGCACTGCCATTTTACGCCCCCATCCGATAGGACGGTGCGCAGTGACAGCATAAACCCCACAATTGATGCTGACAGAGAGTATTCGGACACCACGAGAACTTTCCTCAACCGAGGATCGATCCCGGGACCTCTGGCACGAGAGACCAGCGCACGTTTCCCTCGGCCACCACTCTCGATATTTATTCTAAATATTATTTATTTCATATTAATTATTTTTTTTAAAAATACATTTTGTGTTAAGTTAGCTTAACTTACCCTTAAAGCATCAAATTAATTTTTATGATAATTACTGTACAAATTATATATCAGCTTCAGATGACTAAACATTGTTTCTACATCATTGCTGGCTACCTGTACAGGCAACCAACATTGATGTAAAAACATATATAAGATGAATGTAGCCTACTGGTTGACCAGAATGTGACATACCTGCCGCGCCTTTTTTTCCATGTGACATACTTACCTACCCCTTTAAAAAGTGACAAATTTGCTGTGCCATTATTTCCCGGTGTAGAAAGTGCGGTGGCTCACAAATTGCGATACTGGACTTCAAACCGAAATATATATTTATTTATTTATTTATTTATTGATGTTTAAGGTCACATAGTTATGCACAACGGCTAATCATGACCGTGACAGTTTTACGGGTGGAGGAAGCCGGAATACCCGGAGAGAACCACCGAGCAACGACGAGCAGCTGCCAGCCCCCCAACATCGTAACTCCGCACTGCAGCACAGGCAGGGTTAGATTGGTTGAAGACATGCGTACCATCGACGTGCAGTACGCCTTAGTACACGGCGTCATCGTGCCCCCACGCGGGCAATGGAGATGAAGTGTCTTGCCCAAGGACACAACGCGGTTGCCGCAGGTGGGGTTCGAACCGAGGACCTCTCGGCTTGCAGCCTGCACCTCTACCTACTGAGCCATCGCGCTCCCCTTCAAACCGAAAAGTCCACGATTTGATACCCGTCAGGGGTAACTGCGTTGCGTCCCTTAGTCAAGGCACTTTATCCCGATTGCCTGTATGGGGGCACTTTTGATATAATGAACAGAAAAAAGTTACAGAACATCAAAAGATTGTGAAAGCGTCGTCCTCCTATTTTAACCCTTTACCTGACATGAAAAGCAGACGACACTTGAAAAAAAATTCTTGAATAACTAATTTTTGCGAATTTCTGCCATCTGATTGCGATATGTCATCCAGTTGTTGATTTGTCCCGGTACCGGTACTGGTTTCGGCGAGACAGGCTCTGTCCCGTCCCGGTACCGGTTATGTTGGTACCGGAGTTACTTTGACATGTCTGCACACATCTCGTCTAGTGAGTAATGCCTTAACCCTTTACCTAACATGAAAAGCAGACGACACTTGCAAAAATAATTCTTGAATAACTAATTTTTTTCATTTTTTGTCTCAAAAACATAGGTTATGACCCCTCGTTGGAACGAGCTCGACGAGCTCGTTCCAACGAGGGGTCATAACCTAAGTTTTTGAGATGAAAAAAATAATGAAAATTAATTGGAGATTTTTGAGAGTAGCGCTGGCCGGATTTGGCCGTTACGTTAGGTAAAGGGTTAACTTGTCATTAGTGACAGAGAATAACAAGAAAGCACTGCAAAATTTATATATAGACAATAGTTCACTGCTAGGATACTTATCCGCGAGTGGGGCGCGCGGAGGCGTTAGCCGAGTGAAATAATCCGCGTGGCCCACAAGAGGATAAAATCGTACTCAAATCTAGGGCCCTGCTAGTCGGATATTTTAGTTTGAGTCGATTTACGATTCGATTCTGGTTTAAAATTCGCTAGTCGAGTCATTTTTCGAGTCAATTCTTATAAAACCGACAGCCCAATTTCTTCTCAACAGAGAGGGATTTAACTTTCTGTCATCGCGTAAATGTGACTTTCAATCGGCTAACTATTCCATGTATACATATTTTGATACAAGCAACAGCCCTTTCCTGCCTGATAGAACCTCCAAGTAACAATTTTGACAAGTTGTAACACGTTTTCCAAATTGGGCACGGCATATTGGATTGTTCATGCAGTTAAAACACCAATAACAGATTAAGTTAAATGGAAGTATACGGACTCGAGGGTGTCTTCCCACTAGACCAATTCCCTTTAGACCAGTTCCCTTTAGGCCAATTCCCAAAAGACCAATTCCCTTTAGACCAACTACCTACTGTTATTGATTAAGGGTTGATTAAGGATAATTAAGAAAACATTTATTTACTGATAAGCACTTTATTTGATGAAAAAAATATTTATACGCATAACATACAAAAAATATAGGTTTATAACATTTCAGTTCATAAAATATCAACAAGCTAGAAATTAAGCAGACTATCATTTGAAAAATGAGGTCCCCAGAGAGTGAATTTGGTGATGCTGCCCTGCACAGCAGGGCAGCATCACTAAATTTACCCTCTGTGAACCTCAACCTGAATTAAGGTATCAAACATAAACAGAAAGAGGTACACAGAGGATAAACTGACCCACTGTATGGGATAGCAACAGCAAATTCACCCTCTGGGGACCTCATTCTGCAAATGACAGACTGCTTATTTTCAGACTTGAATATCAATAACATTAAATACATATTTATAAATATTTATAAATATATCAAATTATTGATATAGAATTATTTTAAAAGTAGAACGCATGAGTTGGTCTGAGGGGAATTGGTCTTTTGAGAATTGGTCTAAAGGGAATTGGTCTAGTGGGAATGAACCGACACGAGTGCTCGGAGTGCACTTCATTCTACACAAATAGAGTTATCTATCATCCATTGGGCGTGTTTCACCTTATCTTCAGGTGATGAAGTTACTAAGACCGCAGTGATGCTTCAGTAAATGGTAGTATCATTTAACAGTGATACGAATAGGGTTTTGTAACATATTTTTCTATTTCTTTCGCGGACAAACTGGATTATTGCATCGTTTAAAGAAAGAACTCACAATGAAAACTCTGTCGTTTATCGGGACCGAATCGACTCGAGAAAAAGGACATCCGCGAATTGGAGATGAGTCGAGTCGATTTTGCGTTCCGACTCGAAATTCGAGTAATCGCAGGGCCCTACTCAAATCCTAGCAGTGAACTTTTGTACTTATTTTATTTTCTCCGTATTTGTTTTCCCAAAACAACCCTTTATAATTGATTCAACTCAACCGATTTGTAAACAATAAAAAATATAGTCCGTCATCGCTGAGAGCAGCGTGGGGAGCTGGGAGCGGGAGTAGGAATACGATTTGTTTTGGGGCCGAGAAAAAGGAATGAAAATAAAATAAAAAAATCTATGAACCTCAGAAAAAAATGTCAAATGGCATATCACTTGAAGAAAAATGGCAGCAAACCAAAAAATAGCCATCTACAAATAAAAGTATTCACTTTCCTGAACAAAACGAAGCGTAATTTTTGTTCCAATCATTAACTCTTTACCCAACGAATCGCGCGCATCCGCCCGCGTAATATGCAAATTCAGCAGTTGAAAAAATATTATTTTTCAAAAAATTTCAACAAAACCATATCATATGGCCCCTCGTTGGAACGAGCTCGTCGAGCTCGTTCCAACGATGTGTCACATGATATGGTTTTGTTGAATTTTTTTGAAAAATGTAAAAAAAATGATAATTAAAATAATAAATTTTGATATCGTCTGCGTTGGGTAAAGGGTTAATAGCAGACGACCCAGAACATATATACTCAAAAGATGTCTGTTCAATGTTAAATTTGATTCCGAATGTGCAGACAGGTGCATACCCCGGGTAACGGAATTGTGCAGTTCTCTCACTAAAGTAACTTTGTTTTTGTTTTTTGTCTTTTTTAGCCATACCCAGTGAATGCTATGATTATCTGATTATTTCCACAATGAAATGCAATATAAAAATCAAAACCATCCCTCCAATGACTGTTCTGTTTGGAAAGAACAGAGAAAATGTATTTTTAACAGTGTCTGATGAGCGTGAGTTATCTGGGAGTATGTCCACGCTCAGCGTTGGAGATAGTGTCACCACATCTTGGTACCCTGAAGGGGATATTCTGCTTCCATTAGATGACACTTTCTTGGGTCGAACTGTGAATTCACACTTCGCCTCATTTTCGTTGCTGCTCTTTCTGTCACACTGCCACGGTTTGAAATCCTTGATTTTATCCAACGTTGTCGGGTTTTTCACCCACTGTAACGCTTGCCAGTACGTGAGAACATACACGTCATTGTAGTTTGTGTGAAGTTTTTCCAAGAAAGCATCCAAGGCTTCGAAGTTATGACGCTGTTCCAGCCATCTTGAGTGGAGGTTTATGTAAAAAGGTGCTCTGTTTGTTGTATAGCTTCTTTCAAAATTCTGCCATAACATTTTTAAGGATTGCTGTTTTGTTTTTGCTTGTATTTGGCAAGAGTCTGTATATGCACATCTTCTTTGTCCCAAATGATCCATAACACATACGACGGGTATTATCCAGAATCCTGGGTATGTGCCTTTAGGACATGGAAGAACGTTGCATACAAGATGGTAAGGGAAGTCCAGTGTATATGGCCACAAAACAGGTGAGTGTACATTATTCGGCCACGGATATGTCAGTGTCGTATCGTACGTAAAATTGTTCGTATATAAAATGTTGAATAACGTATCTCCCGTTGGTTGAATGAAGGGGCTTCTCCATCCTCGAATTTCCGATGAGGGTACTCCTCCCAGGTTAGACAGATAATCTCTCTGGTCATTAACTTCAAACGATATATCTTCAGCTGACGCGTTTGACCACCACCAGTGTGGTACGCGGTGAGTGACGCTGTGCACACCTATTTCTGCTCCTCTCATGTATAATTTTCTTATCATACAATAATCAGTAAATTTATGCCATACAAACAGAGACATGCTCATCGGACATCCATTGGGATTGGTTCGAGATCCATCCGGTGGGAAAAGTGAATTATAAAACTCCCAATTCTCCCAGTTCACAGCGTCGTCGAAAGCCAAAAGAATAATTTGTGGAGTCTGTTTAACGTTGAGTCCTCCAGGAATGTCGACACCAGCACATCTGCAGTCTGGTAACTTACAATTCCTTCTATTACAATTCGTTGAGGTTTGTCCATTTGTCCATGTAATTAGTAATATTAATACTTTTAATCTCATTAAACAGTCCCGCGAATATCCCATCGTTATATTAACAACTACAGCTCATTAACTGAACACATTGTCGTTAAGACATGAGTTTCTAGATGCAAATACCTTTATTTGAGTAAATATACCTTTTGCTATTTGACAAACAAAGAGGAAACGAGAAAACTGGATGTTGTACCAACAGACATGCTTCAATCACATGACGAGACTCTATCCTCTGTTTACACTGAGTCATTCTTGCTGTTTAATAACTTACCACGGCTCGATTCCCATCAACTGTAAGTCCTAATTTTGGAGGTTAACGTTTTGCCAAACGTAACTGTCAAAAGCGACCAGGGTTATTCATAAAAACCGTCAGTCAAATTTACTTTTCCAATGTTTGCCTCGAAAACTTAGTTTATGATCCGCCATTTCGTCGCCTGAGTGCTAGAATGTTCTATGTCCCCTATGGGACATAGAACATTCTAGCACTCAGCCGACGATTTGAACCAGTATTCACCCTGTATGGTGCCAACGGTGCCATTTTTACTAAAAAAAATATAGTATTTGGCAGACCTGGCATTTTAAAACAGGGATGTGGCGACAGGGGTGTGTGTGGGGTGTCCCCCCTCCCCACCAATCCTGGCCAAAATTTCCTATAGTTGGAAATTCGGAAGGCAGGTCATGAGTAGCTGGAAATTCTATCTATCTGGACTTTAGGGCTGCTTTGGCGATGTCGATGTCTCCTTTACTTCCCAAATTCCCAACTCGGTTTCAAATGGGTAAAAATTCTAACTGTTACTATTTACAACTACAGTGTACGCAATATCGAGCGTCTTAATATGTATGATGTCATTCGGTACGAGATTTCTATAGTACGTTTACTTATGGTAATAAAAAAAATCCTCGAAATGCACTTCAAGAAAATCACATCATGTAAAACCGTTATCCTGAGTTAATTCCATCATTTACGGTTACAAAATGATGAAACATCGAAAATTGATCATTCCTGCATAAGATCTGATTTAACGCTAGGACAGTGTGAATTGTTCAAAGTTTGAGCATTTGTTTAGCACATATTAAATTCTCAGAATTATACCAAATAATAATAACCTGATAATTCTATCATAAATGTGTTGGCATTTCAGTTACTAGAATCAATTTTATACCCCCTTTCATGGCTTCATTTTCCAAATCTTTCTCTGTAGAGAATTTCCAACTACGGGGAGGGTCCAGAAGGGGGGTTCCCCCTCCCCTAGTTGGAAATTCACTACCTTACACCACCCACCCCAATCGGAAACCTCTAGCCACGTCCTTGTTCTAAAAATTCTACAGCGCGGGAAATCGCACGCATAAAAAGGTCTGGGAGGGCTATTTTGTGCCCATCTCAGCGTGACAATATTTTGTATATATGCAGTGGACCAGTCTTGTCTTGTACTTTATTCAAATAGAACCTTATATTTAATGCTCAGGCATCAATTCACGCTGAAAAATTAAGTCATATTCCCCTGTCGGTCGGCAAAACGAAATATCAAAATGATATTTAGAAATCGATATTTCATCGTAGGTTCGGATGACGAATCACATGTACTTTAAACGAGTCAGCACATCAGTAATGAATTCCAGAGTCCCAAATACAAACGAATTCGAATAATTGATAGTGACAGTGACTAAATCAATTCATTAAATCAGCGGTTTCAAAGTTTGACTTTCTCATTCACCTTCCAGCGAAAAGCCGAAATCACTTTCAAATTTCTTCAGTTCAACTTCACACGTCTTCAGTGCATTGAGTTCAAAAAAAATAAAATGACGTGTCTTGTTATTGAAAATAAGAAAGTGGTGATTTTGTTATTGTTCTATTTCTTCGAAACACATTGCGATTATTTCAATTCGCCAGCCTTGGTAAATCGTAAAGTTAGGGGAGAAATAAGACGGGACTACTTTTTGTGCGGATATTCACACATTCCAATGGTTGGAGTTTGGTTGTTGTAATTTTTGTATGGACGCCGGTTCGGCACATAAATTTTGCGGCTTAATGGCAAATAAAGGCCACAAATTGGAGAGTTTGTAGTCGTAGAGCATTAAATAAAAAGAAAATTCACGAAAATTTGATGAATACCGAAAATATCTCGTTCGTGGCTACAAGAAATATGAGGATCTTCACTCGCGACTGCGTCGCTCGTGAAGATCCTCATATTTCTTTGTAGCCACTCACGAGATATTTTCGGTATTCATCAAATTTTCGTGAATATCCTCTATATATTACATTAGATTCATCCAAAATACGACATTCTGAACTTGGGGTTATGGCTTGAATTGGCCTGCAACATCCAACAAACTCTGGACTTTGGTCCAATCTGAGATAATTGAATCATCTCGTGGTGACCTATGGAGACCCCATACATACCGAAAGAGTTCTAATTAGACAGATGAACAATAGAGCAGACTCATTATTTGTACATTTTTTTTTAAGAAAAAAAACTATAAGGAAAAAATTTGTGGCGAGTTATTTTCTTTACTTTACCCAATGTAAAAACCGACCAGCGCTATTCACCAAAATCACCATTTAATTTTCATTATCTGTTATGCGTTTTTGTCTCAAAAACATTGCTTATGGCCCCTCATTGGAACGAACTCTTTGATGGGTCATAAGCAATGTTTTAGCTAAAAAAAAACAAGAAGAATGTTACTAAGGTAACACATGCCTCCCCAACCCCCTTATGACCTTCACCTTGCAGATGCGGCGGAATCTATTATACGTGACACACCTTCTGACTGTCCTTAACATTTGTAAAAAGTTTAACAATTGTACTATGATTCGTTTCTGAGTTATGGCTGAGACACGAATATTGACCGATTTTTAGTGTTACCTTGAAATGTGACCTTGACCTTGAAGGTACGAACTCGGCTTTGGTGTGTGACATATCCTCCCACGGTCCTTTATAATTGTGTGAAGTTTGATGACTGTGGCCCTACCATTTTCCGAGTTATTGGCTCGGACACACACGCGCGGACACACGGAGACACACACGGACGGACGGACACACGCACGCTTCAATCACTATATGCCACCCGACTTAAATCGGGGGCATAAAAATGAAAGCATTTAGTTATTCAAGAATTGTATTTGCAAGTGTCGTCTACCTTTGATGTTAAAAGGTTAAAGGGTTGTTATTTATTTATTTATTTATTTATTTATTTATTTATTTATTTATTTATTTATTTATTGGTGTTTAAGGTTACATATTTATGCACAATGGCTAATCGCGACCGTGACAGTTTTACGGGTGGAGGAAGCCGGAGTACCGGGAGAGAATCACTGAACATCGACGAGCAACTGTCAGCTCCTCAACATTCTCTGTTCAAGATCCGCTCTAGCAGGGTTACAGCGGTTGAAGACATGTGCACCATCGACGTGCAGTACGCCTTAGTACACGGCGTCATCGTACCCCCGTGTAGGCAACCGGGATAAAATGCCTTGCCCAAGGACACAACGCGGGTCGTTCCTGGTGGGGATCGAACTCGGGACCTCTACTGTAGAAGTCCAACAGTCTACCATTGAGACACCGCGCTCCCAAAGGGTTGTTTACCAAAGTAAGCAAGCACTGCCGCACGTTTCTGCGGATCCCATGGATATTTGGAACAACTATACTTGTAATAATTTATTTTTTGCATGCCCAAATTGTGAAATATGTGGCTCGTGGCATTCGGACACCATATTTGTCTATCACTCATGCCAATTTGAAAAAAAATATCCTGGAAAGAGAATATTCCATAGTGTAACTAGTTATAGTCTGAAAGAACGCAAAACCAATAGGGCCTAAAAAAGTTAAAAATCTGTTTCTCATGCCTTCCCGCGTGGTTCTTTTGGCTGCCGCATGCTCTCGTTTTATAACCAATGCAAACTTTAAAAAAAATTAAAATTAAATGGTTTATGTCGGATATATTTTGCCCAATTTAATTTAATGAAATTGATAAATTTGTGCCTTGAGTGCAACAAGGCTTTGCAATGCTGTAGCATTGCAAAGCCTTCTTGCACTTAAGGGGCGAAATACACCACCACCCATGCAATTCAGTAGATTATGAGGCCCAAGACATAAAACAAACCAAGAACATAACTTTTGATGGCAAAGAAATAATTACAAAAATAAAAAATCAAATCAAAAACCGCCCGCCCACGTTAATTTTACAAACATGGCCTAAGCAACAGAAGATCTGCTTTGTGGGGCCGAATCAAAACTGCCTGGAGAGTTTTAAGTTTAGTGTTTGCATTACAAATTTGATCGATGCATTGGGTGAAGATATTACCAATGTTATCGTTGCTCAGTGGTTATCTTTGGGTACTCCGGCTTCATCCACCCGTAAAACTATCACCGACGTGATATGACCCTGGCTGTTAAATGTGGACACCCAGCGTTAAGTGCCTTTCCCAAGGATACGACGCGGGAGTGCGAATTGATAGCTCAGACGGTCACCCATCCAAGGACTGACCGAGCTTGACGTTGCTTAACTTCAGTGATCTGACGAGAGCCGCGTTTAAACCTTCACCTAACATGAAAAGCAGACGACACTTAGAAACAAAATTATTGAATAACTATTTTCTTTTTATTTGTTGCGTTAAAAGCATAGCTTATGACCCCTCATTTGAACGAGCTCAACAGAGTACGTTCCAATAAGGTGTCATAAGTTATGTTTTTGACGCAAAAATGAAAAATAATGAAAATAGAATGGCAATCTTTTGTTAATAGCTCTAGCCGGGTTTTGTCGTTACGTTGGGTAAAGGGTTAAAAAATATACCAGCTGCATGCGCATCCTGGATATTACCTAAAAGTCATGGTTCGACCAAAGATGGGTCCTTCTTGGGTTTCACTTTCAGAACAAAAAGTCCTTCCTGGAAACTCGTGGATACGTCCATACTCATTGTTACTCAAGTTGCGCATAGTGCGCAACGATAGTGAGCCGCTACTTGGAAACTATCCAGGGTCGGTTTCTTTTCCTATCCAGGGTCCACTGACCGCGATATTATGCACGGTGGATAAAATTGTCTTTGCCGATATGTGGGGGAAGAATGGAAGTTAAAAACAAAGTTTCGTAACAAACTGTAATAATTCCTTGTTTACACAGTTTTCGGCACACAGTCCGACAGCTAAACTCTCAAAAAGAGCGAGTGTGTGTGCTTTTTCCGGGGGTGACTGAATGTCAGACTTAAAAAGATTATGCAGTTATATGGCTCGTCTCATCTTCTTGTTTGTCTTCGTTTGTACTTCAATTTACAAACGTGATACAATGATGGAATGTGCAATTGCTGTTTTTTCTAAACATGGAAATACTGTCGAAAAGCTCAAGGATATCTCACAATCCTTCGAGAGTGGATCTTAACCCTTCTTTACAAGGAGTGCGGTGGCTCAGTTGGTTACGGCATTACAATTCGGACCGAAAGGTCTACGGGTCGGCTCGTGCCAGAGGTAACTTTTTTTTACTTTTTTCTTTTTTTTTATTAGGATTTAACGACACAATAACAGCCAGGGTCATATCATATCGGTAACAGTTTTACGGGTGGAGGAAGCCGGAGTACCCGGAGAGAACCACCGAGCACCAACATCGTAACTCTGAACTCTGCACCGCGGCACAGACAGGGTTAGATTGGTTGAAGACATGCGCACCATCGACATGCACAGCGTACACAGCGTCATCGTGCCGCCATGTAAGCAATCGGTGTTAAGTGCCTTGCCCAGGGACACGGCGCGGGAGCACGAATCAGTCGCTGAAATGGTCACCCATCCAACTACTAACCGCGCTCGACGTTGCTTAACTTCGGTGATCTGACGAGAACCGGTTACCGCGACGCCACCGCCTCCCCCCTCCCCCGCCCCGCCACAGGTAACTGCGTTGTGTCCTTGGCTGAAGGCACTTAATCCCGATCATAGATATCGGATACATTGTTCTATCCGATATCTTTGATCCCGATTGCCAACGTGGAAGCATGATGGCGCCTTATAATAAGGCGTACTGCACGTCGAATGTGCACTTTTCTTCAACCAATCATCGCGTGAGAACCATTAGGTTCTATCTTCCACTGGAAGATAGAACCTTATGGTTTTCACGCGACGCAGTGCTAGCCCTACTTGTGTGCAGTTAGTATGTTGGGGAGCTGACAGTTGCTCGCCGTTTCTCGGTAGTACTCTCTGGGCACTCCGGCTTCCTCCACCCGTAAAACTATCCGGCACGAGGTGACCCTGGCTGTCGAAAGTGTCGTTAAACCAAAATAAATCAATAAATAAATTAGGGCCATTTACAGAGTGTACATGAAATGAGCCGTTCGCGTATAGCGGTGAAGTATAAACAATTTACAATTTTTTTTTCTCATTTTGAAATAAACAGAATGCGAACACCCTCGAGTGTTTAGCTCTATTCCCGACACCTGATAAACCCTCTCAGAGAAGGTCAAACTGCAACGGAAACGTGGCAGTCATTAATTATTCTAGAATGGGGCATAGCCTCTGATTCCTCATTGGGGAGAGCTAGAAGAACTCATCCCTTGGGGGCTCATGGGCTGGGCTTAGAAAAGCCTTAACCTTGCGCCCCTATTAGTGCTCATAAGAATATTTTTATTTATTTGTTGCAAGAAATAAACACCCACCCCGCCCCTGTTTGTAAATGAGATGCGAATACACTCCATGTTCGGGCATGCAGGCCCACGCGGCTATTAGATAGCGGGCGAGTACTTGCAAGCGGCGAGCATTGATGGTGTTCGCACGATATTGTAAACAATAGATACTCGACCACACTTTAAAGTCAAAGAACCTCTGAAAATCATAAATTTATTTTCCACAGTAGAACAACTGCGCACGTGTTATTTGTATTTGTGTGTGTTTAAATATCGTCTTACGCCATTGTATGAAAAAAGACAAATAAACGAATTGAATTGAAAGTTCAACAGTACGATAAATGGAATTTGAAATTTGATGTAAGACAAGGACAAATACGAACTACATTTAGCTCTATTATTTATTATTTATTTAAGATCAGTATGTATTTATTAATAATTTATTTATTTGTCAGTATTTAAGATAGGGTCCGGTGAAATTTCGTAGTTCGAAGCGATTTCGAATCTTGTCACTGATTCGATTCAATTCAAAACCATCTTGATTATTCGAAAAAAAATCGAATTCTGGGGAGATTTGGATTTCATGCAATTCTCTTTTGCAGACTATTTTGTAGATAACTCACCCTGCAGTTAAGATTGAACGTATCCAGTCTAACACGACAGCACAAATTACTTCGGGGAAAATTCATTAAAAAAATGACATTTGAAGCGATAATGGAGATTATGTTAGGGCTTTGAACTATATATCGTCCGTTAACCCTTTTCTTAACTTGAAAAGCAGACGACACTAGCAAAAAGAATTCTTGAATAACTATTTTTTTCCATTTTTTGTCTCAAAAACATAGGTTATGACCCCCTCATTGGAACGAGCTCGACGAGCTCGTTCCAACGAGGGGTCATAACCTATGTTTTTGAGACAAAAATTGTAAAAATAATGAAAATTGGTGATTTTTTAAAATAGTGCCGGCCGGTTTTCGACGTTACGTTGGGTAAAGGGTTAAGTGCATCAAAATGCCACGTGCAATGCTCTGGAATTGCAGATGGCGTCTTGTTGAACTCATAGGACGATTTATTAATTTATTCATTTAAAAAAAATTTATTTATTTATTTATTTATTTATTTATTTATTTATTTAATCATGACCACAACATGGAGACAAAACCAAGTTCAGTCAATCATTTGAATCCATGTTACCCATTTTAGAGGACTTCCACCCCAAGCATTGATGACCGGGTCCTATTTTACCAGTAAAACAAAGCTTGTTTACCACAGTAAACAAGCACTTCTTTACTTCCCGGGGTTCCCACGGGGAAACAAAGGACGATAAATGACTTTTTTCGACCACCTTTGTGATACCTGTCAATTTTCTAATAGTCTGGATTGCCTATTCATATTGGGTTTACGACGGAGTTAGACAGCACCAGTATAATCCTTTACCTAACGAATCGTCCGCATCCGCCTGCGTAATTTGCAAATTGAGCCGTTGAAAAAAAATAATTTTTCAAAATATTTCAACAAAACCATATCATGTGACCCCCTCATTGGAACAAGCTCATCAAACTCGTTCCAATGAGGGGGTCACATGATATGGTTTTGTTGGGAATAAAAGTGGGTTTTACCATACCAAATTTTCAACCTACAAACCCTTCCCATAATGCAACTATAAATTTAACCAATTCAGTCTTGTTTGGCAGAGCTCTGACACAACAAGACTGAATTGGTTCAGTTTCTAACTATTATTGGAAACAATTTCTGCTTGAAAGTTCGGTATTTTGCAATCAACCCATACAGGATTGCTTTTGGACAATGTCAAATTCCTTGTTGTCTTTGCTCGACAGCAAGGCTCAAAACAGTGATGTCACTATCGTTAAATTTTAAGTTAAGAAAAATAACGCTTCTCATTAATTGTTATATTATCATATTTCGCGCAACGCACGCATCGCCTCCAGAGTGGAATGGTCAGTGGGGCTGCAGCTGTGTGGAGCATACAGAGATCGTTCATCTGAGGGTATGAAGTCAAATTTAGTTTAGAGGACTTCCACCCCAGGTTTGGTTCCGGGTGCGTCCTATTTTACCACAAAAGCTGAACTTGTTTACCGCATTAAACAGGCACTGCTCAACTTCCCAGGGTTCCCATGGAGAAAAGATTATATATTTAACATTCTTGACACTGATGCCGAATACCAAATTTTCAACCTAAAAACATTTCCCATAATGCAACTATAAATTTAACCAATTCAGTCTTGTTTGGCAGAGCTCAATGAGCTCTGCCAAACAAGACTGAATTGGTTCAATCCAACCTGTATTATTGGAAACATTTTCTGCTTGAAATTTCGGTATTTTGTCATCAATCCAGAGGTCTAATTCCTTGTTGTCTTTGCTCGACAGCGAGGCCCAAAATAGTGGTGTTACAATCGTTAAATTTTAAATTAAGAAAAATATCGCTTCTCGTTCATTGTTATTTTATCATAGTTCACACAACGCACGCGTCGCTCCCAGCACGTAATGGTCAGTGGGGTTGTAACTGTGTGGAGCATACAGAGATCGTTCATCTGAGGGGGCAGCGAGCAGTAGTTTGTTCGCAATTACCCTGGGTACAGTCATAAAATTAGACCGTTTCGTCAAAAACTTTCCGACGCAACTCTTGAAGAAAAGTAAACCTCAATGGAAAAAAATGGTTTCATTTATTTATTTAATGGTGTTTATTAAACTGTTCAAAGTCACATATTTCTGCACAATGGCTAATCGTGACAGCATCAAGTCCAGGCAAGTGTTTATATCCATGTTTCCCATTTTAAAGGACTTGCACCCCTCCCCCCCCCCCCCCCCCCGGCATTGGTACTTGGGTTCTATTTTATCAGTAAATGAGAGCTTGTTTACCACATTAAAAAGCACTGCTTCACTTACCGGGGATACGCGTGGGGAATAAAAGTGGGGTTTACCATATATGATGGAAGCATTGAATAAGAGACCAAGAAAGTCAAGTTACTGTAACTTTAACGAGTTTATTAAAGTTGCGAGCTTCGCCATACAGTTTTGAGTATATATAAAATAAATATATAATATTTACATGGTACATTTAAGAAAATAAAATAATTCTCCTCGATTTATATCAACAAGCAACATTTGATAATTGTACAAAAAAACAGCTATTTACAATTAATTATGTACACATTGTATAACAAAGAAAATTACATGAACTCGCCTTTTTGCTTTAATTTTAAAGTATTTAGGCTTGTACATGTTACAGTATCTGTCAAAATAAATTTTAGGATACCGCAAGAAAATTTTACGCCTTTTTGTCTATATCAGCTCCTGACAATGAGTCTTGGAAAGCTCTAACAGAGATCTTTCAAAGAATCAGTGTCACGGGCTGATGTCATCAATAAAGTTGTAAAAAAATATTTTAGCGCGTCCTGCAGCGTATTTGATGGGTATTGCAGTGTTTCTGAGCATCGGTGTAATAACAGATTACCATCTGAGCATGTACACGAACGTCCGTAAAAGTGACATTAATTAATATCTTGTTAGTTGTAAACTCGTCCCCCTGAGTTCCAATGTGTTCTATGTGCCAGTAGGCACATAGAACACATTGGAACTCAGGGGACGAACTTGCAACCATCGAATAGTCGTGAGCTGCGTTGACGGGTGTGGGGTTGAGGGCGTGTAGGCAGCAAGTGTCAATGAAAAATCTGTTTTGGATACCTTTCTGGGATTGCAAGTCGACTGCTGTCAATAAGGGAACCTCTACTGCCCAAAATTTCAAACGGCTGTTTTGAACCTTTTCTTTGAAAAGTCGTCGTTTGGTATTCACCATTGGGGGAGATTAAACTATTTCGCGTTCTTTTTAGCACCGGTTTGGTTGTTCTGTTAACTCGTTGCTGAATTCGAAAAGCAGACGACACTTGCCAACAAATTTTTTGAGTGACTTAAAAATTTCATTTCTGGACTCAAAAACATAGCTTATGGCCCCTCATTAGAACGTTGCTAACCCATCTCAAAGGTTGGAGTCGACAATGGGGCCACTTTTAAAATTCAAAACTAAACTCTCAGATGGACTTTGAGCGCAAGTCTGGAAAATATATGACCTTTATTTCCCCTTTTTTGGTCCTCTGGGTTCACAAAAAGAACTGGGTCATTCATCTGCCAACAACACACACACGCATTCTTCATGTTTCTATAATCTGTTCCGGTGAATTCATTCAATTTTCATTATATTTTCCATTTTTTTCTCTCGTTCCAATAAGGGGTCATACGCTATGTTTTTGAATGAAAAAAGAAGTTATTCAAGTATTTTGTTTGCAAGTGTCGTATGCCTTTCGTGTTAGGTAAATGGTTAAAAAAACGCGCTAGCTTTGTCTGCCAGTAAGTTTTATGGGAGGAAAATCGTGTTATACGGTACCAACCGGAAAAAGCTGTAGAATACCTGCAAAACAAAACTCTTACTTTTTCTTTGATGATGATACCTGCCAAAACCTTGATCCTTGGAAAGTTCTTGTTTGACCTTTCCGATAATCCAAGTATTGGCAGGTATCAAAACCAATTTTCTTTAAGGAAACCAATTCTTCCAGTGCGTAGTTGGTGGTCCATGCTGTCTGGGGACATTACCAGGTTATATGGTTCAGTAAATGGACATAATTGATCCGACACTATTTCTTTCGGGATAACTCACGAATAACGACTTTTATATTAAATAGTTCTTCTGTCATTATGTTATCTAATTAGTTTAATAAAATCTTGAAGTGTCTCCTGTCACCACATCGTTGGAAGGTGATAATTTGGACAGTCACCAATTTCCACTCGCGTAATATGTGAAGCAATTTTCCGGTTAATTTATTGATGAAAATTGAAAGTGTTTCCGACAACGTGTGATATTTAGAGAATATAAAATTGGAATTAGCTTGTCGTCTGTTTCTTCTGCGATGTGGAGACTCTTTCATTGTGTTCTGAAGGGAACAAACATGGATACCACACCCCCACCCCCTCAAAAAAAAAATTCTGTCAACGAGTGTAAAAACGTGATGTGGTCTTATCGACGGACATGACAACCGTTACAAATCCCCAGTTCATAATTCGACATTCGTTATCGACCGATTCCATCGGTCGATAACGAATGTCGAATAAGGAACTGGGAATAAGTAATGGTTGTCCCGTCCACGTCTTATCGACTCGTGCCCATGATGCAGTAATGGTGTGGGGTAGGTTATCAAGTCGCTGCCATGAGTGCTAGTGAGGGAGAAATACCGCCCAAGAAATATTGTGACATTAAAATTCATTGACATTTAGTGCCAAATGCCCACGCACTTTCTGAACACATTCCAAGGACATCCACAGAACTGTGGTCCAATGAGAAATATATATGGGGCGAGGTAACAAACAAAGCAGACCAAGCGATAAAAAAAATTAAAATGATCCGGAAAATAAACTAGGAAATAAATGAGTTGGCTATAACCGTATTTGCCGAAATTTAACACGAACTGTGGACGACACATTAAAAATATCTTTACAAACTTAACAGTTTAATGTTTTGATTCACAATCATGACCAATGACCCTTCGTTTCGACGATCTTGTTCCAATGATGGGCCATAAGATGTTTTTAGGGCCACAACTGAATCCAATTAAAATTAAATTGCGATTTTTGTAATTTTGGGGGGAATGTGTTGTAAACAAATATCGCAAAGTTTGAAGTGTGCGAGAACTTAATTTGTTCTCGATTATTTCGACATCGTTATAACAGCTTTTCGCATTGATCCTACGAAAAATATCGAAGATAGCTTTCCAAAGATCTGTCAGAAGATGGTATTATCATGTAATTGATAGAAATATTTTCTCACACAATTGTTTAAATGTCAAATATCAAAAACGCATCCGACAGTCCCACTACCATTTCACACAGCAGGCCTGAAAATAAGGCGTCTGACATTTGCAGAATGAGGTCCCCAGAGGGTAAATTTGATCATGCTATCCCGTACAGTGGCCCAATTTATCCTCTGTGTACCTTCACTACCTTGTTCTGTTTAGTTTTGAGACCCTGATTCAGTTTGAGGTTCACAGATGGTAAATTTAGTGATGCTACCCTGCTGTACAGGGTAGCATCACTAAATTCAACCTCTGGGGACCTCATTTTTCAGATGTCAGTCTGCTTATTTTCTGGCTTGTCACACAGTATATTGGAGAAAAAATAACAGGTGCGTCTCCTTGTTTATAATGTTACGAGGATTGTGTTCTTTTGTGAGAGTATACGAATGAAAATTTCAGAAAAAAATCACAAACATATATAAAAATTCCCGAAAATATATGTAGTTCTTTCTTATCAAACTTAAATAGCTGAAGTCGTTGAAAATTGTGAAAATTTTATAACTTGTAAAAGTGTACCACTGTGCGAAATTCTGGTGCACCTTTTCTTTGATAGATATATCTCATTTCTGAGAAAAAAAGAACAAGAAGCATCAGCGCACTTTCAGCTCACGGACCATCGAATAGCACACAGTGGTTTAAGAGCTGAAAGGTTGCAAGTGATTTTTGCGGGGTTTTTTTTTTTTGGTTTTTTCTGAGATGGTGCATAGAAAACTCTCCTCGTAATGTATTTTTGTTTTGGTAAAATTGTACTTGCAAAGCGTTGCCTATTGGCGAAAGATCCCCCCTCCACCTCCCCCCCCCCCCCCACACCCCAAATAGCCTTCTGTACACTGATGTCAAAATACCGAAATTTTACGTAACAATCTTTCCAAAATACATCGAGGAATTTAACTCCTTGCATGCTGCTGGCGGATATTCATGTCGGGGACACAAAATCTATGGCCAATGAAATAAATATGACTTGGGCACATTCAACTAAATTTCTCTCCTGTAAATGGAATGGATTTCCTGACCAAAGATTCCTTTAGTTAAATTTAGATGAATTATTTATTATTTATTTATTGGTGTTTAAGGTCACATATTTCTGCACAATGGCTAATCATGACCTCGACAGTTTTACGGGTGGAGGAAGCCGGAGTACCCTTAGAGAACCACCGAGCAACGGCGAGCAACTGTCAGCTCCCCAACATACTAACTCCACACAAGCAAGGTTAGCATTGGTTGAAGACAGTGCACCATCGACGTGCAGTACGCCTTAGTACACACCGTCACCGTGCCCCCACGTGGGCAATGGGGGTGAAGTGTCTTGCCCATGGACATAACGCGGTTGCCGCAGGTGGGATTCGAACAGAGGACCTCTCGGCTTGCAGCCTGCACCAACTGAACCACCGCGCGCCCAAATTTATATGAACTTTTCATCAAATCTAGTCATGGCTGCTAAGCAGCCATGACTAGATTTGATGGAAAATATTTTGAAAATACTCAGTGGGTTATGAGTTAACCAATTCATTCTTATTTGAATGAACTAAATATTTATATTTATTTATTGGTGTTTAAGGTCACATATTTCTGCACAATGGCTAATCATGACCGCGACAGTTTTATGGGTGGAGGAAGCCGGAGTACCCGGAGAGAACCACCGAGCAACGGCGAGCAACTGTCAGCTCCCCCAACATACTGACCCCACACAAGCAGGGTTAGCATTGGTTGAAGACAGGTGCACCATCGACGTGCAGTACGCCTTAGTACACAACGCCACCGTGCCCCCACGCGGGCAATGGGGGTGAAGTGTCTTGCCCAAAGACACAACGCGGTTGCCGCAGGTGGGATTCGAACCGAGGACCTCTCGGCTTGCAGCCTGCACCTCTACCTACAGAGCTACCGCGCCCCCTATATTGGAGAGAAAATAACAGCTGCGTCTTCTAGTTTATAATGTTACGAGGATTGTGTTTTGTTTGTGAGAGTATACGATTGAAAATTTCAGGAAAAACTTCGCAAACATATATAAAAATTCCCGAAAACATATGTAGTCCTTTCTTATCAAACTTAAATAGCTAAAGTCGTTGAAAATTGTGAAAATTTTATAACTTGCAAAAGTGTACCACTGTGCGAAATTCTGGTGCACTTTTTCTTTGACAGATATATCTTATTTCTGAGAGAAAAAAGAACAAGAAGCATCAGCACACTTTCAGCTCACGGACCATCGAATAGCACACAGTGGTTTAAGAGCTGAAAGGTTGCAAGTGATTTTTGCGTTTTTTTCCTGAGATGGTGCATATATAGAAAACTCTCCTCGTAATGTATTTTTGTTTTAGTAAAATTGTACTTGCAAAGCGTTGCCTATTGGCGAAAGATCCCCTCTTCACCACTCCCCCCCCCCCCCCCAACCCCCCAAATAGCCTTCTGTACACTGATGTCAAAATACCGAAATTTTACGTAACAATCTTTCCTATAATGCATCGAGGAATTTAACTCCTTGCATGCTGCTGGCGGATATTCATGTCGGGGACACAAAATCTATGGCCAATGAAATAAATATGACTTGGGAACATTCAACTAAATTTCTCTCCTGTAAATGGAATGGATTTCCTGACCAAAGATTCCTTTAGTTAAAGTTAGATGAATTTTTCATCAAATCTAGTCATGGCTGCTAAGCAGCCATGACTAGATTTGATGGAAAATATTTTGAAAACACTCAGTGGGTTATGAGTTAACCAATTCAATCTTATTTGAATGCACTAAATGCATTCTGTGAATCAAGATTGATTTTGTTAAATTCCTCGAATCTGGGGAACATTTGAAAATGGAGATTTTGATATTCTACGACCACTCTGCAGTAGGGTGCCTATCATGTATCTTCCGAGGGGGGGGGGGGGGGGAGGAGGGGGGTCTAACTTGTAATTTCTGGGGATGTATTACCTTAATGTCTAGGGTGTCCAGCCTGTAATGTCTGGGGGAATCTTTCACCTGTACTTCCTGGGGGCGTCTAACCTACAATTTCGTGATAAAAAATACTTGAATACTCCCAATCACTTTTGTAGTTATGACCCGCCTAGTTTTCGGTAGTTCCGATCACAGAAGATCCACCTATTAATCACTCCCTCTGGCACCACCCTCTCGATAATTTCCATGCAAAGTATTCCTGTCGTACAGTGCGTCCACGTTGAACAGTTAACTGTCCGACGTGGATAAACTGTTGGAGAGAAATACGTTGGTCAATTGATAGTAAGAATTCTGTATTCTGCCCATCGCTAAACCAAGTTCACAATGAACTAATGCTTGGCCAAACAGTTAGAATACAGCAAAGGAACTGCCTCACAAATATCCACACTGTTCGCAAGAATTTGACAGACCCACGTTTTATTCAATGGTTTTGCCCGTATCCTACACTGTTTTGCACAAAGAACTCATAGGGGCTTTCTTTGCAATCATAACAGGAGTCTGGTGTTAACAGACATTTTAATTTACAGTACGTGGGGAGTGTATTATCACCAAAACACCCGCTGCGTGGAGATTCCACCCAAGCAATAATTGCAAATTTGTTGCAAAGCATTACAAGCACAAGCAAAGTTCCAGCCAATAGTCATACTCGGAGGTCCTTTGACTGAAACGTTGCTTGTGTTTTTTGTCCACATGCACAGAATTTGAAAGTGATGCTTTGGGTGATAATTCCACTCCCCGGGTGATTTAGTTACAGTCCGCTCTCCACGTACTGTAATTCACCTGCCGAATAGATCGAGAGGATAACTTCTCAAACTCCGTGAGTTCAATCTCCACTCGATATATTTTTTTTTACAATTTTAAAGGAATGGTAAACCAGGCGCTTGCTACCTGGTGAACCACAGGCCATAACCCTACTGTCAATGAAGTGAACGATTTTTTCCAAAAAAATTAATATGTTCCAGGTGAAAAATGTACCCTAAGGTTTTTTCACACACTCTGCTGTTCTACAATGTAATCATTAGAAATGAAAAAATCCTCATCATGTACACGTGTACACCTTATTACTACAAATACCCCACGAAGTACTGTGTCCCCCTCCCGTTAGTGTCGAGTATTTCATGGTCATGGGAAAGAATTGGCATTCACTTCTATCTCGCCCTCCACCCCACACATGCACTGCCAATGCTGTCCTCAATGCGCCACACCAATTGCTCACACTTAATTGAGCACCAAATACTTTCTGTACCATACATAGCAACTGATTTTTAAACACCCATTGAGCGGTTTTCCACCAGACTTTTTTTCAAATTTCAGTGAAAAACACAAAAAGCACTAAACAACTTTCAGTTCATGGACCACCGGGTGCAACCCGGTGGTCCATGAGCTGAAAGTTTGATAGCGTCCCATGTATTTATTCTCGGAAATAACTGTTTGGTGGAAAACCCACCTATGGGTGTATTTGCAATAATCCACTCTATACCACACTGAATACAATTTAACAATAATAATATCGCCATACCTTTTTTGTCAGTTCACAGCACTTAAATGCATAGTCTTGTGTCACTATTTACAAATATGTCACGTGATCAGAAAAAGTTCTACCATAATGGTAAATGCTGCATTGACGGACTTGGAGAGAGTGACTGGATGCTTGGATTGTGTCCTGTTGAGACCTGTTGCACACTCGTTAGTGGACTTGGAGATAACGGTTGAAGATTTGTTGCTGTGCTGGTTGGAATTGTCAAATTTGTCATCTGTTGAACTCCACTTGCGTAAGATATGGGCTGAAGTCCATGAATTAGCTCTGGCGACATTTGTTGCATTCCGTGAACACTGCTGCGTCGATGGCCGTTCTGAGGATACGCTGGAAGAGTAGTCTGGGCGGGACTTGTGTAATATGGTGCCGATCCCACAGTTTGGTGAGCGAAAGCCGCTGGTGGTGGGTAATAGACAGGCGCTGCGTATGGGTGATACCCAATCTGAGATGACGTCATCGGAACATAGCCTAAATTATATCTGTAGCCCAGGTGCATTTCTGGCGCTGGTGCCGTTTCCTTCATACATTTTCTGGCCCTTCGTCTTGCCTGGCGTCTCCTGAAGTCTCCTTGAGCGAAATCCTCCACACAAGCAGGATGGATAGACCAGAAGTTTCCCTTTCCGTTATCTGATCTACCACTTTTCACAAAACATTCATTCAGAGATAGGTTATGTCTAATGCTGTTTCTCCACGCTTTTTCCTTATTGTCATAATACGGAAATGTGTCCATAATGTATTGATAAATGTCGCTTAATAACATTCTTCTTTCAGACGAACTCAAAATAGCCATAGATATGAGGGCAATGTAAGAATGCGGTGGTTTCTCGTGTCTTGCTGGATCTGCGAATTTTCCTGTCTGCTTGTCTAGCGATAGAAGAACTGCGGCAATTGATTCGGCATTCTCACTACTGTTGCTTCCCGTCGAATCACTGGGTGTTGGTGAAGGGGTGCGACGGCAACTCCCGTCACTTCCACTGTCATCCAAAGACAATTTGCTGTCAGACAATTGGAGGTTCAACTTGTCGTCCATCAACAAATCGTTCCCAGTCAGAAAATCTATACTGAACGATACCATGTTTGAATTGAAGTTTGGTGATCACTTATAAAACAATTTCAACCTGCAATATTTATAAAAGTCAATACAATATTATATGCTTCGAATGATTCAATTGACCATTTGATGGGATACCATCTACTTATAGGAAACACGAGGTGTCATCTGATTGGATGACATTCCATGAACTGGGTCTGAAGTGCACGCTCTCGTTTGATGAGATGTGTTGATAACTGGAAAGCGTCGACTGAAGGGTGCATTGTTTGTGATCGCTTGTTTACAACAACTCGTTGGTTTGCCACAAATTATTCATTCAACATATAAACTTCATAATTAAGTCCAGCCCGACTGGAACGTCAATTTTATTCAACTGGAATGTTGATGTTTGTTGATTACAGCTTGTGCTTTATTTTTTTCGGCTTTGATTGCAGTCAAAACAAAATTCTTTTAAAAAAAATATTATTTTTATTATTAATAAGAGGTTTGAGGGAAGAATGAGTCAAGTATGATATTATTGATATGGTCCCACAAAGATCTTTAGTTTCTCAGGATATGTTTTGTAAATTTGCACATGGGCGTTCGTTTTTTTTTATTTTATTTTTGTAATTATTTCTTTGTCATCAAAAGTTCATGTTCTTGGTTTGTTTTCTGTTTTAGGCCTCATAATCTACAGAATTGCATGGGTGGTGGTGTATTTCGTCCCTTGAGTGCAAGAAGGCTTTGCAATGCTGAACATTGCAAAGCCTTGTTGCACTCAAGGGACAGATTTATCAATTTTATTAACTTGGGTAAAATATCAGACATAAATTATTTTATTTTTATTTTTTTAAGTTTGTATTGGTTATAAAAAGAGAGCATGCGGCATGGAAAAGAACCACGCGGGAGGGCCTAAGATACACATTTTTTAACTTTTTAGGCCTAACAATGAATATTAAAATTTTTCCCACCCCATCTCCCCAATCCTCCTCCTCCAAAAATAAGTCTTTGACATGCCGCTGGGCACATAAAGTATGGATAAACCGAATTACAAATAACACTATGTGTGTGTTTTTATTCATGAGGCAAATATTTCTCTGGAAGCAGTAATGGCAACTTCGCATCTCACGGCCCACCTGTGGTCCGTCAACTGAAATGTTGCTATTATGTTTCTTGTGCTAAAGGGTTACTTCTTGCTAATGTTTTTTCTCATAAAAATGTAAATATTCATCCGATGCCTCCCCTCCCCCACCCCAAGGGGGAAGAAAAATAATAGAGTCTCAGTTGAGCTTGATATGAAAACATGCCCCACCCCACCCCACCCCTCCTCTCCCGCCCCGTTTAAAACTGAGATTTAAAATTTTTAATTTTTGGTGATATCTGGTGTCTTTTCCGGTTTATTTTTTATAGTGTTTTCGTTAGCGATTCATCCTTTTAGTCATGTTTACATAGGTTTTTTGCAAGGCCGGCGGAAGCAGGGGGTGGCTGCCCCGAGGCTAGAGGCAAGGGGGCAGCGCGTGCCTTGTTTCGCATGAAGTGCTTTAGTTGAAGAGATTTCACTTTACGGGAACTGTAACCGAGAAGCTCTCGAGAATGTGTTTCTAACGTATTTTACATGTCCCTAATAGGCTATGCCAATGCGGGGAGGGGGGGGGGGGTGTATCCGATATAATGACGAGGCTTGGTGAATAATCACCAAACAAATATGCTTCCGGCGCTCTTGATTTTTTGCGTAAAACAAATCTCGGTGTTGGATGAGCAAACATGATAATGAACAACAACGGGATATTGATGACTCATCGGTTACAGCAATGGACTTTAAACCGAAAGGTCGACAGTTCGATCCTGACCTCATCGGTAACTGTGTTGTGTCCTGGGGTACTTAATCCAGCTTACCTATTTGGGGGACGCTGGTGCTGTGTACTAAGGTCTACTGCATGTCGATGGTGAACTTGCCTTCAACCACTGGTTACTCTGTTATATGTTGAGCATATATCTAGTTAGTAAGTTTGAGACTCTAACTGTTGCCTCTGCTCGAGGGTTCTCCCCGGGGTACTCTGACTTCCCCCACCCATAAAACTATTCGACAGGATGTGACCCTGGCTGTTGAAAGTGTCGTTAAACCCCAGTAATAAATGAACTACAAATAGTGAAAGAGAACCAATAACAGTTTAGCCATACAGTCCTGTAGCCCCACCCCACCCTTACGAATGCGAAGTTTACGGTAATAAATTTATTTATTTATTTATTTATTTATTTATTTATTTATTTATTTATTTATTTATTGGAATTTAACGATACTTTTGACAGCCAAGGTCACCTAATGTCTGACAGTTTTATGGGTGGAGGAAGCCGGAGTACCCGAAGAGAAGCACAGAGCAGCGGCGAGTAACTGTCAAGACTCCCCAACGTGCTAACTCCACTTTTTTTTCAAGCACTAGTCTGTTTGGATAGGGCCTTGTGTGAAGATATGTTTTTTCCCAAATATCAAAAGGGTATTTTTCGTCTCCCACAGACAAAAGGACAGGAGGGCGACTCACCCGCTGGGAACGGGGTTTTGTCCCTTGTCCATACACCTGTAGTTTTTTCCTTTTAATAGGAATCAAGACTCTTCGTACAAGAGTATTTTGTTGATTACAACATTAAAAGGGAATCTTGTATTTCATTTTTTAGCTAAAAGGCCCGTGAGTGACCAGAACTCTCACAAGTCATTCAAAAGTTTCGCACGCTTGTTTCATGTTTGTTTGTTTGTTTGTTCGCTTGTTTCCTCGTTATTTGATGTTTGACAAACTGTTGGGAAAGGGCCCATGCAGGGAGTTCTTGCCAGAAATGTCGTTTTACAATTCGCCGCCAACAACGGTTTGTTTATGTGCACATTGGGATTCAACAACTCGTTTAACAGCCATTGACATATCGGAGTGTTGTATGAATGCAAGAAGCCAAGACTTCGGCAAAAACATTCAACAAGAAAAGAAATACACACCCAATATGTCAAAGGCGCTGGAAGCTTTGGGGGCAAGGGGGTGCATGGGGCATCAAAAAGTGCACTCGGCTCTGGGTATCAGATGAGACCGGGAGTTTACAACGAAAAATAAATCGAAATGTGACTCTAAATAGAATTAACATTATCGCCCTTTGAGTGGATCAAGATGCCATCTGCAATGCTCAAGCATTGCAGATGGCTCATTGTTCCTCTCAAAGGACGATATATGAAAAAAATATAAAGCTGAAGAACTCTCTTCGCTGATTCTATAACGTTCAGTGGTGGAGGCAGAATTTCCCCTACATGTGCCCTTGTCCTCCCCGATGCGGGCGCTAGGGTATTCCCCGACAAGCACACAATAAAGGAGGCAGGTTTTCAGAGGGAAGAAGGAGGGGCTAACACTCCCCGACAAGGGGGGTGAATTAGTCCCCTCCAACCCAACCCACCATTGGCGGCATCCTTGATCGCTCCTTAGTTTGGTGATTATATCCACCAATCTCCGTCCTTAAACTTGACCCTCCCTCCCGCCTCCGCATCAGCATTTGCACGCGTAAGGTACGTTAGAAACAAATACTCAAGTGTTTATCAGTTACAGTATTATTTATTTATTTATTTATTTATTTATTTATTTATTTATTTTTTAAGGTCAGATACTTATGCACAATGGCTAACCATGACCGTAACAGTTTTACGGGTGGAGGAAGCCCGGAGTACCCGGAGAGAACCACCGAGCAACGACGAGCAGCTGCCAGCTGCCCAACATCGTAACTCCGCACTGCAGCACAGGCAGGGTTAGATTGGTTGAAGACATGCGTACCATCGACGTGCAGTACGCCTTAGTGCACGGCGTCATTGTGCCCCCATGTGGACAATCGGGGTTAAGTACCGGGCCCAAGTACACAACGCCGGAGTCCGAATCGATCGCTCAGACGGTCACCCATCCTATGACTAACCGGGATCGACGTTGCTTAACTTCGGTGATTTGTCGAGAACCGGTTACAACAACACCACCGCGCCCCTATCAGTTACAGTTCTCTAAAAGTAAAGTCTTTTCCTTTGGTTTTCTTCTGGAGAAAAGGGGCACACGCTGGCCCTTTTCCCTCCCACCATGTCACAAGGCAAGGAATGCAGGACTGCCCTTGCAACTTACTATATATATAACACATCTTTCTTTCTTTTTCTTTCTTTCTTTCTTTTTTTCTTTCTTTCTTTCTTTCTTTCTTTTAACATGACCACAACACACAAGTATCACGTTAAGTAGTCCATCATTTATACTGTTGCCAGTCAGATCTATACAGCCAGGCATTGGTTAACAGGTCCTATTGTAACAATGAAACATAATTTGTCAATACCAATATACAAGCACTGTTCCACTTTCTGGGATTGCCTGTTTCTTTGACGGTTCATTTGTTTGTTTTTGACACTTCATCTTCCACATGAAGACAAACAATTATACAAAAGAAATGAGCAGAAGTATCAGAACCACTCAGCGACGGTACGTGACTGTCAATTTAGCAACCGGACCTAAGCAGAGAGCTAGTCCAGGGGCCAATACTATAAAACTGTTACAATTCTATCATCCAGAATAGTATTTTCTAGTTATGACTTTAAATGGGTTGAATGGAACCATTAGCATTCAACGATCTGGCAATTTGCCAGTTGGCAAATTGCCACATCTTTTAAAATGCTAATGATTAATTTTAGTCAGTTATATTAATAGATAGAAAATACAATTAGAGAAAACACAGTTGAAAAAGTTTTATAGTACTGGCTCCAGGTGACACTGGTTGAAAGAGTATGTGCCCAGAGAGAGAGAGAGAGAGAGAGAGAGAGGGGGGGGGGGACGGAGAGACAGACGGACAGTTTAAGCCAATATTATCAACCCTGCTTCCGCTTCTGCATGATGGAGAAATTTGTAAAATATTCATTTTCTCAATGTCGCGATGCGTTTGTCCAAAGCATAGCTTTCTGTTTTGTATTCCACCGTGGCGCATGGGTCTCGAGAAAGAGGTAGAGAAGGAGAGACGGTGAGAGAGAGGGAGAGGGAGAGGGAGAGAGAGAGAGGGAGAGGGAGAGAGAGATAGATAGATAGATAGATAGATAGATAGATAGATAGATAGATAGATAGATAGATAGATAGATAGATAGATAGATAGAGAGAGAGAGAGAGAGAGAGAGAGAGAGAGGGAGGCCGACAGACAGACAGACAGACAGACAGACAGACAGACAGACAGACAGACAGACAGACAGACAGACAGACAGACAGACAGACAGACAGACAGACAGACAGACAGACAGACAGACAGACAGACAGACAGACAGACAGACAGACAGACAGACAGACAGACAGAGAGCGAGAGAGAGAGAGAGAGAGAGAGAGAGAGAGAGAGATGTTAATGTTTTCACAAATTATCACTGTTGATGTTTACCACTGCGTGCATGCTTTATTTATTTCTTGTAGAATGTTTATTACTCATTCCTGACCTGGTGTACGCTCTGCTACCACCAACAGACTGTTTCACATGTGTAAATTACCCTAGCGCGCACAAGGTCAAGGAAATGTAAAGACCAGTACGGATCTGATTGAGCCTGTCGAAGATCCGTTCGAGGGTAGAGCCAAGACAGGGTCTAGCATAACCAAGAAGTATGAAGTAGTGGTACAAGTCAATAGTAATGATACCAAGTTGTAGGTGTGGTAGAATACTACAGAACTGGGTGACTACAGTAGAAATTGATCATAGGACAGATGGGGGGGGGGGGGGGGGGGGGGGGGTTATGGGTAGGTCAGCAGTAGAGGTCTAAAACTTACAATGGTCATGGGATGGTCTAGAAATTCAGAAATCGATCAGGTGTCAGGAGCTATAACTATTCTATCAAATGTATCCCCAATAAGGTATCCCCAACAGGTATTCTATAAAATGTATCCCCAATAAGGTATCCCCAATAGGTATCCTCCAAGAGCACATCACCGTGTCATAGGTTATCCCCCAATACCTAGATGAGCATAAGAGTCGTAAAAGGAGTCACTCGTTTGAGTAATTTCTCAATGGCTTATTTGTTGGATTAGATTCGAGTCGTTCGAGCAATCTGAGACAGTTAGCAAGCCTGTAGTACATTGCAAAAAATATAGGTTCTCTTTAGAACCAAAACGGGTTCTAACCTTATCCCTGAGATGGAACCAGTTCTGTTTAAACAGTATTTATTTCAAATTAAATAAATTTATAAAGATTAACATTAAATATTAACAGAATTAAACATAAATTGAGGGGGTTTCAGCCGTAAGTTTAGAGCTTATACGAGGTTGTCTCAAATCATTATTAAGCAAAGGAGATATGAACAGTTGGCATATCGAACCAGTTTTGTTTCTATACAGAAACAAAACTGGTTCGATATGCCAACTGTTTATATCTCCTTTGTTTCAAAATGTTGGCGACTGCGTTGAATAAGCTCCAAGTTTACTGCTGAATCTACTTCAGTTCATGTTTCCCCCGCGGGAACCCTGGGAAGTGAGGCAGTGCTTGATTACTGTTGTAAACAAGCTCTGTTTTACTGGTAAAATAGGACCCAGTCACTAATGGTTGGGGTGTAAGTCCTCTAAAATAGGCAACATGGGGTATAAACAATAGACTGACCTTGACTTTATCTCCATGTTGTGGTCACGATTAGCCATTGTGCAGAAGTATGTGACCTTAAAGACCAATATATATATATATATTCAGTTCATGTAATATTCTGTTAAAATTGAATGCTAATCTTTGTAAATTTATTTGATTTGAAATAAATACTGTTTAAACAGAACTGGTTCCATCTCAGGGACAAGATTAGAACCAGTTTTGGTGTTAAAGACAACCTATATTTTTTGCAGTGTAGTGTTACAAGTCAGTAATGGTACAAGACTGTAAGGGTGGTAGAAGATTATAGTATTGGGTAAATATAGAGAAAGCTGATCAAAGGACAGATGGTGGAACTATGGATAAGTCAGCAGAAGTGGCCTAGATGTAAGGAACAGAACAGACGCTAGAAGCCATAACTATCTCCAAATCGATATCTCCCAATAAGCATCCTCTAAAGGGTAGGCTCAAAGGTATCCCCCAACAGTACATTACTATGACATAGGTATCCTCCAATACCCAGATGAGCATAAAAGTCGAAAGAGGAGTCACCCATTAGAGCAATTACTCAGTGGCTTATTTGCTTGAAAAGATTCGAGTCGTTCGAGCAATGTCTGTTCAAGCGGATTGTATTTTGTTACAAGCCTATTCTATGTAATTCCCATCTACAGCAACTCTAAACCATGCGGAAAACGAAAATCTGTTCCGCACATACGTGTGGAACGGAAATCGTTGACGGACAGTTTTTAAATAGAAGCGAAATTTCACTGGAATTTTCTACAAATCGTGCAACGCAATTACAATTTGAATCGCTAGCGATAGCTGAAAATCGTCCCCTGGGTTCCAATGTGTTCTATGTGCCAGTAGGCACATAGAACACACTGGAACTCAGGGGATGATATAGTAACACGGATTCCCCTCGCAAATTTGGTTGGCGATAAAATGTGTTCTTTTTGTTGATAGTTGTCAAATGAATTGCTGAGTGTCCTTCTAATATTGTTTTTTTATAGACGCGAAGGCGTGTAATAAACACAGAACGACACACGCGTGTGAATTGGTTAATCGATGTCGTACATGGGCCATCGCGGAAGGATAAAACTCGAGGCTTGTGACCTCTCGTTTCATCCTCCCGCGCTGGCACTCGAGCCATATCAATTAACCCATTCACACGCGTGTGTCGTTCTGTGTATAGACTGCTAGTGGTAGTGGAGGTTCAGTATGATATTGATATGAACCGGGACTCGTAGGGGTTGTGGGGTAGTGATATAGGTGCTGGGAACCATAGTAGTCAGTAGTAAATGTGGGAGACTTTAGTACAGGGCATCCGATGGTAGTCAATAGTAGCTGTACACTGCAAAAAATATAGGTTCTCTTTACAACCAAAACTGATTCTAATCTTGTCCCTGAGATGGAACCAGTTCTGTTTAAACAGTATTTAGTTCAAATCAAATAAATTTACCAAGATTTGATTTGAACTAAATACTGTTACAAGCCTGTTCTATGTAGTTCCCATCTACAGCAACTCTAAACCATGCGGAAAATGAAAATCTGTTCCGCACATACGTGTGGAACGGAAATCGTTGACGGACAGTTTTTAAATAGAAGCGAAATTTCACTGGAATTTTCTACAAATCGTGCAACGCAATTACAATTTGAATCGCTAGCGATAGCTGAAAATCGTTCCCTGAGTTCCAACGTGTTCTATGTGCCTGTAGGCTGCCAGTAGGCACATAGAACACACTGGAACTCAGGGGGGTGATGTAGTAACACGGGTTCCCCTCGCAAATTTGGTTGGCGATGTTGATAGTTGTCAAATGAATTGCTGAGTGTCCTTCTAATATTGTTTTTATAGACGCGAAGGCGTGTAATAAACACAGAACGACACACGCGTGTGAATGGATTAATCGATGTGGCACATGGACCATCGCGGAAGGATAAAACTCGAGGCTTGTGACCTCTCGTTTCATCCTCCCGCGCTGGCACTCGTGCCGTATCAATTAACCCATTCACACGCGTGTGTCGTTCTGTGTATAGACTGCTAGTGGTAGTGGAGATTAAGTATGATATTGATATGAACCGGGACTCGTAGGGGCTGTGAGGTAGTGATATAGGTGCTGGGAACCATAGTAGTCAGTAGTAAATGTGGGAGACTTTAGTACAGGGCATGGTAGCCAATAGTAGCTGTACACTGCAAAAAATATAGGTTCTTTTTAGAACCAAAACTGGTTCTAATCTTGTCCCTGAGATGGAACCAGTTCTGTTTAAACAGTATTTATTTCAAATTAAATGCATTTACCAAGATTAGCATTCAGATTTAACAGAATATTACATGAACTGAAGTAGATTCAGCAGTAAACTTGGAACTTATTCAACGCAGTCGCCAAACATTTTGAAACAAAGGAGATATGAACAGTTGGCATATCGCACCAGTTTTGGTTCTGTATAGAACCAAAACTGGTTCGATATGCCAACTGTTCATATCTCCTTTGCTTAATAATGATTTGAGACAACCTCGTATAAGCTCTAAACTTACGGCTGAAACCCCCTCAATTTATGTGTAATTCTGTTAATATTTAATGTTAATCTTTATAAATTTATTTGATTTGAAATAAATACTGTTTAAACAGAACTGATTCCATCTCAGGGACAAGATTAGAACTAGTTTTGGTTCTAAAGAGAACCCATATTTTTTGCAGTGTACATACCAGTATTAGATGCAGAAAAGAGTGGAAGCTAATCATAGGATAGACGATGGAAAAAGCGTCCAAATTGGAAGTAGTGATCTTGGAGCTATGAAGGCCATGGGTGGTCCTGATGCAAGGAACTGAACGGACGCTAGAAGCCATAATTGTCCTCAGATAGATATCCCTCGATAAGTATCCCTGTAGTAATGAATGAAGTATCGTCGTGCTTGTAATTAACGTTCTGTTATCTCGCCCAGTGTTAAATTGAGATGCCTCAATATTAGGTAACACGGTGGACCATGGTGGTGCCCCGGGGTACTATGTCTTCACCAGGTACAGCGGGGCGGCACCATGATGGACTGTGGGCCCTTTTCGGGAGGGCTCTCAATGGGTACAAATTTGTCTTATTTTGTTTTTTCTTACTGGATGCTGGTCAATATTAGTCTCTTTCAGTGAATCAAAATGTAGGCGAAATCTGCGGTGAAGATTACATTTAACCTTTATGTGGGAGACGGCAGGAAGACAGTCCTTGTGACTATGCTGTCTCCCGCAGTATAATAATTAAGAGAGTTAAATTAGCGCGGTGGTTCAGTAGGTAGAGGTGCTGGCTGCAAGCCGAGAGATCCTCGGTTCGAATCCCACCTGCGGCAACCGCGTTGTGTCCTTGGGCAAGACACTTCATCTCCATTGCCCGTGTGGGGGCACGATAACGCCGTGTACTAAGGCGTACTGCACGTCGATGGTACGCATGTCTTCAACCAATCTAACCCTGCCTGTGCTGCAGTGCGGAGTTACGATGTTGGGGAGCTAGCAGCTGCTCGTCGTTGCTCGGTGGTTCTCTCCGGGTACTCCGGCTTCCTCCACCCGTAAAACTGTCACGGTCATGATTAGCCATTGTGCATAAATATGTGACCATAAACATAAATAAATAAATAAATATTGTGTTTAACCCTTTACCCAATGCAGATGATATCAAAATTTATTATTTTAAATATCATTTTTTTTAATTTTTCAAAAAATTTCAACAAAACCATATCATGTGACCCCCTCGTTGGAACGAGCTCGACGAGCTCGTTCCAACGAGGGGTCACATGATATGGTTTTGTTGAAATATTTTGAAAAATAATATTTTTTCAACTGCTGAATTAGCATATTGCGCGGGCGGATGCGACCGATTCGTTGGGTAAAGGGTTAACACATGTATACTATTATATTATTATCCTGCGAAATAAAGTATTCAATTCAATATTTAATTCAATCCTCTAAAATGTATCCTCCAGTAATACATCACCATGTCATGGGTATCCTCCAATACCCAGATGAGCATAATAGTGGTAAGAGGGGTCACTATAATATTGGAGTCGTTCGTTTCAGATTCAGATACAGATTCTTTATTATTGGTATACATATATGTAAGATGTAAACAAAAATAAACATTATACAAGAGTAACATATAGCATACCGTGGGAAGTGGCATAGCCAGATTGGCTGTCTACCTGCCACCCCCGAAAGGAAAGAGAACGCGCGAACAGACTGTGACTAGATGGGAAAACATGGATCGATCCATCCGGTCTATGATAGGGATGCCGGTTTTTCCGTTCTTTGGGTTGAAACTATGTTCAGGTGTGAGAAGCTTGGATAAAGAGCCAACGGGAGGGTGGTGTTTCGGTTTAGGCAGAGAGCAACGTGCTTGCTAAATTACCAACATTGCTCCGCGTAAAGTTCAAGAGCCACAATCAGTCAAATCGAGTGGATAATATCGTTCCAACTAGAGAAGATCATAATCTTTATAATTGGACGAGGGGTCTATATCGGTGGGCGCACCATGGGGGTGGGGGAGGGGAGGGGGGGGATGCCGTAAACTAGCTGACATAATTTAGGTGTGGGCCAGTTCACGAGCAATACTTGCACCTGCTCGATTGCCTTTCGGGTTAAAGAATGATATAGATCTTAGTTATACACAGGGCAGATAACTCTGAATGGGTAGGTACAAAATATGGGAATGAAGCAACCCGATTTGATATTCTGAGACTTGGACAAGGGTAAAGGTAGGTACTAGAAATAGTTAGGACTAAATGGATTGGTAGGATTAGAGTAGCGAGAACAGTATATGTTAACCCTTTACCTAACCTGAAAAGCAGACGACACTTGCAAAAATAATTCTTGAATAACTAATTTTTTTCATTTTTTGTCTCAAAAACATAGGTTATGACCCCTCGTTGGAACGAGCTCGACGAGCTCGTTCCAACGAGGGGTCATAACCTATGTTTTTGAGACAAAAAATGAAAAAAATAATGAAAATTAATTGGCGATTTTTGAGAATAGCGCTGGCCGGTTTTGGCCGTTACGTTAGGTAAAGGGTTAATAGTAGGTAGTGGCAGACTTGGTTTGGAATGTAAAACTGCTCCAAGGTAACCCTTTAATCAACGTAGCTGACAAAACCGGCCAGCGCTATTATCAAAAACTGTCAATAAATTTTCATTATTTTTTCATTTTTTGTCTCAAAAACATAGGTTATGTCGTCGAGCTCGTTCCAACGAGGGGTCATAACCTGTGTTTTTGAGACAAAAAATGAAAAAAATTAGTTATTCAAGATGCTGGAATATTTTGGTTGGAAACCATTGTGGTCGTGTGCAAAGAAATCAACGGAGGGCCACACTGACCTTCCATGTTCCAGCATTATACCATGAAATCCCCCGGACCTCGCTGACAAGAGTGGGTTTCTCGCTCTCGCCTTCGTCCCTAACTCGCCGCTGCGATCGTCGAGTGATGAATTGCATTACTCATGTCCACAATTGAAATGTGGAGCCTCCTCAAACCAAGAATCCTGGATCCGCCACTGCCTTTGCAATTTGTACTTTTACCACCACCAGCTCCTTCTTCACCACCACCAGCCCCCTCGCACCTGTTTAATTATTTTCTAGGCCCTCGCCTGACGCATTGGAGGTGTTTCTCGATTGCTTGTCGGCAATCAACGCGCTGTGATGTAGACCACCGTAGACAAGGATGTGGCGACAGGGGGGGGGGGGAGGGGTGTCACCCCCCCCCCCCCCCCCACCAGCTAGGAGTATTGTTTTTCAATAGTTGGAAATTCCGAGGTCAAAAATCAAATAGTTGGAAATTCAATAAATCACCATTGTTCATGAAAAATATTAAAATTCCAACTAATGATGAGAAATTTGGATTTTTTATTTCCAACTGGAAACTTGAGTTTCAAATTTCCTACTCTAAAATTGACATGGCCTCAAAATTTCGACTCTGACATCAATCCGGTAAATTTTCTGACCCAGACACATTATAAATGATGCTTTTTCCGTTTCAGGACTAGTGAAAATTTTCAGAAGGGTTCATAACCCTTTACCCAACGCAGACGATTTCAAAATTCATTATTTTAAATATCATTTTTTAAAACTTTTTTTTTTAAATTTCAACAAAACCATATCATGTGACCCCTCTTTGGAACGAGCTCGACGAGCTCGTTCCAAAGAGGGGTCACATGATATGGTTTTGTTGAAATTTTTCGAAAAATAATATTTTTTCAGCAGCTGTATTTGCATATTACGTGGGCGGATGCGGGCGATTCTTTGGGTAAAGGGTTAAAAGATATCACCCAGCGCTACAGTGCAACCACCTATCGAAACCACTCACAGTTGGAATTTACACCGGTGGCACCCCGCTAGCTGAAACCCTCTAGCCACATCCCTGAGCGTAGAGCGAGACGCGTAATGATTCACAAGTTTGCCTTTCCAATGTGATAAGTACCCAAATCATGCCTTAAATGATTGAGGACGCTGGGTAACTTTGGACATCTCTGTTGTCAGAATCACAATGAGAGAAGACAAAATTAGCTAATGATGATAAGCAATTGTGCTATTTCGCTCCACGCTTGAAGGTGTGTGTGTGACAGCAAATAACTCAAACACACGGCACAGATGCCAGATAATACTTGCATGTCTGACTCTTAGTGATCATCTCAGACTGAAAATAATTCATCTATCGTTTGAAGAGCGAATTATTTGAAAAAAAGTACATAGTCTACAGCACGTAGGAATCATTTAGAATTTGCGAGGGGGGCACGTCCATACAGAGGGGCACCCACCGTGATCAGGAACGTCGCGACAGGGGGGGGGGGGGGGGGGGGGTCTCACCCCCCCCCCCCCCCCAATATTTGTCAAAACCTCAATAGTTGGAAATTCGGAGGACAAAAATATCAACAGACAGAAATTTAAAAACTACTGAATATACGGTATAATTCACTAACAAACCTATTTTATCCGACTGGAGGACCATAATAAGGAAATATTCCGACTACCGAGACTTTCGGGTGAAAATCGGGTCAAAGAATTCCGACTCCACGAGGCCTGCAGTCTGAATGACATCAATTAGAAGAGTCCATAATCACCATTTGGGGTAGACCAATCCATATTCTCAACGTGCAGCCTTTGGGCTGCACGTTGAAAATATCGATTGGTCTACCCTACAAATTCACTGAGCAGCCATTCTACTTTTTAAATGTATGGTGTGTCATGAACCTGGACCGGAAAAGCGGTCTTACGGGTTCAAAGGATTAATAAAAAAGTACTTGTTGTCATGTCAAGTGCCTGTGAAATGCTCTAGAAACACAAACCTCCCACTTTCCCAAAGGCGATGTTTCAAATTTGTCCGTCAGACAGGAGGCGTACGAGCCACTGGGGACAATTCGGGCAAAGCAAGATATTGAAAATTTGTATCCAACTCGAATTAAAAATGTTTCCTTTCAAAAAAATTACTGAATTTGGAACTGAAAATTAGCCTTATAACTATTACCAGAACCCATGAAAACGCATCTGAGTACATCAATTTTTCAAAATTTTCTAGGGGAAGACCCCAGACCCCCTGCCAAAGATTCGCGCCTTTGGCGCTCGCAGTTTCGCGCCTACCATCCTACGGTGCTCATGTGTCGGGATTCCCAGTTAGAATTTCAAAGGGTCTAACCTCCCCCCCCCCCCCCACCCCCTCCATTAAAACATTAAAAGGCCTCTAGCTACGTCCCTGGCCGTGATAGTGGCATGGTAGGAATAAATTCACAAAGCAATGTTTCGGACGAATGTACCTCTACACTCGGAAAACTTCACATGTTCGGGCTCCAAACTAAACAAATTTGTTAACTGTTGGAGCGGTAAATTATTTTTTGTTTGTCAAAATTTGTTCACTTGTCATTATAATTGTTATAATTTATGGGAGAGTGTCTCTAGGCACTATCCTATAAATTATAAAAAAGGCAAATCCATGCAGACAAAATAAATGAATTTCAAAGAAAATCTGACACACCTTCACAGAATATAGGGACTTTAAGCTGTCGAGCCTGCACTTCAAAATAAAGCCAAAATATGGGATTCCAGCACTCTACCAGTTAAAAATTGAACGAAAAATGTGAACATTTTTTCGACTTTAAAGGTCAAAGGCAAATTATACGAGGGAATCTTCCGTAACTCGATAAGATCTTGATATTAATGAGTTTGTGCACCCCTTCCCCGCTAATTCCTAATGAGAGTGCAAAACAAAGGTGCAAGGTTCAGGTGACACCATTTGATTCTTGAGGGAACGCTATACATGTCGAAGGTTCTTCTTCACGTTATTCAGCCCCGTTATGCCATTTTGAAGATTTGCTCTTGGATATCTGAAGCAAATTTGGCAACGTGGTGTTCTCATTATTTATTTATTTATTTAATGGTGTTTGAGGTCACATGCTTATGCACAATGGTTAATTGTGACGCTGACAGTTTTACGGGTGGAGGAAGCCGGAGTACTCGGAGAGAACCACCGAGCATCGACGAGCAACTATCAGCTCCTCATCATTCTAACTCTGTTCAAGCGCCGCTCGAGCAGGGTTACAGCGATTGAAGACATGTGCACCATCCACGTGCAGTACGCCTTAGTACAAGGCGTCATCGTCCCCCCGTGTAAGCAACCGGGATAAAGTGCCTTGCCCAATGACACAACGTGGGTCGTCCCGGACGGGGATCAAACTAGGGGACGTCTAGCATAGAAGTCCAACAGTCTACCACTGAGCTACCACGCTCCCAGGTGTTCTCATTAAATATTTTTTTATCAATCCTGGTATAAATGCGGAAATAGACTTTCATGAAACATCCATGCCAGTCAGTGGTCTACCTAATATTATTATTTATTTATTGATGCTTAGGGTCACATATTTATGCACAATGGCTAATCATGACCGTGACAGTTTTACGGATGGAAGAAGCCGGAGTACCCGGAGAGAACCACCGAGCAACGACGAGCAGCTGCCAGCTCCCCAACATCGTAAGTCCGCACTGCAGCACAGGCAGGGTTAGATTGGTTGAAGACATGCGTACCATCGACGTGCAGTACGCCTTAGTACACGGCGCCATCGTGCCCCCACGCGGGCAATGGAGATGAAGTGTCTTGTCCAAGGACACAACGCGGTTGCCGCAGGTGGGATTCGAACCGAGAACCTCTCGGCTTGCAGCCTGCACCTCTACCTACTGAGCCACCGCGCTCCCCTGGTGTACCTAAGGTATGACAGGTGTGGCACGTATCTGGCTGGGTGTCACTTGATGAGGGCACCACTGAGCAGTTTCTATTGAAGTCAGACAATCCATCCTCGAATAGTGAATTTTTTTTTCTGGTGTATTATCTGTCTTTGATTATCATGGATGAGAAGAATTAGGATGGCAGGATTGTTAAACCATTTATGTAAATTATTAGGTAAAAATACAGTGCTGGGAGCAACATACCCCATAATACCACTGTTCAGCCTCAGTGACAGCTGTCAGTAAGCTTATTCTCCTGCATAAACTAGAGAGGTTGTGTTTGCTTTTCCGTCTTCTCTGTTTTTACTACATCAGTCGTGCGTTTTACGTCTCAGAATTTCCGCCTGTATAAATAACAACAACTAACACGCGATCTCGCTTCGGCGAGATCGCGCGTTAGTTGTAGCTATTTATTTTGGTGGAAATTCTTTCAAAATGGAAACAGCATGCCGTTCCATTGATATTTGAATGTCATAGACGTTATTTTCTGTAGATACGCCGTTGATGTCAGCTATTGACTGTGCGGGTCAACGGCATGTATTCTATACAACATAGCCTCCATTTTGGTATATAATTAATGTATAGTTATTTGAAGTTTATGGAATTTCAAACTTTAGAGTTTCATAACAAATTCGTTTGCCGTTACTAATAAAGCTTTTTAATGTGTTTCGGTCAGACAGAAAGAACTTTGCTCCACTCACATCACTCTACCAATGTTTGTATTGCGTATTATGACGTTTTAACCCCTTTCTCAACTTAACCGCCAAAACCCACCAGGGCTGTTCACAAAAATCACCATTAATTTTTTATTATTTTTCATTTTTGTCTCAAAACCATAGCTTATGGTGCCTCATTGGAAAGAGCTCGTTGAGCTCGTTCCAATGAGCGGTCATAAGCTTTGTTTTTGACGCAAAAACGGAAGAAAAAAGTATTCAGTAATTTTGTTTACAAGTGTCGTCTGCCTTTCGTGATAGGTGAAGGGTTAAGCATTTACGTAACGTAATGGAAAAGCCGACATTCGTATTCACAAAGATCTTCATGCAAATTTTCCTTAAGCCTCCAAACATAGCTTATGATTCATCACTGGAACGCGCCCGTCGAGCTTGTTACAATGAGGGGTTATAAAATATTTTTCTGCGACAAAAGAATGAAAATCTTTGGTCAATGGGGATTTTTTGTTTTGTTTCTTCAAGTTTTGTCTTCTCTTCATGTCGGACAGTTTTACGGGTAGAGGAAACCAGTGTACACACAGAGAACCATCGGACAGCGGCGAGCAACAGCCAGACTCTCCGTGAGAGAATAGGCAGTTGAAGGCAAGTGCTCCATCGCCGTGCAGTACGCCTTGTTACACAGCCCCACCGTGTACCACGCGGGCAATCGGGATTAAGTTATCTTGATAATCGAAGTTTATCTGTTTGTTTAGATTCACTCGTCTAAAATATTCCAGTTGTTATATTCCGGACAACTGAATTGGAAAAAATTCATGAAGACTAAAACTAGAAATGTTGCTCAATCGAGACATTACAATCTTAAATGAAGTCTCACCACAACCGTAGTCACATATCAATGGAACGGCATGCTGTTTCCATTTTGAAAAAAATTCCACCAAAATAAATAGCTACAACTAACGCGCGATCTCGCTTCGGCGAGATCGCGCGTTAGTTGTTGTTATTTATACAGGCGGAAATTCTTCTGAGACGTAAAACCGCAGTTTTATGGTTTCACCGGATAGTTCCATAAATTATCTTAATATCTTAATATTTTCAAGGGAGTTAAATACTTATTGACTGGAATATTTATAATTGCGGAGGGAAAGAATAGCCGTATATCTTTGTAAGAAAAGGCACATCTCATTTTATCAACGGTCGTCTGCTCGCAAATGTCCACAAAAAGTGTGGAAACTAACAGTCCATCGAATTCCGAACAGAATTAGAACCCTAGACCTTCCGGTTTAAAGTCCACTGCTCTAACCACTGAGCCACCACGCTCCTGTGGTGTGAGATAAAGAATTAAAACCACGTGACTTGAGAAAATACCAATCAACTGAAGTTGACCCATGAAGATTAAAAAATTCATATTTGATTTAATTTTTTATTTTGAAAAAAATCTTATACACGTTCCATCTTTGAACTTAATCTACTCCTTGCGTTAAATGTCGCACTTGCAACGCGTCTCTTTTTGTGTGAGATCGAGGTACTTGGAGAACACATTGTTTTAGAACGAGGCAGAGTCGTCTGCTTCTCCACTGAGTCACTGCTGTCTCTATTGGTACATTTGTCATTTTCTATCATTTTTATTCTTTCCTGGAGTTTTTGAAAGCCCACATCTAGTTTTCTCTGATGGTGGTTCATGTAGATCAGTTCTTCATAACACAGTTTATGGTAGAGTTTGACTGTCTTTTTCAACTTTGTTTCTTCTCTTGAATTAGCTACTACGTAACTTTGCTCCATTCCCATCGCGGTGTGTTTGTGGTCGGCTGTTAACGATAGTCCACGGACATGGATGGCCTGAAACGAAACGGAAAAATGAATTAGAAATACAAGCTTATCCAACCGTCCATTCGGACGAAAAAATGGGGGCATTGCAAATCAAGGGAGATAATCAAAGAGATTTCCAGAAGCAAATTTCGCGTTGTTTCCCTTTTTCACCCATTCTTCCTCTTTGGCCATCAAATATGGATACGTCAGACCTCTAGTTACACGCTCTAGACTGCGTTAAGTATACATACCAAGTTTGATGGTGCTTCGATCGATGGCGTAGAAGTTAAGCAACAAACAAATTATAGGCGTATTTCACCCCCTCTCACCCCTTCGGCTCCATCCTTAGTATGGACCACCCCCACACCTACCCCGGCGCCCCCACAACACTCTCTGGATTGCGTCGCGTAGACATGCAGAACTCAAAATAGAGCAGTAATTCGACAGATGATCTGCAGGGACAGAGGCAATAAACACACACACATACTGGTACGGCAGAGCGAACGAGGTACTGCGGTGTACACTTAGTGTTTTGCCTTACAATCTATTTTTTATACCGTACGAGTTTTTATCATATGACTCGTCCGTTTTGTTCACTTTAAAACATTCGATATTTTGTTTTCATATTAATCAGTGATAAATAAAGCCTTCCGCCAATTTCATTGGTCAATTTCAAAACTAGACAATTTGATTGGCTAAACAAAATACAACTGGGTGACATTTGCATAATTTCAGTTGGGAGAATTTAGGTTATCTGTCCTATTTAGGGTGGGTTATATTGTATTAATCTTTTGCCTACAAGAAAAACGCCATTCATTTTTTTTTATATTTTCACTTTTTGCTTCCAAAACATAGGTCATGACCCCTCATTGGAAAGAGCTCAACGAGCTCGTTCCAATGAGGGATCATAACCTATGTTTTGGAAGCAAAAAATCAAAATTTTTAGTTATACAAGGATGTTTTTTGCAAGTGCCGTCTCCAACTCAAGTTAGGTGATGGGTTAAAAGTCATACTAAGTGGCTAATTTGTGCGTGTGTGTGTCATATGATAAATAGAATATGAAATGAGTGTTTTTCTCATATAATATTTATGAAACTCGTCCGAAACTCGTCCGAATTTTCCGTTTGGGCTCGCCAAAACGGAAACTTCTTAGACTCGCTTCATAAATATTATATGAGAAAAACACTCATTTCATATCCTCTATATATGACATAAAATAGTGATTAAATATAAATACTGATTTAATATATTAAAAAAATGAAAATTTTAAGTTTACCAAGAAGTATTGTCTTCAAGTCGTGGTAGGTAAAGGGTTAAGATTATATGCCAATCATTTGTTGGAATCCCGGATAATATTCCTTTTAAATTGGAAACCCCTTTTTTCAAATTTGGATTCCTCAGCTTAAACGAGGTGTGGGTGGGGGCACTTATTAGTATGGAGGTCGAAACCGCAGAACATCCGACTTGAGTTCTTGATGTTTTACATCAACAATTTCTGTCAACAATTTTGTGATCTCCACATCCAATCTCCAGTTCTCCGCCAGCATAAAAAAATCTATGCCACCTGGTGTTGTGGTGTCTGTCCCCGTGAAACTAATAATAATAACACTTTGGCCGGTCGCAGAAGTGTCGCGGTTCTTAGGTGAGAAGGTCTTGATTAACTCTTCGAACCCTAGTGGTATCTTCCAAGTCAGTTCAATGGCAGCAATTGGAATAATCCATATTCATCATTTGGGGGTAGACCAATTCATATTTCCAACGTGCAGCCTTGATGCTGCACGTTGGAAATATTGATTGGTTAACCCCCACACATTCACTTAACAGACCATTCCTATTAATTAAATTATGATGTATCACGTTCCTGGACCGCAAAAGCGAGCTCACGTGTTCAAAGGTTTAACCATGTCCTACCAACTGTCTCCCTATCTCCAGACCTTCCCAACACACAGAAACGAACTGTTTGATGGCATTCCGTATCCCATTCTTCCCAATCTCTCTGATTAGCATACTGACCCTCTCATTTGCGTCGTCACAATACCCGCATATCCTTCATTCTCCCATCCCACTTCCCCATTATACTTCAACTGCTTAGAACAATTCAAAAAAAAAAAAAAAAAAACGATGATGACCTTGTGTTATCAGTCCAGGCCTGGCATTCTGAAAAATGCAGGAGGGCAAAAAATCGCTCTAATCAATCAGCTTAGGAGAGCAATTAGCTTTACACAGCATTTTAAGTATCCAGTTGAACGAACTCATTGAAACTGAAACCAACAGACTACATCAGTGATTTTATTAACTTTACTAAGGTAAAGCGAAATCTCTTAGACATCTGGATGTTTCACTCAGCAACCGAACACATACTTGACAAGACCTGTGTGTGTACCCAGACCTGTTGTCCAAGAAAGTCATACGCCTACCACTACCACCTTCAACCCCCCTTAGGGGAATGAAGGTGGTAGTGGTAGGCGTATGACTTTCTTGGACAACAGGTCTGCTTGAATCTACAGTCACATCCTGGTGCACGTGCTTCAAGTGACAGGATAATAGTAATGGTAGTATATTATAGTGTCAATATTCCTTGAATAATTATCCCTCAAACTGTGATGTCAGTTGTTGAACTTGAAACTGACAGAAAAAAAAATATTGCTGTGACCCATTTTGCTTCAACTTTGCAACTGTGTTTGGGTATGGTTGCAGCCATTACCTTTCACCACTAAACCACTTTCAAAATGAAATTACGTGATGTTATGTGACTTCGAAGTTAAATTACATTTTTGCTTTACAACAAAAATTTAATGTGAGCATAATACATGTAATCTCAATCATCCCAGACCAAAATATTTAGGTGGGCAATTTTTCGCCGCTCTCCTTAATTCTTTCAGGAGGGCAGTAAGGAGAGCTAAAAATCGCTCTCCTGAAATTGCCAAGCCTGTCAGTCCACCGAAAACGGGTTAGCGGAGTTTTGTGGTTAAACATACAATTCAGGTTTATTGTGCACATGACTTCTATAATAACTCAGATTTCTTCAATTTCTGCATTCAATTCCAAAAACTATATTGAAAAATGTCGTACCTGCATTTTGGTATATTTTTTCCATTTATCCAAAGATATCTTTGCTTTCGTATCTGTTTTTGTTCTTCTAGCAGCTACCTCGAACATGTCTCTAACCTTTTCCAACAAATTATTAAAAATTCGAAATCATTTCGCTTTCACAATTGTTATTAAATAAGTCCACCGGCTATAAAACATGCAAGGAAAATTGATAAGCCTCAAGCCAAGAGTATTGTTGAACTCTTATCTCATTTATGTATGATAAAACGGTGAATGGCGCTAGTTTAGGTCCGATAAAGCAAGTAAATGTATTGTAATTTTGAAGTCACTGTTTGTAATTGCTTATCGACCAATGTACATTTGGCCTTTCGACGTAAATAACGAGCGAATATTGGTCAATCGATTCTGTCATCTTGTGTTGTGTAATAAAGTCTATTGTCATATTGACTCACGATACCTGCCTTAATTAACTGTGATGTCGTTCAGTATTGGCGTATTTTGATTAATAACAAATCTCTCACACTTCCCCTGCCATTCATCCTAAAATAATTACATTGTTAATGTAGTTATACGTTTTGGGTCCAAATACTCAATTCCCATTGGTCAGCTGGATGAAAACGTCATGACCAACTGTAATTCATTTTCCAATGAATACATTTGGTCGAACTTTGACCCGCATTTACTATAGAGCGTAGATGACAGAATTTAATTCGGGTGGTGTTTGGTGGGGTTTATAACTTTTAGCCCCTCTCGCAGTGATCAACTCCGCTGCTGTTTCTTTGGTAACATTGACCAACTGTGGCATAAAGCCCGTTACTAAAATACTCGTTTCCATTTCTAAAGTTGTGAAAATTAAAGAACAGAGTTGTGCGCTTTGTCTTTTGTGTGAGGGTGGTTTTTCGCCTCGTTCGTTCGTACGTTTTATTTTGTCTTTGTTGTTTGGTAAAAAGTAGTTTAAACAGTTACGGAATGTAATTATAAGAATTGAATGCAATTTTTATAATCTTTATTGGAGTATGAACGTGTGGGAATGGGTACAAATTATGTATGAATCCAATTCAATTCTTAAATAAAATGTCATAGACGCGGCGAGACTGGTGGAGATGGAGGGGTCACTCAGTTTCAAACACTGGTGCGAGAATCCAGTTTGGTTTGCCAGCGTAAAATATCCGCAACGACAACTTTAAACTTTTCCCAACGTAACAGCCTGAACCGGCCAGCGCTATTCACAGAATTCACCATTCAATTTTCATAATTTTTTTTCATTTTTTTGTCTACAAAACATAGCTTATGACCCCTCATTAGAACGGGCGCGTTGGGCTCGTACCAATGAGGTGTCATAAGCTATGATTTTGATGCAAAAAATTAAAATAATTAGTTATTCAAGAATTTTATTTGCAAGTGGCATCTGCCTTTCGTGTTAGGTAAAGTGTTTATAAAAACGATTGAATTTCCTGTGGCTACCTTGGATTCTCATTTAGGTCTCAAGCTAGGGCAACACTCAAGATTTCGAGTCGGCCAGGACACTTCATGGGAATTCTGCCCCAGGCGTTGGTTACCGGGTCCTTATTTACCAGTAAACAAAACTTGTTCACAACAGTAAACAAGCACTACTCCACTTTCCAATGTGCCCATAAAGAGCACTAGAGTTGCACACAAGCATGTCCGTGACTATTTTCAGAAATTGGGAGTGTGACCCTTCTTTGACTGGCCATGTCATGAATTTGCCCGATGCATTCCGATTATTCTCGGTTACCTATTTAGACAAGTAGTCTAAAAACACCAAAAACTGTCACAACAGTCACCTATGTGGTGGTAACAACCGTGACAGACTGCCGTGGTCCTGGAAGACTACCGTGGTCGTGGCAGATCGCCATGGTCGTTGAAGACAACCCTGGTCGTGCTCGTTACCCACTAAAATCAGATTATCCTCTCATAAACTAAACGTTGAAACGGGGCAATACCCCGGTGTTTTAAGAGAGAATCGAACGTGTACGTTATGCTTTAACCCTTTACCTAACATGAAAAGCAGACGACACTTGCAAAAAAAATTCTTGAACAACTAATTTTTTTCATTTTTTGTCTCAAAAACATAGGTTATGACCCCTCATTGGAACGAGCTCGACGAGCTCGTGCCAATGAGGGGTCATAACCTATGTTTTTGAGACAAAAAAATGAAAAAATAATGAAGATTAACTGACGATTTTTGAGAATAGCGCTGGCCGGTTTTGGCCGTTACGTTAGGTAAAGGGTTAACAACCAAGTTGAAGATGAGTACAGTGGAGCCCACTTAATTGGATATCTCCTAACTGAATAACCCTTTTAACTGAATATCATTTCCCAACACAAAACCATTCCCCACACCTCCAGTACAAATTTGACCAAAGCTGATAAACAGACCTCACCTGTGTGCTTTACCAGACGTTTACAGCAATTACACTGTCTGTAGATTATCTTGTCTGGGGTGGATTTTGTACTTGTATGTCTGTAAGATTACGATGTACTTCAGTTAACCGATTTATTAACAGACTGTATACATTTTAGCGTTTGCTGCCACTTACTGCAAAAAATGATCCGAAATCCATCGAAACTGAACCAGCACGAGAGAAACATAACTGGCGAGAATATTAGGGAGGCTCTGGAACCGCCCCTTGTTTTGCCAGTCATTGATATATGCATACAAAAAAAAACATGGCCCGGCCAAAAACGTGGAGGGGGCTGAAGCCCCCCCCCCCCCCCCCCGCCCCTCCCTCCTCGGTTCCACCGCCCCTGCTAAACAAGCTGAATATCCAAACGGAGTGATATTTTCCCACAATGTGCGTTTCTGCCAACTCGTATCAAAATCTGGTTATATTTGTTCAAGTCATCGCGTTCACAAAGTCATCATCAGACAAACACCTAAATTTTCGACAAAAGGGACATAACTCATACATAAATTGACGAAATTAGAGACAGATCTTGCGACAGTGTATGTATGTGTCAAGTTTTACCAAAATCTGATCATATTTGTGTGAGTTATCACGTTTATGAGGTCATTGTCATACAAATACCGAAATAACAAGACAGGGTTAACTCCTTCTACAGTAAGCGACAAAACTGGCTAAAGATCCAGTCAGATCGAAACCTTCACACAATGTATGCATGCAGAACGTTCTCTCGAAATCCGACGATATGTATTTTGTTTGAGTTATCGTGTTCACAAAATTTGCATACGGACGGACGGACGGGACCAAATTCATTTAGTCGGGGGATAATTGGGCGCCATAGAAAAACCATGTTCTAGGTTGAGAACATGTGATACACGGTCCGTGGATTTCTAAATCCTGTCTGTTAGCAGCTCCCCTTGTCAAACCAAGTGGACGTTTCTCGAACAAACAGCTGAGGTGACCCTGCAAAAATCGAGGTTCCACCATCCTTTTGAGATTAGTTTGCCTCAGGGGTAGGGGGTTATCTTTGTCTCGTCAGACACCAGCCTGCCACAGAAAGATTGAGCAATACAAAATATATATATTGGCAAAGAATTTTGGCGTGACGTCCTACACGCTAAAAACTAAAGTGTTAAAATCTACACTTGAAGTGCTGTATTTAACACTAAGTGCTGAACTAGAACTTTGTTCAAGTGTAGGTATCCCAGAACTTGACAGGTGTTACAATAATACCACTTGACAAGTGTAATGTCGAGACACTTAAAAGGAAACAACGCAGATGACGTGGATCAGGCTCGAACTCACGAGCCTGATCCGCGTCATCTGCGTTGTGTCCTTTTAATTATGTACCCACCAAGCGCAAATCAAATTATGGACGATTCTGGAAGAACCACCAATGCTAGACACATGGGAAGTGCATCCATTCAAGTTTCAGATGTTTGACGATTGTAATGTCTAAGTGCTTAAAGCATTGCACTTTGAGTGTTAAAATCAAACCCTAAGAGTTAGAATGGGTTTAACACCTTGAAAGTGTCAGTTTTAACACTTTAGTTTTTAGAGTGTAATCTCCAGGATCGACGTCCATGCATACAAGGGTATAGAAAACATTTGTCCGGTTATTCAACCTGGTTAGCCGGGTGAATTTCCGGAGGTGGAACTGCAGCCCACTTTTCGTTTCATGGCGGAGTCAATAAAATCAACATCTCAGAAGAGTTAAAGAGTAGTAAATACACCTGTACTGTGTGTGGGTGTAGTCAAACCTGTTAAAAACATATTGATTACTTAGTTGAACGTATTTCCGTAACTACACTATTGCATTAATTCTTCAATGCGGTTTGTGAATGACATACAATGGAACCCGGGTGGAAGCAAACTACACGCAACAGAATCAACATCATTTGACTTAAAGTGCATAATGGAATTTATACTGAAAGCGGTGAAGAAGGCACCGTCGCCTTATGGGAACAAATGGATGCATCGGGACTTTCTTCGTCTGTATTTCTGATAATTACAATTTGTTTATCTATTGAGATTTAACCCTTTTACCCAACGAATCGCCCGCATCCGCCCGCGTAATATGCAAATTAAGCAGTGGAAAAACATTATTTTTCAAAAAAATTCAACAAAGCCATATCATGTGACCCCTCGTTGGAACGAGCTCGTTTCAGAGAGGGGTCACATGATATGTTTTTTTGAAATTCTTTGAAAAAATCGCAACATCGACGCCGTAGCTGCGACGGGTGGTGCAATCTCAAAAAATTCTAAGTTCATCAAGGGCCATAACTCCAAAAAAAATATTTGGAACAACACATGCATTGAACAGTGGCTAGGCATCAATAAGATACATTTACATGCCAAATATCAAGTCATTCCATCAAGTATTTCAAAAGTTATTGAGTTTTGAAACTCGTTGGTCACAGACAGACCGACAGACCGACCAACCGACAGACGGGCCATAACTCCACGAAAAATATGTGGAACAACACATGCATTGAACAGTGGCTAGACATCAATAAGATACACTTACATGCCATATATAAAGTCATTCTATCAAGTATTTCAAAAGTTATTGAGTTTTGAAACTCGTTGGTCACAGACAGACAGACCGACAGACAGACCGACATTGCCACTTATAGAGATACTAGTCGCAGCTAAAAATTAAACAAAATGGTAATTAAAATAATAAATTTTGAAATCGTCTGCGTTGGGTAAAGGGTTAAGGTCGCCTTCCGTATGTTTGGCTATATTGCGGCCGCAATTTGGTGGGTAGCCAGGATTCTATAATAGGGATGCCCTAGCCATTTTTTTAATTTGGATGTCTCATTGTGGGTTCGGGGTTTCCCCTAGTCTCAACTTCGACCCCGGTCATTGCCCCTCCTTCCACATCCCTGTAGGGAAGTGGAGGAAGGGGTAACGACCGGAGGGTCCAAGTTAGGACTCGCCGCCCCTCTCTTCCGAGAAAATTTTGCAACATGCAGTGCTCCATTAGCGAGTCTGATGTATTTATAGTGCGAGTAGACCTATATTGGAGGCCGATTTATGGCTCTGCGTAATGTGAATGATGCCTTGGGCGAATCTTTGAGGGGGGCAGCGAAAAATTTAGCGAGTCCAGTATCAGCCCCCCCCCCCCCCCCCCCCCCCCCCCCCCCCCCACACACACACACACTGTGGCTACGCCACTGGCCACAATACGATTATGAAGTCAAATTTAGTCAATCGTTATAATTATTTTCCTCAAGACAATCCGTTAATAACCGTTCTGGTCTTTAATGTTATTTTCAGCATCCATGGCTATACCGCAGTACAAGTATAAAGTCAAGTTCACATGTAGTTAAAGCTACATCCAGGGTCCAATATTGTAAAACGTTTACAATTGTCTTTTCAAGAATTGTATTTTCTAGTTCTCACTTTAAATGGGTTAAAATTAACAATTAGCATTTCCAAACATCTGACAATTTACCATTTGGCAAATTGCCATATCTCTTAAAATGCTAATGATTCGTTTTAGTCAGTTATATTATTAAAAGGTAGCAAATAGAATTTTTGAAAATACAATTGTAAAATTTTATATACTATTCAAAGAAAGTAGGGGATATTTGAGTGAGATATATGAAGAAATATGTTTATACTTTCATCAAAAAGACAGTTGAGGCATTGCAATGTGGCATCTGGTGAATGATTTTAGCGATAGTTGGGTGTCTGACAAGGACACATTCCACGCACTGAGCTGTAGAAGACATGGACGGCCAGTCAGAGAATTTACCATATTCAGTCCAAGGCCTCAATACCTGGTAAATCCTCCTCGGTTCGCGAGACAAGCCCGGATCCGACATGGCATACTTCTCACCAAACGTCCAATATCAGCTTGACTGATGAGTAGTATGTCTCGGGCTTTTCGAGCACCATTGGCAGGACCTCGGTGCAGCACCTCGGAAGTGACATGTCACGCAACCTAGTGGCGCCATGTTGTGTTGTCATTGTAGCCGGCGTGAAAAAAAGCAAAATAATCTGCAAAAATGTTGATTGAAATGTGCAAATTTCTAAATCAAAAAGCCGTCAAAACTCTTGTAAAAATCCTCGGACCATGCCCCAATTCGAACTTAACTTTCATTTTGATATAACTGAGGCAGAAAGCACGTTTGGTCCTGATCTAAGAATCCAAACTCAAGTTATCATCCTGAAACCAAAATGTTGATGGTAATGAGAAATTTCTAAGTCGAAAAGGCCCATAACTCATGTAAAATAATTGGACGAAACCAAAATCAAACTTGGACTGTATTACTATCTTGGTAATACACATGCCAACTTTGTTTGTTTGTTCCAATGAGGGGTCACATGATATGGTTTTGTTGAAAATTTTGATAAAATTTAAATAATGATATTTAAAATAATAAATTTTGATATCGTCTGCGTCGGGTAAAGGGTTAAGGTCACATATTTTTGCACAATGGCTAATCATGACCGCAACATGAGTATCAACTCAAGACCAGGGGTGAGCGTTAATAAGCCATGTTGCCCATTTTAGAGAGGGTATGCACCTCCCAAGCATTGGTGACTGAGTCCTATTTCACCAGTAAAACAGAACTTGTTTCCCACAGTAAATAACGACCGATCCCCTTCCTGGTGTTCCATGGTGTACGTCAAGAGAGATATTAAGCATTATCAAAGTTCATTTCAAATAGTAACAAGAAGAAAATAAAGCTTGAAATATAATTAATTATATTGTTTGCCATGTTTTTTTTTAATTATTATTATCATTATTTATTATGATATGGTGACAATAATGAATAGTTAACAATGAAATATTTAACAATAACTACAACATATTAATAGACTGACATCTTATAGGCACATCTACTTCTCAATAAACATGCACCATTTTTCAAAATTAAACCCTGTTTTGCTCACTTTCTCCCACCACCAGCCTTCTGAAATACACTTGCCCTCGGTAAGATACCTAGGTAAATACAAATCTATCTTACCCACACCACATGACCATCCGTGTTTGAATATTTAACTGGTAGAGTGCTAAATTATTTTTGGCCACCAAAATTTGTTCACATGTCTGTGTCCTGTGGGCACTCTCCTATAAATTGTAACCAGGCAAATCTTAACAGATTAATTAAGGTCACTTCAAGGATAATATGAAGCACAGCTGCTTAATCTGAAGCCTTTAAGTTGCAGTACCTACACTTCTGAATAAAGACCAAATATGGGCTTCCAGCACTCTACCAGTTAATAAACACTGCATTTGGAAAAAAAACAAAACACCAGTTAATACAGAATCCATCCCACCCCCACACAACTCCAGGCTGATTTTTCTGGTGGCCCTAGGACTTGACAGCATTTTTATAAGATTAGTTCACTGCATACCAACATCAAAATACCTAAATTTCAAGCAGAAATCTTTTTCCAATAATGCAATGAATTTAACTAAGTCAATACTATTTGGCAGAGCTCAATGAGCTGTGTCCACCAAGATACAAAAGTTTTTTTCAGGGTTCCTACACATGCCTGGAAAAAAAAAAGGTCAATACTTTTCCCATATTTTTTTCGAGAAAGGTCAGTCTTTATACCCATTTGAGAACTTCAAAAAGTTGAAAATCTAAACCTGCTTGTCAGAAGTATTTTTTTTACAAAAACAGCAAGTAACACAAGGCAACAGTTCTGTTTTGCTGAAAAGCACTTGCAAGATTCTCAATTATTCATTCTCATGTGGTTCCGCTTGTTTGAGTACACAAATACAGTGCAGCCCGCTTAACTGAATATCTCTTAACTGAATAACCCTGTTAATTGAATATAAATTCCCAATACAATACCATTTACCATATATCCAGAACAAATTTAACCTGTTAACTGAATATAGGCTATAGAATAAACTCCTGTTAATTGAATTGAAAATCTTGTAACCTCTCAAGAAATTACCCTGACTCGCCCCAGTTTTCCTGTGACCTATTTGGCCTCAGTACATCCAATGCAGGCATTTAATCTTTTATATCTTGTTTGACAGAGCTCATGGAGCTCTGCCAAACAAGCTATAATAGAATAAACACTAAGTTTATCTCCAGAATACAGGAAAATGACACAATCCCTATTAATTGAATACTCCTGTTGATTGAATATTTTTCATTTGCAAAGTGGCTATTCAATTAAACAGGGTTCCACTGTACTATTAAAGATCGAATCCGTTAAATTTCAAGTTGCATGATGGGAGTTATTCAGGTTGAAATTCTGTTTTGACATCACTGTGGAGAGGGTTAAATGTTCAAAAAATTAATTTCCATAGGTTTTTTTAATACTCTCATGGCTGGACTGGCAATTTTTCCATACTTCCAAGACCTTATTTAGATTGACACAAATTTCCATACTTTAAGAATTTCAAAGCAGTTTAAGAACACTGTATTTTCTGAGTTGCATTATGGTACAGTGGAGCCCACTTATTTGGATATCTCTTAATTGCATATCCCTGTTAATTGAATATAATTTCCTGACACAAAACCATTTACCATACTTTCAGTACAAATTCCACCTGTTAATTGAATATAGGTTACAGAGTAAACTCCTGTTAATTGAATAAATAATCTTGCACACTATCGAAGCAGTACCTTGACTCGCCCCAGTTTCCCTTTGTTTATAGACCTATTTAGCCTCAGTACAATGCAGGCATTTTATCTATTATATCTTGTTTGACAGAGCTCATGGAGCTCTGTCAAACAAGATATTATAGAATAAATACTTAGTTTATCTCTAGAATATAGGAAAATGAGACAATCCCTGTTAATTGAATACTCCTGTTAACTGAATAATTTTCACTGGCAAATTGGCTATTCAATTAACAGGGTTTCACTGTATAATAAAACAGCTTGAAATTTTGATATTTGTGTGAAGGCGGTCAAAATACACACTTTATGTGAGCATTATTTATTTATTGGAGTTTAAGGTCACTTTCCACATCTTTGGCAACATCATGACCTCAACATAGGTATGAAGTCAAGTTTGGTGCCAATTTGTTTACAACTGTGCTTCCCACTTTAGAGGACTTCCACCCCAGGCAGTGGTTCCGGGTCCTATTTTACCGGTAAAGTAGAACTTGTCTACTGCAGTATAAAAGCACTGCTCCACTTCCAGAAAATATGTGTATTATTACCCAAAAAAATTTCAATAAACATTTATGATATTTCTTTTCCAAAACTGTCTAATGTGTGTGTGGGTGGGTTTGGGTTGGGGATGGGTGATGGCAAGTTTCTCATAAATATGTCAAAATACTGCATTTATACATCAAAAATCATCCTCAATTATTCCAGTAATTCTTAGTTTCTAATCATGTCAAGGAGTCCTAAATAATTCAATGCACAGAAATCAAAGAACATGTCATTTATTTATTGGTGTTTAACTCATTGAGGGCTAGTATATTTTTGGTGGTCTGAATTAATTCATCAAAATTTGTTTTATTACAAATTAATGGAGAGTGTCCATAGGCACTCTCCAATACTTTGTAATAAAACAAATTTACATAAATAAAATATTATTTGTGTTATTTGAGCATGGAACATGAGCAAGGAAAATACTGGCTTTTGCTCTGGTACCCTCATTTTTTTTAAAGTGCCGATAGTGGCTTCCAGCACTCAACCAGTTATGGTCACATATTTTCTGTACAATGGCTTATCGTGCCCACAACATGGATGTAAAGTAAAGCCCAGCCACCTTTTTTTACTCATGTTGCCAATTTTTGAGAACTTCCACCCCAGGCACTGAGAGGGTCCTATTTTATCAGTAAAACAGAGCTTGTTTACCACACACTAAAAAAACACTGCCCTCACTTCTTGTTGATCCCATGGGTAAAAGGCCATGTTAAAGATTTGTCCCTTGAAATTTTCATCATATTTCTAACCAATCACATCACCTCCAGGAGAAGATTAACCCTTTGAACCAGGGCAACCACTTTTCCGGTCAGGAACCTGATACATCATAACATCATTAAATAGGATGGCAGTTCACTAAATGTGTGGGATAGACCAACAATAATTTCTAAATACAGTCCCGAGGCTGCATGTTGAAAATATTGATTGGTCTACCCCATACAATGAATATGGACTCTTCTAATTGCTGCCATTGAACATGATGCGTCATAATGTCATCAAATAGGATGGCTGTTCAGTAAATGCTTGGGGTAGACCAATCAATATTTTCAATGTGCAGCCTCAGGGCTGCACGTTGAAAATATTGATTGGTCTACCCCAAATAATGAGTATGGACTCTTCTAATTGCTGCCATTGAAGTGACATGGAAGATACCACTAGAGTTCAGAGGGTTAAGACTAGAGCTGTAGGTTAACCGACACTGAACCGAGGTTTTTAGTTTTAAAAAAAAAACGAAACCGAAACCGTCGACATCCCGTAATCTAAGGTTTTTCGTTTTTTATTAAATACTCTCTTGCTGCAGAAATTCACAGAATGTAGCCATTCCAGAGTAATGAGAGTACACAGACACTGCCAATGGCAGTGTCTGGGTACTCTCACTACTCTGGGAAGGCTACATTCTGTGAATTTCCCACATTTCAGTTTAGTTGTGTTTGCAGCTTTCCTCAAGTTGCATGTAGGTGTCAGACCTCGAAAAATGGCCAAGCTCAATAAAAGTTCTGTATATTTAGGTAATTATTATATTGGCCTTCCTGATTCTTCATGTATTATAGCTTATTTTGGGCAATCATTGAGTTTCACTCAATTTCACTACCATTCAGTTATGACTCCGGACATAAGAATGAGTTTTATTGAATTTTACTTGGCCTTATGAACAAACCGAAAACCGAACCGAACCGAGGTTTTACTCCACCTGAAAAACCAAAACCGAAACTGAACAAGAAATTTAAAAACCTACAGCTCTAGTTAAGACAAGTGAATTACATGTTAAAAGTTTTCTTATCAATAATATACAAAACAAATCTAGTATATTACATTACATCACTAAAACACTGGCAGATAAAATATATATTCCAATTATAAATACTATGTTATCTGTTTCAAAACATCCAGCACTTCGAAACAAAACGTCAACATTCACAGTGGTGTATGATGGCAGTGGAAAACTTGATATATATGTACACTAGAGGTGGCTGCACCTGTGCACAGCACACGCCAGATTAAGTGAAAATCCAGGAGAGGCCTTGCACCTGTATGCACTGCAAGTGATGTGAATATTTCCTTAACACTCTACAGACTGGTGTCAAATTACAAACATTTCAAGCACCAAGTTTTTCCCACAATGCAACAAGGAATTTAACCAATTCAATCATGTTATTTATTTATTGGTGTTTAAGGTCACATATTTATGCACAATGGCTAATCATGACCGTGACAGTTTTACGGGTGGAGGAAGCTTGAGTACCCAGAGAGAACCACCGAGCAACGGTGAGCAACTGTCAGCTCCCCAACATACCAACTCCACACAAGCAGGGTTAGCATTAGTTGAAGACAAGTACACCATCAACGTGCAGTACGCCTTAGTACACAATGATGCCATGTCCCCACGCGGGCAAGGGAGATGAAGTGTCTTGCCCAAGAACACAACGCGGTTGTCGCAGGTGGGATTCGAACCGAGGACCTCTCGGCTTGCAGCCTGCACCGCTACCTACTGAGCCACCGCGCTCCCATTCAATCATGTTTGACAGAGCTCAATGAGCTCTGTCAAACACGATTGAATTGATTAAATTTCCAATTGCATTATGGGAAATAATGTCTTGAAACTTTGATATTTTGATATCGCTCAGCAGAGAGTTAAGCATGATCAACGATTAGTGTCCTTTCAACTTGTGAAGGGAGCATGGTGGCACAGTGGATTTCAGACCAAAAGGTCCATGGTTCGATCCCCACCAGGGATAGCTGGGTGGTGTCGTTGAGCATTCAATCCCAATTGGCCATGTGGAAGTATGGTGTCAGTGTGTACTAAGGGGTCCTTTGCATTGATGGAGCAGCTGTCTTCAACCAACTGTAACCCTGCCTGTGCATAGTTACTACGCTGTGGAGTCTGACAGGTGCCTGCTACTGATGGGTAGTTCTCTTTGGGTACTCTGGCGTCCTCCACCCATAAATCTGTCTGACACCTTGCTGTCAACAGTGTAATTAAGCCCCCATAAAAATGTAAAAAATTAGCTTGCGACAATATAATATCAGCAATGCCTGAAGAGCCATAAAACAAAGACAAACTTTGTTTACTGACAAATCTGCACGCTGAAATATGAAACTGTAAATATAATTTTGATACATCAATTAGTTGAATCAGTTATAATCAATTATTGTATATCTGACCTACTACATTATCCCTGAGTGATCCGATACAGTGGAACCACTCGACAGGATATTTCTTCATTGAATATGCCTGTGAATTGCATATAGTATCCAGACACCAAACCATTTACCATTCTGTCAAACTAACCAGGCGTGTTAACAGCATAAAGGTTACAGAGTAAACTCTAGTGTAAAAGATCTTGTGATCTGAGAAAGAATTTTTTACACTTTGAACTTTGGTGGCATCTTCCATGCCATTATTTGGGGTAGACCAATCAATATTTTCAGCGGCCAGCCATGGGGCTGCACGCTGAAAATACTGATTGGTCTACCCTACACATTTAGTGAACAGCCATCCTATTTAATGGTGTTATGATGTGTCATGTTTCTGATGGAAAAACGGCTGCTCGACTTCAAAGGGTTAACAAGATCTAAATTGTCCACTTTTATAGACACCTGCAGAATCCAATTTATTTATTTTTTTATTGGTGTTTAAGGTCACTTTCAATATCTACAGCTTTACCCTGACTGCAACATAAGTATGAAGTCAAGTTTAGGCAAATCATTGATATCTATGCTGCCTACTTTTGAGAATATCTACCCAAAGGGGTGGTTATTTTACTAGTAAAGCAGAACTTGTCTACCACAATAATCAAACACTGCTCCACTTCCTGGGGTACCCACAAAGAGCCATAAACCAATATAAACATTTAATCTATTATATCTTGTTTGACAGAGCTCTGGAAGCTCTGCCAAACAAGATATAATAGAACAAGAGGCCTGCATCGCAAAGTGCTGCTAATGCCCCCAACCGCAAAACTTTTTCTAAATCGAAAGAGTGGAAAAGGGCCATAACTCTGGAAGAAATGTGTGGAAGAAACTCACGCTACACAGGTATCGTTCCCCCATGATGCTCTATCACAATACCAAATATTCAAATCAGAGTAGCAGTGGTTAAGATACAAGGGAAAATGTTGGTATGGATGGCCGAATGGATGAATAGATGGCCGAACAGATAGACAGATGAACGGACGGATGGTGGTCTTCACTAGATACCCATTGGACTTTTCAAGTTGGGGCATAACAAGAGCAATGTGAAGCATGGCATATGCCTCTGAAGGTGGCATATGCGGCTGAAGGTGTCATAACGTCTTGACGACCACATTGAATTGGCAAGCCGGACCAAAATCGAAAGGAAACATTGTCTGGTCATCTACAAGCAACCCCTAAAACTATGATTTGATCAAATACGTGAGTTTCAAATCCAACATGCAGTGAATGCAATACAGAGGTCGAGAAAAATTTTCTATGTCGAAAGAACCAACAGGGCCATAACTCTGGGAAAAATTATTGGACGGAACCCGTTCCTTGTGTATATCCACTCCCCCATGTGAGTCTATCAGCATACTAAAGGAAATCCAAATCCAATCGATGGCTTTGAAATTACAATCCAAAACTTTTGTATGGACAGATGGACGGAGAGAGACAGAGGTCTCCACTAGATACTCCTGAATCCTCCTTTGGAGAACAGGGCTAATAAATCTCCAGTTTATCACTGGAATACAGGTAAATTACTAAATTCCCGTTAATAGAATACTTCTGTTAATCAAATAACTTTCACTGGCAAAGTGGACATTTAATTAACATGGTTTAATTGGATTACTTTTGTTTATCCAATAAATGGCCGTTTATTTGAACAATAAAGGCCTTGGATAAATTTTTGCTTTATTCACCTAGTAGGGTGATAAATTTTCCCCATAGGTTTAACATTGAAAGAATTTATTCCCCTAGTAGCGACGGATTTGTTGACCTTTGGCCTCTACCACATTTGTCAAGCATAATTAATAGTCTGATTGTTGATTTCTTTAAATCTTTTTGAAAGTATTAGACAATGCCAGTAGAAAACACCACCCTCTGCTCATATAATAAAGTATTTTTGCAAGTTTAGCTCAAATTTGTAGGGGAATTATTTTTAGACAGAAATGTGTTACTGTGCCTTGTTTATTTTTTCCAATTTTGCAGGTCGATCGAATTGGACCAATGTGCTCCTCACTTCTCGCTGTGTTTTGTAGCGAATTATAGCACGATTTTGCCACGACTGCCCTGTAGACGATTTATGGGATAAACAAAATAAACATATAGTGTTTTCAGGTAAAAAATTTATTCTACTAGTAGAATTAAGAAAGAAACCGACTCGCCAGAGACTCGTCGGTTTCATTCTTAATCCTACTCATAGAATAAATTTTTTACTTGAAAACACTATACGTTTATTCTACATTCATCACGTGGGTAAAATGACTGTTTATGCCTACTGATTTTATCATGGCAGTGAGAGTATTGATTGTGGTAACTGCACTGGCCTGTGGACTTTCACAAAATCTGTTCAGAAATCCTAGGTAACTAGTTAAGAGATACTTGGTCTCAACACATCTCTACAAAGCAAAAACTAAGTACAGTTCGGCTAAATAATAATTTGGTACAAAAATAAAAATATTTTTTGATTTGAGTTTCTAACTATGATAAAGCAAAAAAAATGATTGTAAGTGAAGGGTGTTTTGTTTTCTTTCATGAATGTAAGTTTTCATCATTTGCAATTTACGAAATGGTTTTTGGGAGTCAATGCTATTCATAAAAGTCACCATTAATTGTTTTTATTTTTTCAATGTTTACTTCAAAACATCGTTTATGACCCACAACTGGTACAAGATGAACTAGCTCGTTCCAATGAAGTGTCATAAGTTTTGTTTTTTTCAGTCAGAAATGAATTTTTTAGTTAGTTAAGCATGTTCCAATAGGAAATGATAAAAAAACTACAATTGGAAGGCAAAAATCGAAAAACATTTAACCCTTATCCAATGCAGACGATATCAAAATTCATTATATTAAATATTATTTTTTCAAAACATTTCAATGCAACCATATCATATGACCACTCACTGGAATGAGCTCAATGAGGGGTCACATGATGTGGTTTGGTAGAAATTTTTTGAAAAATAATTTTTTTCAACTGCTCAATGTGGACACTGCACAGGCAAATCAGGCAAGAGAGTGTTCTGCAAATTTGTGGAATTCCACTCTTCATTTCATAATTTCCAACGTTTTTTCTACTGTTTTCGCTAATTCCACATATCGGTTCCACCAGAGCCAGTTCCATGTTTTCTGTTACTTCCACTTACCAACTTTTTCAGTTTTCCCGCTGAAATTTATCAGGATTTTAACAAACCAGTTACTATTGGTCCATTTCAGTATGCCAGCCAATTAAATGGAGATTTAGAATTTCAGAAATAATCTGTCCATCTTTTGTGATTGTTTCTTCACCATTCAGGTGAATACAAAGAGAACAATGAACAGCATACAATTTGTGGATAAAAAGACTTATTCAAAGAAAGAGACAGACAAAGGCGTTAAAAATGCTTTCAAATTTATTTATTTATTTATTGGTGTTTTTCAGGTCACATACTTATGCACAATGGCTAAACACGACCATGACAGTTTTACGGGTGGAGGAAGCCGGAGTGAATCACCGAGCAATGACAAGCAGCTGCCAGCTCCCCAACATCGTAACTCCACACTGCAGCACTGGCAGGGTTATATTGGTTGAAGACATGCGCACCATTGACATGCAGTACGCCTTAGTACACAGCACCATCGTGCCCCCATATGGACAATCAGGATTAAGTGCCTTGCCCAAGGACACAACACGGGAGTCCGAATCAATCGCTCCGACGGTCACCCATCCGAGGACTAACCGGCCTCGATGTTGCTTAACTTCGGTGATCTGACAAGAACCGGTTACCGCAACGCCTCTGCGCCCCCTGCTTTCAAATGGAATGGATTCTGAAAACGATCAAGACATCATATTATAACTTTATTCGTAAAGTCAAACAGCCTGGAAAAGCATACTGTTTGGTGCACATACAAAACAATGGGCAAAATGCATTGGGTTGAATTACCACAAAGAGCGACATAGAAAAGGCACAGAACTTTACAAATGCCAAATATCTCTCAATACTCGCCAATGAAGTCCGAAAAAGTATTTGTTTATTATAGGTTACTTGAGTGCAAAAAGGTGACCTTAAGCACCAATAAATAAAAAAAACAAGAAGAATGTTACTAAGGTAACACATGCCCCCATACCCCCCCCCCCCCCCCCCCATGGTGACCTTCACCTTTCAGATGCGGTGGAAACTATTATACATGGCACACTTTCTGACTGTCCTTAACACTTCTAAAAAGTTCAACAATTGTACTATGATTTGTTTCTGAGTTATGGCTGAGACACGAATATTGACCGATATTTAGTGTGACCTTGAAGTGTGACCTTGACTTTGAAGGTACGAACCCGGCTATGGTGTTTGACACATCCTCCCATGGTCCTTTATAATTGCGTGAAGTTTGATGACTGTGGCCCTAACAGTTTTCAAGTTATTGGCTTGGACACACACACACAGACGGAAGGATACACGCACACTTCAATCACTATATTCCAACTTAAGTCAGGAGGAATAAAAATATAAGAACAAGAAATGAAGGTTAGTTCAAGCTGATTGAAGTGCCAGAAAACTGCTCAGATTGCAGGAAATTGCTTCATTTACCCTTTGGCTTCTGGGGGCCGCCCCATAGACTAATAGCACTATCTTTACATTCACAAAAATTTTCAGATAATTTTGTGGTTGGTCACTCTCATGCCTGGCAGATGCTGCCGATTTGTTATATAAAGGATTAAAAACTGAATAGCAATTTTAGTTAACCCTTTGAGCACTGGGGATATTTACTAATTCAGACCAATGGCAGCAAGTGGAAGAGTCCACATTCATTATTTGGGGGTAGGCCAATTAATATTTTCAACGTGCAGCCTTGGAGGCTGCACGTTTAAAATATTGATTGGTCTACCTCACACATTCCAGGGTTCATACAAAAATTTGCTCACAAAGTTCAAGGGTTTTTCAAGGGCTTCTTTTTTTTTTCAAGGGCTACATATACTATTCAGCTTGTTGTATGAGCTCTAAAAATCTAAGATTCATGTGACACGGATCTGACTTTGGAAGTCAGGAAGTACTGGTACCCAAAGTGTGATCTGTGTTACAGTAATCTTGGTAAAAAGTTCCATACTTTTTTATGTTTTTTTTTTTAACTGAGCGACACGAGCGCAACAAACAAGTAAAAGGCGAGTACACATATATTTACAATGCCCAGGAAATAGCTTAGTATTCAAGGGTTTTTCAAGAGATTTCTGAAAGTTCAAGGGTTTCTCAAGGGCTAATTTCAAATTCCAGGGTTTTTCAAGAAAAAACTCATTTTCAAGGGTTTGTCAAGAGCTGTATGAACCCTGCATTCACTTCGCAGTCATTCTACTTCATAAAATTATGACGTATCATGTTTGTAGCCCAGAAAAGTGACCTCTTAGGTTCGAAGGGTTCACTGATGCGCTGAAAATATTAATTGGTCCATCCCGCACATCCATTTAGAAGTCTTTCTACTTAATGAAATTATGAAGTTATCATGTTCCAAGGCCAGAAAAGAGACCACTCAAGTTCAAGGGGTTAATGGTTAGGGCTATCACGACTTTTCAATTTAGGAATCGATTAATCATCGCAAATAATCGATAATAATCGATTAATCGTACCTAGATGACCCCCCACCCCCTCTCTTTGAAGTCGATAAAAATGAAGTTCAAGTCAGCTGACCTACCTCAAGTAAACAACGAAGACGATCAACTTTTAGGTACATTCAAAGCTTTGATGTTCTGAACTTTTGAACCGTCAGTGTAATAATCAAGACTGGTCGGCAGTTGCGAAGATCGCAACTGCCGACCGGTCTTGATTATTACACTGACGGTTCAAAGATTCAGAGCATCGAAGTACCTGGAAGACAAATACTTCCAACGGCTATTTGGGGTTCAACATCGATGTTCTTGGCTTCTTGGGGTTTAACATCGATGTTCTTAACTCATTACCTTTAGAAACAATAGTTTTTTCATCAAATTTTCTTTTAATTATTAAACATCTAAAACGGGATACAATTTACCGATTATTACCGATTATTCGACAACGAAAAATACTAATTGATTTCGCTATGACCGATCAACAACCGATTAATCAATTGATCGTGACAGCCCTATTAATGGTGCAAGCCGGATACATTACATTAGGTAAAAGATCAGCTGGTCAAAAAGCTTTATATACCTACCATGGAGGATGTGTTTGGTATTCAGTTACGTGTAAAAATATTTTGCCTTCACAAATTTATCTTGTTACAATTTATTGTAAAATGAAGGAAAACGATTCATATCAACAAATTATGATAACCAAAATTAAAATAGCATGCTACTATTTAAATTATCAAACTTTCATGATTTTCGAATATTTAACACAAAGAAAACTGAAAATCTTGGATTTCCAGACATGTTAAAATAAAGCTTCATGGTTTTCAGGAATGGCCGGAATGCTACAAAAAAAAATATTAAAAAAAAAAGAAAAACAATGATTGGTAAGATTTGCTATGATGAGAGATGCCATTTAACACAATAAAAAATATCTGGTTATGTAAACACAATAGTGAAAATGAATTTTATGAATGAATATGATGGAATCAAACTTACTTTCAGCATCTGAAGACAATACTGCTCAAAAATATATGGATTCTAAGAACTGTCAGAATTATACTGCCATGCAGAGCTGGGTGTTATTGAAATTTCAAGTTTGATTTCAGTATCGGTATTTTTAGAGTGATTTATCTCAGGGGTCGGTACGGTGTTTGATGTCAACAGCATAATTGTATGCACACGATGCAACACCAATATCGAATGGTATTTTGGGAAAACACCCCAGGTGAAGATCACCATTTACAGCAAAGGCGCAGATATTTAAATATTTATTGGTGTTTAAGGTCACATACTTATGCACAATGTCTAATCGTGACCGTCACAGTTTTTTGGTATCCGGCTTCCTCCACCAGTTTTTCGGGTGGAGGAAGCCGGAGTACCCGGAGAGAACCATCGAGCATCAATGAGCAACTGTCCGCTCCTCAATATTCTAACTCTGTTCAAGCTTCGCTGAAGCAGGGTTACGGCAGCTGAAGACGTGTACCATCGATGTGCTGTACACGGCGTCATCGTGCTCCCAAGTAGCCAATCAGGATAAAGTGCCTTGCCCAAGGGTCATCGCGGACGGGGATCAAACTCGGGACCTCTAGCAAAGAAGTCCAACTGTCTTCCACTGAGCCACCACATTTCCCAAAGCCGCAGAACTGTCAAAATGTTGGCAGGAACAAGGGCGCTAGTCCCTGGTCATTTGATGCAACAAAAAGGCAGACAAAATCACACACCCCCCTCCTCCCCAACTCAGGTATTTTCCCCCAGCTTTTTTGTTATCTAAAATGACCGGTGGTGAATGCATTTAGAAATTGTAGTCCAAGGGGTCTTCTTGATGGAAATTTTGCATAATTGTCTATTGTTTGCCCTTTTATTTTTCAAATTTATGCTACAGATATTCCAAGCAAAATTTCGGTATATTGAGATTCCCTCAGTACGGTAAATCGGTATTGCCTCAATACCGATACCAAACAGTATTTACAGAACATCGCAGATAAACATGTCACCTAACATCAGTTACCTAACATCAGTTACAACACGATACTTGCCATCATATGCTGTGTCGAATTATTTCACTGGCTTTAAGTAGCATTCCATTAGCTCGCATGAATCCCTGCCTCATCAACGGGAACACCCAATAATTTGGAATGACCAATCAAGATGTATTCTTAAATAGTGCTCAAACGACTAGTGAATTCCAAAGTCGACTAGTCAATACCCAAAAGTCAAGTCGACTTCGACTAGTCATTGGTGATAACCTGTCTCCTTATAACAGTGTTGGTGTTCCGGTAGAGTGCTGAAGGTCCAAATTTGGCTTCACTTGGGCATTCATATACAGCAACTTACTGGAACATTATTCTGTTAATGTGCTTCTAATTATGCTAAGAGTGAAATTATATAGTCTTATTTAATTTGCCTTGTTGCGATTTATGGGAGAGTGCCTATAGGCACTCTCCCATAAATTGCAACAAGGCAAATTAATAACATATCCTGATAGCCCAAAATAATTCAGCACTCTACTAGTACCAATTAAAACAAACTACTGTCACTACTATTAAATGGCAATAGACGTATACATTGATTGCCCAATATTGCTGTTCAAACTGTCTGACAGTGGCTCAGAAGGGATACTATTTACCTAAAAGCTTGAACTCCTCTGACTAGTCGACTGCACAATTGAGAGTCGACTACTGGTGTGCCCAGAGTCGACATCGACTAGTCGACTAATCGTTTGAGTACTATTCTTAAATGTTGTAACCCGGACTGCATGTGTGGTTTATCCCAACACATTTTTTCTGTTCAATGCCTATATTCTATCAGGTAATGTTGAATACATACAGGCAGCAAGGTTCGACGAGCTCGTTCCAAAGAGGGGTCTTAACCTATGTTTTTGAAACAAAATATGAAAAAAATTAGTTATTCAAGAATTTTGTTTGCAAGTGTCGTCTGCTTTTCATGTTAGGTGAAGGGTTAAATTAACTGTTACATTTACACACAGTGTTGACTGTTGACAGCTATAATGCAGTAAATGTACCAGTTAGCTTAAATAAATTTATACTGTTACGTTGAGTAAAGAAGCTCCTTGGAATATGGAGGGGGTGGGGGGAGTTGGATACGAATTTTGGATAAAATTGGGCGATATACACTCTTCAATTCATCTTGGTTTGTACAGTGGGACTCTAAAATTTCTTCAATGGACCTGACACTGTTGTAACAAGATTATAGTAGACAAAAGTATTATTGTCTTGTATCCGTTTCTCTTTAACCCTTTACCTAACCTGAAAAGCAGACGACACTTGCAAAAATAATTCTTGAATAACTAATTTTTTTCATTTTTTGTCTCAAAAACATAGGCTATGACCCCTCGTTGGAACGAGCTCGATGAGCTCGTTCCAACGAGGGGTCATAACCTATGTTTTTGAGACAAAAAATGAAAAAAATAATGAAAAATTTTTTTTTGGCCATTCTGTTAGGTAAAGGGTTAAGACGCACACAAGCAACTTAATTTGTTGAAGGCAAGGTGTACCATCGACATGCAGTATGCGTCAGCACACTGAGCCAATGAGCTCCCACTTAGGCAGTTTAGATTACAGGCCTTTCCAAAGAACAGAATCAGAGATGGGCAATAAACCAAGAAACAAAACCGATACCGATATCATGGGAATACCAAGAAACCAAACCGAACTAATCGTTGAATACCAAAACTGTCAAAATTTTCCTACATTCGCTATTTATAAGTTCCTGTTGAGGCTTGATAACGGTTTTGTTAACCCTCAATGGACTGGACAACTGTCCTGAATTCCCACTAGACTACAACCTGTAAATGTCCAACTGCTTAGCAGTGATTTCTAGTCAGGTCTTGGTGGCCTGTTATATCATTGCCCAGATTTTTGTCTACTGTCAGCAGGACCTCCTAAAGATGGCATGATTGGGATAGCAAAAGCCTGAAATAGGTCTTTAACATTAAGATGCGTTCAGAACAAGTCACAAAAATACTGTAGTTATGATTTGTGGTCGCAAAAGAATACCACGATTGAGCTCATTGGCAGAGTTATTTATAGTGTTGTGGTCGAGTGATACTACAACAACTTATTCTGTATTTTCCTGATGTGAATTCCTCTTTGGTACTATCAGCAAATCTCAGTCAAGTCAGATACCAAATACTGAACCAATACAGAGGTATACCCTCCTAAAAATATCAAACCTGATACTGAACTCAAAATGCCCATATTGCCACTCCAGACACAATACAGATGGACGTGGGTCAATGAGCCACATGCCACAAAGGGAGGACGATCGCTCACTTTAAAAGTAAAACTACTACAGGCCTGATCATATGATACCAATACCACAGTCCCTCCCCTTCCCCAACGTTTAGCACTGCAGGGGTTCTTTCGGATGTCTATAAGGGCCGAATATGGGACCCTTTCTCAATGGTATTTTGGCAGGATTTTTTCCAATTAAAACCAAAACTTTCCCAATCTCAGTCCTCATTCAAATAAAAATTTAATTCTTGAAGGTCTAATTTAGAGATTTCATCACTTTTAACGGCAACAAAAAAGGGCTCCCCAAAAGACAGTTTTTAGATATGTTTGCAAATTAACCCTTTGATACTTTTGTATGTCTTATGATGTACGAAATCAAACAGCGCGCTGGTATTTGTTTTGTTATTTTTCGACTTTTTACAGTTTTAACCTCAATTCCTATTTTCTCCCGAATAGTTCTCAGTGACAACCGTTGAGCCAAATGTTGTTATCGCAGCTTAAAATACTAATATAATCCTGCTGTCAAGACTTTTTAACTGGTTGAGTGCTAGAAGCCACTATCAGGGCTTTCAGAAAATGAGGATACCAGAGCTAAAGTCAACACTTTCCTTGCTAATATTTCATATTCTGTCAAACACAAATAATATTTTGTTTATATAAATTTGTTTTATTACAAATTACTGAAGACTACCTATAGGCACTCTCCAATAATTTGTAATAAAACAAGTTTTGAATAACAAATTTAGACCATCAAAAATAATATAACCCTCAACCAGTTAATCACTAATGTGAAAAATTTCTTGTTATTTGTACTTTCCGACATTTGACGTCGCATTTTGAAAAATGTTTAAGAAACTGAATTCCCAGTGACGTTTGAACGTCAGAATAATTAAAGTCTCAAAGGGTCAAATCCAAGGAACCTTGTCAGTTGTTTCTAGGCAAGTCTTGGCTGCCTACATAGGCAGCCAAGACTTGCCTAGACACAACTGCGAAGCCACTATCACATAAATACCTTGATCATTTAATAGTATAAGAACTATTTATTTAATAGAGATTACAGAGACTTATCATTATTTCATGCGACTGTTTGTTATAAAATGTACTACATGCACTATACAAGTAGTAGCTTCTGTATTAAATGTTCTCAGTTCAATATGAAGGTAACATTTCTTATTCTTTCTGTGTTTCTTCTCTCAAACAAATTCCCAATTGCAGCCTTCACGGAGTGAATTTTCCCAACTGCATGGGCCACGGACCCAGTGTGCAAAATTTCAAAAATGACTCTAACCGACGGACCGTACATGCTGTTTGGAGATGACTAACCGAACACTCTGCGAAGTAAAAACTGTTTTTGTAATCATTAACAAGTATTCATATATTGCATGGGATTGAAATATATGTGGACTCTCGAGGCAAAAGTCGAAAAATCTATCTCGACACAAGAAAGGCTGGTTAACTGCTAGAGTGTTAGAAGTCCATATTTGGGCTTTATTCTGAACTGCAGGTATCTAAAGTTGAAGACTTCATATTCTGTGGATGTCCTTTGAAGTAAAATTCTTTATCTCCATCGATTTGCATTGTTACAATTTTGGGAGAGTGCCTATTGGCACTCTCCCATAAATTGTAACAAGACAAAAATGTGTGAACAAATTTTGCGGCTGAGAAAAATTTCGCACTCTTACCAGTAAAGGTACTCAGGCTTTACCATTCAAGATGCAACTTTTGGTTAACCGGTAATCCGTTCGCGTAGATTTAAATTTGTGTAACCACCACACGAATGAAACAAGCGTTCTCGTCAAATTTTGCGCACTGTGGACCCTTTCCCAAAGAAGGCAGAAGAATTCCTGCACTGTGCTGTTGTTAAATTCACCATCGACACGAAACAAGCAAGTGCACATTCTGTAGTTAAGGACTAATAAACAGAGACAGGAAACAAGGGCTTTCCTCCACATATTTATCAATGCACAGGGTATGATGAATCGTCTTGATACATCTTTTGCTTGGAGCAACTGCACAAGAACAGACCAGATTGCTGGTTTTACACCAATAAAAGGCAAATGAACAACACTTCAATTTTCATTCAGTAAATGTGTTGAACATGCCCGACAAGTCTCCAAATTCTGCATTCTGTTGGTTCAACATTCCAAATACATCTGTGAATTCTTCGGTGGATTGTTGTGCTTGTGATGCCTGCTGGGAAGGCTGTGTAGCTCCATCACTAGCTCCATCTTGCCATTGGCTCCATATGCCAGCGTTATCTGAAATAGATGACGTGTGTGATCAGTGCCCTAAAATGCATGGATGAATGCTGAAGACAACAAAATAAAACTTAAAGAGCCCATATTTCAACATGAAAACTGGTGAATATAGAGTTTCTTCACAGTGGCGTAGATAGCTTTTCGCTGGCAGAGGGGCAAGCCCAAAATTTTCCGACAGACCGAAAATTTTCCGAAAGTGTAACAACAACAAAAACTCAAACAAACAGAAAAAATCTGTTGTTTACTGCAAATGTACTGAAAATTGGTCTTTTTTACCCAAAATTTACCCCAAATGGCATGTTTTTATCCCCAAAGCCAGCATTTTAATGTTATTAGGCATAAATTCGCCTAAAAATGGTCCCAAAAAATTTCCGACAAAACTTCTGGTGGGGGGAGGCCTCCGCCACCCCCCGGCCCCCCTTTATCTATGCCACTGTTTCTTCAGATAATAGGGGGACATAAAGTTAAGGTATAACCTTGTAAACATTTCATTTCTATGAATTGACATGAAAATAGACTTGAAGAAAATTTTCATGTAAATTTATATAAAAATAATATTTCAGCATATTGATAAGAAACAAGAGGTGGCTCCCCCTAGATAGCTCTCCTGAGGGTCACTACTTTTAGGGGAAGCTAAATACAAGACAAGAATCCAAGTGTTACTGCTTGTGACCTTAACCTTCATATGATAATGGGTCAAGGTCATGACACAAGGTTAGGTTATGGGTAACTATTGTGAGAAGTATGAACTGTCACACAGATTTAATTATACAGATCAGACAAGGGCTCTATAACAATATCAAAGATATTGTTATAGAGCCCTTGTCTGATCTGTATAATTAGATCAAAGTTGCGACATACTTTTATGTTATGAGAAATAACTGTACCAACAATGAATAAGATCGGTCAATTATACAGTTACATGAACCAGACAAGGACTGTATAACAATATGAAAGTTTTGCTGCCTGTGACCTTGACCTTGATATGAACTTGGATCAAAGTCATGACACATCTTTGAGTCATGAGTAATAATTGCACCAACTATGAATATGATCTGTCAATCACAACAAGTTACATGGATCGGACAAGGGCTGTGTAACAATATCAAAGTTTTACAGTCTGTGACCTTGACCTTGATATGACCTTGGGTCAATGTCGCGACCCACCTTTGAGTCATCAGCAATAATTGTAACAAATATGAACAAGATCTGGCGATTAGATCAAATTATATGGACCAGACAAACAAAATGCTGACGATGGGCATACAGATGACACATGGATGGATGGGTGGATGACGGCCAACTTAGAAATTAGAAAAGCTCCACGTTCTGTCAGGCAGAGCTTATGTTCAGTGGTTAAGAAATTATGGCCTGGACAAACAAATGTCAAAGTTTTTCTAAGTGTCACCTTATCACAGGGTTTGTGACCTTGAACTTGAAGGGCACATACCTTACTATAATTCACAACACACTGTCTTTTGATATTACATATTGTTATAAAGTTTCATTAAAAAATATTCAGTGGTCAAGAAATTATGGCCCGTACAAACAAATGTCAAAGTTTTTCTTAGTGTCAGCTTAACACAGGGCCTGTGACCTATATAGGCAGCCAAGACTTGCCTAGAAACAACTGCATTGCCACAATATGTAGACGGTCTTTATTTTCGCTCTTCAGATTTCAATTACATACATCAATCAAAAAATGTAAAAAGTTTCAAGACTCCTGATTTTGTATTTATACAGTGGAGCCCACTTAATTGGATATCTCTTAATTGCATACCCCTGTTAATTGAATATAATTTTCAAACACAAAACCATTTACCATAGCTTCAGTACAAATTTGATCTGTTAATAGCATATGGGTTGTAGAGTAAATTCCTGTTAATTGTATATAAATTTTTATAATATGTCCAAAAAATGACTGTGACATGCACCAAATTCCCCTTATTTATCAACTTTTTTGGCCTCACTTCATCCAATACAGGCATTTATTCTATTATATCTTATTCGACAGAGCTCTATGAGCTCTGTCAAACAAGATATAATAGAATAAATGCTCAGTTTAACTACAGAACACAGGAAACTGACCAAATCCCTGTTAATTGTATACTCCTGTTAACTGAATAATTTTCTCTCTCAAAATGGATATTCATTTAACAGGATTCTACTGTATTAGACAATATAAATACAAAATCAACAAAATGCTCAATGAGAGGATTCAATTTCAAAGAGGGATTGCCTGAAAAACAAAACTTATTTTTCTGGAGGCCAAAAACAGCTGCCTGAGGCCTAAAAAAATAAAAAATCTGTTTCTCAGGCCCTCCCGCATGGTCATTTTGGCTGCCACATGCTCTCTTTTTATAACCAATGTAATCTTTAAAAAAAAAAAATTAAATAGTTTAGGCCACACAAAGTAGATCTTCTGTTTCTCAGGCCATTATTTGTGAAATTGCATGCGGGCAAGTGTTTTTTTATTTTATTTTTTATATCAGTAATTTCTTCTTTGCCATCAAAAGTTCATGTTCTTGTTCAAGTTTTAGGCCTCATAATCTACATAATAGCATGGGTGGTGATGTATTTCATCCCTTGAGTGCAAGAAGGCTTTGCAATGCTAAAGCATTGCAAAGCCTTCTTGCACTCAAGGGACAAATTCATCAACTTTTTTAAAATGGGTAAAATATCAGACATAAACCATTTTATTTTTATTTTTTTAAAGTTTAAATTAGTTATAAAAAGAGAGCATGCGGCAGCCAAAAGGACCATGCGGGAGGGCCTGAGAAACAGATTTTTTTTTTTTAGGCCTTATGTCGGATGTTTTACCCAAGTTAAAAAAATTGATAAATTTGTCCCTTGAGTGCAAGAAGACTTTGCAATGCTAAAGCATTGCAAAGCCTTCTTGCTCTCAAGGGATGAAATACAGCACCACCCATGCTATGCCATAGATTATGAGGCCAAAAACAAAAACCAAGAACATGAACTTTTGATGACAAAGAAATAATTAGAGAAATAAAAAATAAAATAAAAAACCACTCGCCTGCATGCAATTTTACAAATAATGGCCTGAGAAACAGATCTACTTTGAATGGCATAAAAGATATTTTTTTTTGCAAGTATTATCTGCTATTCATGTTGTGTGAAGGGTTAATTGCATCTTGAAGAATAACAATGATATTTTTAATGCTATTTCAGCTTTTCTGATTGCTTTCTGTTACTTTATTTCTTCCAAATTACTGTATATCTAGTATTTATTTATTAGGGTTTAACGACACTTTAACAGACAGGGTCATATCATGTCGGTGACAGTTTTACAAGTGGAGGAAGCCGGAGTACCCGTAGAGAACCACAGAGCAACGATGAGCAGCTCTCCAACATCATCATAACTCTGAACTCAACACCGTGGGACAGGCAGGGTTAGATTGGTTGAAGACATGCACACCATCTACGTGCAGTACGCCTTAGTACACAGCGTCATTGTGCCCCCATGTAGGCAATCAGAGTTAAGTGCCTTGCCCAAGGATACAACGCTGGAGCGCGAATCAGTCACTGAAATGGTCACCCATCCAACTACTAGCCGCGCTCGATGTTGCTTAACTCTTAGAAGCCGGGAGTCGAGTTTTCTTGCCTGTGATGTAATTTGGCTGTGACGGTTTGGCTATCTTTGGGCTGGGGGAGAAATAAACACTGAGAAGGTGCTTCTAGTCAAGTGTTGTCTGCCTGAATAGGCAGACAACACTTGACTAGAAGCACCTGCTTTACTGCAAGTTTTTCGCGGTATGTCATGTTCAATAAATTCATTCCGATTCCCCGGCTTATAAGAGTTAACTTCGGCGATCTGATGAGAACTGGTTACTGCGATGCCACCGCGCGCCTCCTCCCTGTATATCTAGTATACAATAATTATCATAAATAACTTACCTGGTGAGCTGTTATTTGGGCTTATTTGACTGTATCCAGGAGCCGCACCTGCATAGTCAGGATTACTCTGAAAAATAAAATTATAAGTTTGACACTGACAAAGGATAAAACTAATAACGTGTTGGGACAAGTTTCTGTTCAAAGGTCAGATATGGGATTGAAATTAGAGGAGCGATGATCATCTGAGAAGAATCGTGTCATGAGATATGAAAACTGTGCTGGTAAACATCACCTTTACAAATTCCACTGTGGAAGGTGCTGGATGCCAAACCAGACTAATTAGGCAAAGGGACATGTTTTGGGGTGCGAGGTGATCTTAGCAATTTTTGAGCACCATGGGGTGGGGGAGGGTCACATGATATGCTTTTGTTGAAATGTTTAGAAATTTTTTTTCAGCTGCTTAATATGTGAATTATGTTGGCAGATGTGGCTGATTTGTTAGGCAATGGGTTACGTGGTTTATTTTGTCTGATAAATTCCCCAAGTTAATATATTTATTTATTGGTGTTTAAGCACACATACTTATGCACAATGGCTAATCGTGACCATGACAATTTTACGGGTGGAGGAAACCAGAGAACCACTGAACATCAACGAGCAACAGTCAGCTCCTCAACATTCTAACTCAGTTCACGGTCCACTCAAGCAGGGTTACAGTGGTTGAAGACATGTGCACCATCGACATGCAGGACACCTTAGTACACTGTGTCATCCTGCCCCTGTGTAGGCAACGGGATAAAGTACCTTGCCTAAGGACACAACGCATGTCGTCCCAGACAGGGATCGACCTTGGGACCTCTAGCATAGAAGTCAACAGTCTGCCACTGAGCCACCATGCACCCCCACCCCCTCCCCCAAGTTAATAAAACATAAAAAACAACTACTCCTGTTATTCTGCAAATTGTGGGGCCAAAAACTTGAAACAAACTAAGTGCAAGAGCCTCTGAGGTAAAAGAAATAATTAAACATTAATTTAACCCTTTACCCAGCGTAACGACAAAACCGACTAGTGCTATTCTAAAAAATCGCCAATTAATTTTCATGATTTTTTAATATTTTGTCTCAAAAACATAGGTTATGACCCCTCTTTGAGGGGTCATAACTGATGTTTTTGAGACAAAAAATGAAAAATTTAAGTTATTCAAGAATTTTTTTTGCAAGTGTTGTCTGCTTTTCATGTTAGGAAAGGGTTAAAGGTTCTTCCACAATAAGAGAGTACCCTAAAATTACAAAATGAAGTAATACCATTATTTAGAATTGGCCGTAACAGACCAGGAAGTTAAAAACAGCAACCCATAATCTAAAACTGTTCCAACTTAAAGGCTCTTCAGTACTGCTGAAGTATACTCCGGAACAATCAAATGCACCTCCAGGATACCTTTCGGTCCTATAGCCCTAAGTGCTACTCCTATAAGGAAGATTATGCAGGAATCCCAAACTACTAAACAGGCAGAAACCGAGGATTTAATGAGAAATCCGAGCCAAATAAACACTTGTCGGAATGGTTGTGGTAATTAGATGTACTTTTATACAAAATACGAGCCTATTATTGGACAAAAACGTGAATTCTGGGGGAATCCGAACCTGTTTAGGTGAACTGAGGTGTGTTTTTTAAGATTTGAGGAAATTGTCGGGTCTATTTGGGTAATTAGATTAAAAAATGTAATATAAAATAAAAACGCCTGCCCCCATTAAAAAAAAAATTGCCCGAGAAACAGAAAATCTGCTATGTTTGGTCTGAGGTAACATATATACTTACCGCTTGCTGTGTAAAGGAACCATGTGCACTCCATCCCGAGCTGTGATTGGGGCTTCGCTGAACTAATGTTCCTAATGATGAATTGGGTTGAGTTATTGACATAGAAACAGGCACTGAATGTGGTGGATACTTGATGGTAGATTGTGAATTATAACCGTACATTTCTTGTTGTGGAAGAACATTTACAGATCCTCCTGAGTACATGCGCTGATAGGAGGGATCACGATAGTCTGGTTTAGATGCTGTAGGCATCCCTATGTCTGACATTCGTTGAGCACCATACGCGGGGTTCAATGCTGCACCAGGATCTGTAGTTGGATCAACTGGGTTCTGTACACTTGAATTTGATCCGGCTTGAGAACTCCTAAGAGAAGACAAAATATTAATTAAAACTTGAACAGACAAAAGAGATTTTTCTAGCAGTCTACATGTTTACAGGGTCTGATCCGACCAAAAAAAAATTCAATCGCTCTGTTAAAATGGTGGGTCATGAAATCATGAGATTCTGGACTGACTGTAGTTTCTGTAAAACTAACTAAAAGTCTATGAAGGACTCAGGGAATCAGGGGAGAGGCAGAAGGGGGAGGAGGGGTGGAGTCAACATTTACAGAGGAGGTACCAATAGGTTTCGAGATGGAGTACCTTTCTTATAATAAACTCTAAATTTCCAGAAAGTTAAAAAATTTATAGTAATTTATATATTTTTTATACTTACCAATGACCCAGACTTAGCTGGTGCTAACTCTAAAAAATCCAGGGCCAAACACAAATTTTGCCCCCCAATCCCAAAAATTTGCATCTAAAACCAAAAGAAATCATGTCCTATAGGACCTCCATACTTTGCCCTTACTGCGCATGCGCAGTGTCAAGAACGTTCCGAAATTGGCGCCAATTATCATTCTTACTGGCAGTGCCTGGTCAGCGCTATGTACTCAGCGGGGAGGTAAGAGTTCCCAACTCCTGGGAGGGCCATCCCCGTCTGGGTCATTGGTAAGTATAAAAAATATATAAATTACTATAAATTTTTTAACATTTTATACTGTACCAATGACCCAGACTTAGCTGAATAGTAAAAAGGCTGGAGGGCCTAGGACATAGAGGAAAATCCAATAAGCTCAACTATATAATATAGAGGCAACCCCTCAAGGAGAAAAGGAGTATTAGGCTTTACATGTATCTTTCTTATTTTTTGTTAAATTAGAAAGATACAATACCCTTCATAATTGAGCACAATAACATTCATGTTCTCTATTAACATCCAGTATAACCCTTTATACTAATTATTTTTAAAGTAAGCCAATAAATAAAGTTAGTCCAGAGAATTGAGACTCTTTATATTCTTTAAAAGTGTCCAAGGATTGTATATTAACGCCCGTTTGACACTTGACATATACAAATGCTTCACACTGAGCTACACTTTAAAAATATGACATGAATGAAATTTAACATTAATATTACACTTTAAAACCATCCTGGAAACGACTCAGAAATACTGACTTCGGAGGAGGCATTCCCTTGCTTTTCACTATAAAGCAGGTGACCTAAGGGAACACCCTCCCCGCCCCCCCCCCCCCCCCCTTCCCCTTGCCCTGGGTCAAATAGCCCAGAGCGAAGAGGGCAGCCGGACGGAGTCACTGCCGGAACAGAAAGCCTGCATAACTATAGTTGCAACTGTTTAGTGGACGACATTCTGAGCAACAGATAACGGACCTAAACAATGCAGGTCTCCAGAAATGGACTCAATATTTCTGAGATAAAAATTTGTGAATATGGATGGCTGAGACCAATAAGCAGCCTTCATTAAATCTGTAATAGCAATACTATTAGCGTAAGCCCAAGAAGTAGCAAGAGCTCTTACTTCATGAGCCGAAATCTTAAGCACAGACTGCTGAGAAGAAGATAAATTCTCATAAGCAGTACGGATAGTTAATTGAATCCATCTAGCAATAGAATGGACCGAAATGTCCTTTCTATCAGGCATCAGAGACAGAAAGAAACGTTTTCTTCCCTTTCTGATAAACTGAGATCTCTGTTTATAGATACATAACGCTCTAACAGGACAGAGTAAAGGCCTACGCCCGTCTGAAGACGGAAGAGCCTTAATAACAATAGGTTCCGGATATTTATTAGGAGCCTGATTCTTAGCTAAAAATCCAACATTAGTAGTGAAGGTGATAGTGTTCCCGACACTACGATAGTGAGAATCATCCACCGACAGTGCATGAAGCTCACTGACTCTTCTAGCAGAAGAGAAAGTTAAGAGAAAAGCTGTCTTATAAGACAAGAATTTGAAATCTACTGTCCCAAGAGGTTCAAATGGCTTTTCCTACAGTTTAAGAAGAACCCAAGCTAAATTCCATTTAGGAATTAACCTAAGAGTTCTGGGTCTATTTATCGAGAAGTTTCTTACCAACTTAGATAAAGAGACATTAGATCCAATTTGTAAACTATCATGATGTGCATAGGTATCAGATAACATAGACCTATAACCCTTAATAGTAACAGGCTGCAGTTTGATTTCGTCAAACAAGTATACTAGAAAGTTTGCAATGTCTGGTATAGAGGGATCAAAAATATCCACAGAATGATCCCAACACCAACGACGAAAAACCTTCCACTTAGCCGCATAGTTTAGCGAAGAGGAGGACCTCCTACAGTTAGAAATCGCATCCACTGCTCGTCCTGTAAAGTGCTTGCCATGCAAGAAGGACCGCACAACGGAAAAACGTGAAGGTTGAGACCTTGCGGGTTGTGATGGAGTTGACGCGATTTCCCCTGCGAAAGAAGATCCTCCCGTGGAGGTAGCTTTCGCGGTAGGTCCCACAACAGACACCTGAGTAGATTTATCCACGGTCTCTGTGGAGACAGAGATGCTACCAACAGAATCTTGCAGTGAGATTGTTTTATCTTTAGCAATACTTGCTGAATTAACGGCGCTGGAGGATACGCATATCCTATCATTCCGTCCCAAGGGATCGACAGAGCGTCTACTGCAAATGCTCTTGGATCCGGACACGGAGACACATACGTCTGCAACTGATTGTTGAGATGTGTCGCAAATAAGTCTATCATTGGCCGTTCCCATTGGTAGCAAATCTGATTGAATACTTGTTTGTTGAGAGTCCACTCCGACAGCAACAAGCGACCCTTTTGTGAAAGGGAGTCTGCTAGTACATTCAGACGACCCGGTATATGACGGACCGAAAGAAGAACCTGATGTTCTAAAGCAAACAGAAGGATTCTTTCCGTTAGATTGAACAACGGAATTGAATGAGTGCCTCCCTGATTCCGTATATACGCCACTACTGTCGTATTGTCGGATAGGATTTGGACATGAGCATTGTGAATAATGTCCATCCAATGACGTAACGCAAGCCAAATTGACATCATTTCCTTGATGTTTATGTGCTTGCCCAGGAATTGCAGATCCCAAAGACCCTGGCATCTCGAATCCGTTGGGATCAATGATGCACCCCAACCTGTTTGACTGGCATCCGTCATAATGGTAAAACTCGGATCCGGCAACTGCAGCGGAACTCCCTGAGTTAACCACTGAATGTTTGCCCAAGTCTGAATCTCTCGTTTCACTTGATCTGACAAGAGAACGTCTATGTCGAGCGAATGAATTTTCACACTCCAATTCTGAGTCAAGAAAATTTGGAGAGGACGCGTGCGTAACCGCCCCATCGGAATGAGATCCGCAGCGGCTCCGCACAGACCTATCAGTCTCATAAATTCTCTCGCTGTGACTTTGTCTGCGTGCAGACAATAGCGGGCGTAACAACTGACTAATTTCGCTCTGGTTAACAGCAGACGAACGAGATTGTTGTGCGTCTCGAAGCTCATTCCCAGATGTGTGAATGACTTAGACGGCACCAGATCCGACTTCTCCTCGTTTATTATAAAACCGAGACGTCGGAGCAATAGAAGTAGATTCTGCACATCGTTCTGAAGCGTTAACTCGTTGCCGTACCTCTGAAGAATGTCGTCCAGGTAGGCCGACGTTACCGCAGACGAATGAGCTCGGAAATACATCATTACCGAGTTCATTACCCGAGTGAAAGCCCAGGGTGCTAGATTCAATCCGAAGCACATCGCCCAGAATTGATACACCACTCCTAGGACTGCGAAGCGTAGATACTTTCTGAATGTCGGATGTACCATGACGTGAAAGTACGCATCTTTGAGATCTATGCTCGTTGCATAATCGTTCACCCGAATACTCGCTCTGACCGACCGAATCATCTCCATATAAAACTTCAGAGCGACGATCAGCTTGTTTATCCAGCTCAAATCTATGACTGGACGGAACGAGCCGTCTGGTTTCGGAACCAGAAACAGATGGCTGTAGAATCCCGGAGTCTCCTGGTTTTCTACGACCTCTACCGCGTTCTTCATTAAAAGAGACTGCACCTCTGATAATAGAGCGTCTCTTTTCTGCGGATTTGATGGAAGTTGAGTCCATTTTGGACTTCGAGTTAATGGAGGCTTTCGTTTGAAGGATATCTTTAGACCTTCCGAAATCACCCCTCTCACCCAAGGGTCATCCGTAATCGACGCCCACTCTTGTAAAAAACTCGACAACCTTCTGCCAACCGGTACGTGATAGAGGTTGAAGCCATCACCTCCTGGACCTGCGAGGCCTGCGGTAGGAGAAACCACGTCCTCCACGACCCGCACCTCGTCCCGTCGACCTCGGGGCGTCTGACCGGTTGTCCCGGCCCGAAGGACGTCCCGAACGTGAGTCGCTGCCTTGACGGTCTCTTGAATAAGACCAAGAGGACGCACCGGAACCTCTATAGGAACCTCTCTTGGGCGCATTAGACCCAGAAGTGCCTGTCTTACTCTTATCTGCCGTGTCCGACTTCTTAGAAGCAGATTTGAACAGCAGAGAATCCGAAGCTTTCTTTGTAATTTTATCGTAAATTGCAGAAAGCTTGCCGTCAAAGAGAAGTTCTCCGGAGAACGAAGCGACTCTGAGAGAGTTCTTCACCTTAGTATCCACGAGTGTGGATGTAGCTAGGGCTGCGTCACGTCTAACCAACTCCAGGTTTGCCACTGAAAGGGCGGAGTTACACGTGGAATAAGCTACTGCCCTTGAAAGAAGTCTTAAAGAGGATTGTATATCCTGAAATTCTTTCCCTTGAAGACGCAGTGATAACGCCTTAGTAAGGTGATCTGTGTAAGATAAGGCATCTAAACTGGCTCTGTTAGACGAAATAGTTGTTTCCAACACCGCGGTTGGAATAGACGCCGACGACGGTAATGATAATTCTAAGTCTTCCGCCTCGTCGTCCATACGCAGAGGAACTCTCGGGATACCCTGTCCTGCCGTATCGAATTTATTCCTTGCATTAATGAAAGGCAGGTTGAGAGTATTGGCGGACAAGAAACCTGCTTTTCCCGTTTTGGAAGCAAGTTTGAATATAGCGTCGTTCAATAATTCAAATGTTCTTGCAACATTATTGGACTGAGACGGAAACTCGGGCTCAAAGAAATCAGAGTCCAATGACGCTATAATTCTCTTGTCCGGAACCGCAGCAGTCTGGCCCGACGGAACAACTTGAGGGAGAAAGTGCCGGATGAAGTCCACGGCAGCTTTATGTTGTTCCGAAAGGGATAGCTCCAAGTCATCCGTATCCCTTTTCACCATCCGGTCGGACCTCATGATGCTCCCGGTCGTCCGCCCCTGATGCTTCGGCGGAGCGTACCGACCCAGCGCCGTCGGATAATTCCCGATCCGACACCATTTCTGTCGGTTGCTGGGATGCTGCGATAAGTTGTGCTATTTGCACAAGTACGTCCGACATCGAGGCCTGCAGAGGCGCAGTCTTTCACTGCTTAGCCGAGGGCAGCTCCGCATCTGATGACTCCCGCATACTCTTCCTATGCGAACGTCCGGAGTCCATCGGCCTCGTGTCCCTGGCTACCGGATGGTGTGACCTGGTCGCCGAAGAATCCCTGATCGGCGAAGCTGGTAAAATATCGGCGGTCACGTAGCCAAGGTGCGGTCGTGTGCGCTGACGAGAGGAAGAAGCCTGAGCAGTCTCCGCAGACTGCCTATACAACGGAGCGTCCTGGGCGACGGACGTGTGCTCCGCTTGTGACACATTTTGTACCACAACATCTGGTCCCAGATGTTGTTGTACGAGAGAGGGGCCTCTCTCGCTCGCGGCCCAGCTGGACCTGGACGAGCTAGGAACCAGACTCGAAGGCTTCCACCGATCTCGCCTACTATCCGCCGTCACTGGGTGTGCACGTTGAATGTTTATAGTGCTCGCATCACCCAACATTTCCTCCTGGACCGCATCGGACGAACCCGGCTGCCGAACCATTCGGTGAATGGACGCTACACCGGGCGAGCTAGCGGACGACATTTGTTTAATCTCCATGAGCACTTTTGCCACTAGCTCTGTGTTCATTTGTGACGACGGAAGCGCACTTGCGGAAGATAACATGGAAACATCACCCTGTTCTTGTTCCTCTGAAATAGAAACTGATAGAGTAGAGTGACCCTGCAGAGAAAGAGCCGGCATAGCCCTTTCTCCACTAATAACATATCGTGACACACGTTTCCAATGTTTGTCATCCCAATATTGACATATAGAACAGGGATTAGTGCGAGAACACTGACTACAATTAATACAATGATCATGAAAGTCAGAGGAAGATTTCTTCCTATTACAATTTGAACAATATCCTTTCATTATGAAAAGTAAACAACAAGTCCTAGTTACTCGCACAAACCCATAACACAAAGATACATAATAACATGATCCATTAATAATGAAAAAACAATTGAAAATCAAAATAATTTTTGAAAAATATTTTTTCAGCGAAGCCCAAGTTTCTGAAAAGTAACGTTGAGCCCCAATGGATCAGATGGCTAAGTGTGGTCAAAAATTTTAAATTTATATTAAATAATTAATGCAACACTTACGGATAATAAGAATGTATCTTATAGTGAGATAAACTACTCCAAAGGCAAACAGCCCCCCTCAAAAGAGACTGTTGCCAATGTAAACAAACAGTGTAAAAACACCAGAAAACATGACTCCAGGCACTGACAAAACTGGCCCGAAATCAGTCATCAAAATTACACTCTATCTGATGCAAGACAGAGACTCCCAGGGGAGAATCTGCAGAACATCAGATGGAAGATGCAGAACACAACGTTTATACACCCATGGGTGAATACGTAACTATGAGGAAAATAACAGAAAACATTCTGTAACCAAGCTAACTCTCCCAAGAGAATTTAGAAATGATCTTTCTCAAAAATATGCCAAAAGCATGGGAGAATTGCAAGGGGGGACTTAGAAGACCAGGGGAGAGGAAACACTGAATAAGCAGTGCAACTTTTTAGCAAGAATGATAACAAGAGGCCCATGCCTCGAAAATAGGCAACTTAACATAATTTCATAAAAAAATTTTAAGTACAGCCCTGATTATTTTTTGTCACTCCTTTTTCCTCTCCTCCTTCTATATCCTCCTTAGAATCACCATTTCTCCAATAATTACGTGTCTGGCATCCTTTAAACTGAGATTTACAAGCACAAAGATCAGTGAGATGTTGACTGATGAAGGGCCAAACAGAGAATGATAATTGGCGCCAATTTCGGAACGTCCTTGACACTGCGCATGCGCAGTAAGGGCAAAGTATGGAGGTCCTATAGGACATGATTTCTTTTGGTTTTAGATGCAAATTTTGGGGATTGGGGGGCAAAATTTGTGTTTGGCCCTGGATTTTTTAGAGTTAGCACCACCTAAGACTGGGTCATTGGTACAGTATAAAAATACCAGTATAGGTTGTAGGGCTGAAACGGTTAGCTCATTTTCACAACCGACTAACCGAGAGCTCTAACTAGTTAATATCCAGTTATCCGTAGTCATTATTTCACTGAATCTGGGATCAAAACTATAGGAATGGAAAGCAGTATTCTCAGAAACTATTCCGTAGTGTGTACACAAATGAATGTTGTCGAATACTCGACAATGTTCGTTTGTATAATACTACGGAATAGTTTCTGAGGTTAGTCAGTACTCACGGAAATTGCCGATCATTAACGAAGTCTTGAAGCCAAAGTCCATTGTTTCTCAATATATAAAATGCAGCTTCAAGGTGTATCTATCCCAAAGGAAAAGTGGCAGATTTACTACATTTTAACCGTGGAATGGCGATCACTATCCATATTTCGGATAACCGGTTGACATTTTTTCAAATCGGTTAGGCAGGTAACCAGTTTCAAACTGGTTATCAGGTTAACCATTTCAGTACTAATAGGTTGAAGGTTCAGTATGTGGAGAGTGAAAAACATCTAAAAAAGTAAAGTTTCTAACAATTTACTGCCAGACTAAGCATATGGTCCGAGAATCTTCCTGGTGCCCATCCCCCAACTCCCATTGGGAACTCCAAAACTGATGCATTCCCACACCTGTTGGTGCATGAAATTTCATGAAAATGACCAAAAAGTGAAATGGATCGGATTGGAAAGACTGTCGTTATATCGTTATATCTATGTGGTACAACCAAGCCTGAATATAAGCAATCTATCATTTGCAAAATGAGGTCCCCAGAGGGAGAATTTGCTGATGCTATCCCATAAAGTGGGCCAATTTATCCTCTAGGTACATATTTCTGTTTTGGCTTGAGACCTTGATTCAGACTGAGGTTCGCAGAGGGTAAATTTTGTGATGCTACCCTGATACAAAATACACTGTCAATGATTGCTCAAATGCATGGAAGCAGAATTCTTTCAGGTCTAAAATTCAAATTTTTCTCAATGTTTAGGGTCCCCCTCAATGCACTTCTGAGCACCTTGTCCACCCATACATTTCATGATGAAAACACATAAGCCATAGATTTGTCTATTGCACACATAAGCCCAACACACCACTGACAATGGTCTTGTCAAGTGGGAGAAAAAATACAGATATTTTCATCTTTTTGGAATGTGTTTGTGATACTCTGTTTTTCTTAATGAAGCTTTCCCGTTTACTCAGTGCTTATTCACAAAGGGTTATTCCCCTTCCCCCACTCCAGTAACACAAAATCCCATTTAAATACAAACAGCATGTGAAGTTTAACTGAAAATGACACAGTACTAAGTGTAGATTACATCACAAACCCTAGTACTTGGCTCAGTGATTGGTAATGAAAATCTGTATTGCTTTTCACATTTAAGTGTGATTTTTTCAAACTGACTGATTGCATTCTTTTGAATCGACATGCAACTTTGGGTTTAATGACATTTTTTACTGCCAGGGTCACCTTGCATCGAAATGTAACTATATCACATGTTTTGGTAATTGTCATCAAAGTTCTCACAGAACATTGAAAAATATAACAAAAATATTTTGCAAACCAGTGAGGCAGGCAGGGTTTTATTTTCAATTTTTTTTTGCATACCGTATTTACTCTATGTATTGGGACAGCTAAAAATAATTATTTTCACAGGTGTCCCAATTCTTAGAAAATGGGAAAAGAACACAGCCTGGTCTTGATTTGATGCTGAATAAAGTTGTGTGTGATTCATTTTCCATCACTATATACAAAAATCGCAGTCCATTTTTTTTATATTTTCATTTTTGCTTCCAAAACATAGCATATGATCCCTCATTGGAACGAGTGCATTGCGCTCGTTCCAATGAGGGATCATAAGCTATGTTTTGGAAGCAAAAAATGAAAATTTTTAGTTACTCAAGAATTTTTTTTAGGAGTGCCGTCTGCTACTAGCGACGGGTCAACTGGTCACAAATCTTCTGAATGTCGAAACTTTAGAGCATAAAAAAAACATAGTTTTCTGGAAAAAATGTGTGTCCCAAATCACAGAGTGTCCCAATACATAGAGTAAATATGGTACACTGAGCATGAATTGAGTGGCTTTTCTTTTCACACACAGAGTATATAAAAATTGAGTGCATGCTTAACAAATTAACTCATTTTATTTAACCATCAGGAACCCAATTCTAACTGATCACTTTTTACTGCTACAAAACAGGTGCCCCAACATGCTGTCTCTAGGAAAATTTTTAAGTTACATTAGTCTTAGCAGTCATTTCTAAGCAAACCTTGGCTGCCTATATGGGCAGCCAAGACTTGCCTAGAAACAACTGCAAAGTCGATTGATGACGACTGTCTTTAGTTATGCTTTTCAGATTTCAGTTACAAACATAATGAAATGAAAGTGTCAATGACACTGTAGCTCAACTTGTCAAGACAAAGACATGTACATGTATAGTATGTGACACAGCAATGACAAACATCTAGGTAATGACCTGATAACAAAGGTACATATAAAGTATTGTAACGGTCTGTACGTAAATACTGACCGTTGCCTGTAACAAATGTATAGGTAAAGTATTGTAAAGGTGGGTGACAGTCAGATGCTAAACTAGAAAAGAAATCTTTGAGTCCCAGAGTGAATCTGACTGAACCCCAAAATATTTGTTCTCATAGCACAGTGATAACAAAGGCACCCCAAAACACACTCGTTCCTCTCCCAAGGTGAAAACAAAGGTACCCAAGAAGTTTTGTGAAGATCAGTTCATAAATACGAGCTGTATAGAACTTGTGACAAAAAACTGATTGGACCTAATTTCGGTACAAAATGGCCACTGGCAGCCATCTTGAATTTTGGACCGTACCCAGAAACACTCATTCTCGTCCCAAGGTAATAACAAAGGTACCCAAGAAGTTTTGTGAAGATCGGTTCATAAATACAGCCTCTACCCTGAGCCGTATTGACATGTGTGCTTACATTGTGTAAGTAGCACTGAATAAATCAAAGTTCATCTAATTTGCATAATTTCTGCACGAAAAAAAACAAAAACCTTACAATATGTGATGTATTCCATGTTACTAAACATTCATACAAACATTTATTCAAATCAGAACTTTCATACAGAAGTTCTGTACAAAAGACTGATTGCACTAATTTTGGTACAAAATGGCTGCTGGTGGCCATATTGAATTTCGGACAACACCCAAAAACACTCACTCTCATCCCACGGTGATAACAAAGGTACCCAAGAAGTTTCGTAAAGATTGGTTCATAAATATGGCCTCTAGTCTGAGCTGTATAGAAGTTGTGTACAAAAAACCGATTAGACCTAATTTCGGTACAAAATGGCCACTGGCAGCCATCTTGAATTTTAGACCGCACCCAGAAACACTCGTTCTCGTCCCAAGGTGATAACAAAGGTACCCATGATGGACAGACGGACAGACGGCCAGATGGACAGACGGACGGCGGACAACGGGCCATGACAAAAGCTCAAATTTAGCTTCGCCAAAGTTGAGCTAAAAATGTGAAAAAGTTTTGAGTCTCCGGATTTTGTAGTAATATTGGGCAGGGCAATAAAAACGTCCAATGTCGAGGTTCAATTTCATTAAGGGATTGCCAGAGAATCAAAAAATTTTTTTTTTTACTTCCTAAATAAATTTTTCAAGGATTTTTTCCAAGAAAGTTAAAAAATTTATAGTAATTTATATATTTTTTATACTTACCAATGACCCAGACATAGCTGGTGCTAACTCTTAAAATATAGGGCCAAACACAAATTTTGCCCCCCAATCCCCAAAATTTGCATCTAAAACTAAAGAAAACATGTCCTGAAAGGCCCTCCACACTTCGCCCCTACTGCGCATGCGCAGTGTCAAGGACGTTCCGAAATTGGCGCCATTTATCATTCTAATAACCAGTGCCTGGTAAGCGCTATGTACTCAGCGGGGAGGCAAGAGTTCCCAACTCCTGGGAGGGCCATCCCCGTCTGGGTCATTGGTAAGTATAAAAAATATATAAATTACTATAAATTTTTTAACATTTTTATACTGTACCAATGACCCAGACATAGCTGAATAGTAAAAAGGCTGGAGGGCCAAGGACATAGAGCAAAATGGAATACGCTCAATAAAATAAAATAGAGTCATCCCCTGTAGGGAAAAGAAGTAATAGGCCTTACATGTATCTTTCTTATTTATGATAAATTAGAAAGATACAACACCTTCCAAAAATTGAGCTTCATACATCCATGTACTCTATTAATATCCAATAATCCTTATACTAATAATTTTTAAAGTAAGCCAATAATAAAGTAAGTCTAGAGAATAGAGACTCTTATACTCCTAAAAGTGTGTGAGAATTGCATAATCATGTCCGTTGACATATGCAATATTCAAAAGCTATACTTTAAAAACTAAGACTTGAATGAATTTTATAAACTTAAACTTCTCCCTAAACAACCATCCCAATAACAGCTCAGAATTACTAACTCCGGAGGAGGTATCCCATTGTTTTCATAGTAAAAACAGGTGACCCAAGGGAACACCCTCCCCCCCCCCCCTTTTTCTTGCCCTGGGTCAAATAGCCCAGAGAGAAGAGGGCAGCCGAACGGAGACACTGCCGAAACAGACAGCCTACCAAGCTATAGTAGCAACTGTTAAGTGAATGACATTCTGAGCAGTAGATAATAGACCTAACAATAGAGGCCTCCAGAAATGGACTCGATATTTCTGAGATAAAATTCATGAATGGATGGCTGAGCGCAATGAGCAGCCTTCAAAAATCTATAATAGCAACACCATTAATGTAAGCCCAAGAAGTAGAAGAACTCTTACTTCATGAGCCGAAATCTTAAGCACAACTGCTAAGCCAATGATATACCATAAGCAGTACGCTAGTTAATAGAATCCATTAACAATAAAATGGAGCGTAACGTCCTTCTACTAGACATCAAAGACAGAAGAAGCTTACGCCCTTGTAATAAACAGATATCTGTTTATAAATACATAAACTGTACCCGGAAAGAGTAAAGGCCTATGCCCATACGAAGACGGAAGGACCTTAAAATAATAGGTTCCGGATAATAGGAGCCTAACTCTTATGCAACAATCCAACCTAAATAGTAACGGAAGTATTGATTCCGAAACTATGAAAGTGAAAATCATCCATCGATAGTGCATGAAACTCACTGACTCTACAGTAAAAGAGAAATCAACAGAATTACTGTCTAAAAGGTCAGAATTTGAAAACTACTGTTTCCAGAGGCTCAAATGATTACTTAGCTAAATAAGAACCTGAAGTTAAAATCCGTATAGGAATTTAATCTAAAGATTCTAAGTCTATTTATCAAAAAGTTACTAACTGACTTAGATAAAGAGACAAAAGACTCAATTGTAAACTATCGTAGAGTGCATAGGTATGAGGTAACATAAACCTATAACCTAAATAACAACAGGCTGCAGTAGATCTTGTGAAACAAGTATACTAAAAAATAGCAATGAGTAGTATGGAGGGATCAACCATATGAACATAATGATCCCTACACCACGACGGAAGAGCCTCCACTTTAGTCGCATAGAATAGCGAAGAAGAGGATCTCCTATAGTAAGAAATCGCGTCCAAAGCTCGTCCAGTACAGTGCTTACAATGCAATACGGACCACACAACGGAATACATGAAGGTTGCAACCTTGCTGGTTGTGATAAAGATGACACGAATTACCCAGTGAAAAAAGATCCTCACATAGAGGAAGATTTCACGTTAAGATCCACAGTAGACAAGAGAGTAAATTACTCATGATCTCTGTGAAGATAGAGATGCTATCAACAGAAATGTATTGTGGTTGTTTATCTTAGCAATACCTGCTAAAACAACAGCGCCGGAGGATACGCGTATCCTATCATTCCGTCCTATAGATCAATAGAGCGTTAACAGTATTAGCTCAGAGATCTGGACAAGCCAACACATACGTCTGCAAATGATTAGCAAGCTGTGTCATAAATAAAACATCATTGGGCGCTCCCATAGATAGCAAATCTGATTGAATACTTGTTTGTTGAGAGTCCATTCTGACAGCAACAAGCGACCCGTAAGAGAACGGGAGTGCGAAAAAACAATCAGACGACCCAGAATATGACGGATCAAAACTGAACTTGGTGTACTATAACCAACAGACGGATTCTTTCCATTAAATTGAATAACGGAAACGAAAGAGTGCCTCCCTGGTTCCGGAGATACGCCACTACTGTCGAATTAAAGGACAGGAATTTGGGCATGCGTTTCTGAATAATGTTCATGCAATGACATAAAGCAAGCCTAAAAAACATTATTCCGCGGAAGTTAAACTGATAGCTAAAAGACTGCGGAACCCAAAGACCCTGGCACTTCGAATCCGTAGGGATCAGTATATATCCCAATCTGTTTGACTGGCAACCGTCATAACAGCCACACTCGGGTCCGGCAACTGCGGCGGCACTCTCTGAGTCAACCACCGAATGTTTGCCCCAGTCTGAATCTCTTGTAACACTAGATAGACAAGAGAATGTATAATCAAGCAATTCATGAATTGCCGGAAAGTTGCCGTCGAAGAGAAGCTCCTCCGAGAACGAAGTGACTCTGAGAGAGTTCTTAACCTACTATCCACGCGTGGATGTAGCTAGGGCTGCATCACGTCTAACCAACTCCAATCAGCCACTGAAGGGCGGAGTTATACGTGAACAAACTACTGCCCTCAAAAGAATTACATTGAGAATAATATCCCGTAAATCTTTTCTTGAAGACGTAATGATAACGCCTCAGTAAGGCGGATTACGTATAATAAAGCGTCTAAGTTAAGTCTACTATACATAATGTCGTTCCCAACATTGAAATTGGAAAAGACATAAACGGCGAAAAAGAATATATGCAGTCTTTAATCACACCGTCTAGACGCATATGAACTCTCGGTATGCCCTGCTCTGCCAAAATAAACTATATGTAAAAAAGATAAAATGGCAGAAATGAGCCACGCGGACAAGAAACTAAACTATCATGCTTAGTAGCAGGCTTGTATATATATATAAATATATAGCGTCGAAAAATAAAACACATGTTGTAATGACAATATTGGACTGCGTCGGTAAGACAGGGACAAAGTCCCTGTACCGATCGAAAAATCCGAGTCCAATGACGCTATAAGTCTCTTATCCAAGATCGCAGCAATGAAGTCCGAAAAATAATCACTGGAAGAAATGCCAGAAGATATGAAAGGCATCTTCCGATACTACTAAAGGGAAAACTCGAAATCTTTCGAATCCCTTTCGCCATCCTGTCGGACCCTATAAAGCGTTCGGTCGTCCGTAGCTTGATGCAACCGCGGACCGCACCGACCCAGCGCCGTCGGATAATTCCTGATTCGACCGAGAAACCGTCAATTGCTGGGATGCTGCGAAACAACTGTGCTAACTCGGATAGCACGTCCGTCACTGAGGCCTGAGGAGCAGCGGTCTTACGATGCATTGCCGCAGGAAGATCCGAGATCGTTATACCGTGCATACTTCCAATATGCGAGCGAACGGAGTGTATAGGCCTCGTGTCCCTTGGCTACCGGATGGCGCGACCTATTCGCTGTGGAATCACTGAATGCCGAAACTGATCGGATACTCGAGGTCACGTAGCCAATGTGCGGTCGTGTGCCCTGCTGTGAGGATGAGGAAGCATTAAAGACAGTCTCTCGGACTGTCAATATAACGGAGCGTCCCGAGCAACGGCCATATGCTCCGAATGTAAAATATCTGAACCACAACATGCGGTCCCCTATGTTGTTGGCTTCCTCCGATCTGTCCTCAATCTGCCGTCACTGGGTGAGTACTAAAGTAATTAAAGTGCTCGCATCACCCAAATCTCCTTCCTAGACCGCAACGGACGAACCCGGCAGCCGAACCATTCGATGAATGTAACGCTACACCGGGTGAGCTAGCGAATGTCACTCCGTAAGCGATAGACATATTCCATGAGCACTTATTGCCGCTAACTCCTCATTAACTATGACGACAGAGGCACACTTTTGAAAGACATCTCCATAACTCTTCGAACAAGAAACCAGAAATGCTTGGATAGCAAGCATAAAATAATAATATATATAGCGTCGTTCAATAATTCGAAAGTTTGTGTGATATTATTGGACTATGTTGGAACTGAGGGACGATGTCCCTGAACCGAACCAAAAAATTTCTAAGTCCACCGACGCTATCAGTTTCTTATCCGGCATCGCAGCATATGTTGTTCCGAATCCCTTTCGGTATCCCGTCGGACCGGATGAAACTTTCGGACGTCCGTACCCGCTTCCGCGGAGCGTCCCGACCCAGCATCGTCGGATAAAATATATGCGACAGATTCAGTTGATGCTGGGATGCTGCGATAAACTGTGCTATTAAGGAAAGCACGTCCGTTCCCGAGGCCTGTGCAGTAGCGGACTTACGATGCATTGCCGCTGGAAGCTCCGTGTACGTTGACTCCCGCACACTTCCTATGCGAACGTCCGGAGTCTGCAGGCCTCGAGTCCCCGGCTACCGACCCAGCGCTGTCGGATAATTCTCGATCCGACACCGTTTCTGTCGGCTGCTGGGATGCTGCGATAAGCTGTGCTATGTGCAAAAGAATGTCCGGCGTCGAGACCTGCGGAGGTGCAGTCTATCGCTGCTTCGCCGAGGGCAGCTCCGCATCAGATGGCTCCCGCATACTTTTCCCATGCGAACGTCCGGAGTCCATCGGTCTCGAATCCCTGGCTGCCGGATGGAGTGACCTGGTCGCCGAAGAATCCTTGATCGGCGAAGCTGGTAATATATCGGCGGTCACGCAGCCAAGGTGCGGTCGTGTGCGCTGACGAGAAGAGGAAGTCTTAGCAGTCTCAGCGGACTGCTTATACAACGGAGCGTCCCGAGCGACGGACGTATGCTCCGCTAACGACACATTTGTACCACAACATCTGGGACCAGATGTTGTTGAACGAGAGAGGGGCCTCTCTCGCTTGCCGTCCGGATGGACCGGAACGAGCTATGAACCGGACTAAAAGGCTTCCTCCGTTCTCCCTCCGATCCGCCGTCACTGGGTGTGCATTAAGTTAATTTTATAGTGCTCGCATCACCCCAAAATTCCTTCTAGACCGCAACGGACGAACCCGGCTGCCGAACCATTCGGTGAATGGACGCTACACCGGGCGAGCTAGCGGACGTCAAAGGCCGTCGAACCTACTAGGGTCCTCTTAGGCAATTGGCGTATTTACATGAGCACTTTTCCGCTAGCCCTTCATTAATTGTGACGACGGAGGCACACTGTTGGAAGACATCACAGATACATCACCCTAATCTTGATCGTCTGAAATAGAAATTGATAAAGTAGAGTGACCCTGCGGGGAAAGGACCGGAGTGTCCAAATCCCCAACAACATACCGTGACATACGCTTCCCATATTGTCATCGAAATCATATGATACAGAACAGGAGTTAATGCGAGTACACTGACCACAGATAGAATGATAATAAGGTCAGAGGAAGACTTCCTCTTAAAACAATTGATCAATATCCTTTCAATGTGAAAAGAAAACAAGTCCTGGTACTCGCACTAACCCCTGGCAATCAAAATACATAATAATAATATGATCCATTAATATAGAAAAAATAATTGAAATCAAAATATTTTGAAAAAATATTTTTTCAGAACAGCCCAAGTTTCTGAAAAGTAACGTTGAGCCCCAATGGATCCCAAGCCTAAGTGTGGACAAAAATTTTAAAAATATTTTAAACAATTTATTCAACACTTACGAACAATAATAATGTATCTAGTTATGATTAAAATAACATAAAGATATTATTATTTAGAAATCCCCCCTCACACAGAGGGCTGTTGTAAATGTAAACAATGAGTGTAAAAACACTAAAATAAGACTCCAGGCACCCAGGCCCGAAATCAGTTATCAAAAATACACCATCTGATGCAAAACAGAGACTTCCAGGGAAGAAACTGCAGAACATCAGATGGTAGATGCAGAACACAACGCCTAACCACCCGTAGGTGAAGACGTAAACATGGGGAAAGAACAGAATTCATTCTGTTAATCAGCTAAAACTCCCAAGAAATTTTAGTAATAATAATTACAGAAATTATGCCAAAAGCATGGGAGAATAGCAAGGGGGAACTTAAAGGACAGGGAGAGAGGAAAAACACTTGAAAAAACAGTGTAACTAAATAATCAGAATGACAACAAAATGGCTGCTGCCTTGAAAATAGGTAACTTAACATAATTTCATTAAAAAATTTTAAGTTACAGCCCTGATAATATTCTGTCACACATTCTTTTCCTCTCCTCCTTTTCTATCCTCCTTAGAATCACCATTTCACTAATATTTATGTGTCTGGCATCATTTAAACTGAGATTTAAAAGCACAAAGATCAGTCAGATGTTAACTGATGAAGGGCCAAACTTAGAATGATAAATGGCGCCAATTTCGGAACGTCCTTGACACTGCGCATGCGCAGTAGGGGCGAAGTGTGGAGGGCCTTTCAGGACATGTTTTCTTTAGTTTTAGATGCAAATTTTGGGGATTGGGGGGCAAAATTTGTGTTTGGCCCTATATTTTAAGAGTTAGCACCAGCTATGTCTGGGTCATTGGTACAGTATAAAAATCTATGGTTTTCAAGCATTTTAAGGACCTCAAATTTAGTCTTAAAATTCAAGCACTTTCAAGGCCTCATACAAATCCTAGGCAACTACAAAAAACAAATTTTACATATTATAAATTGAAATGAGAAATAAGTAAAAGAATCACAAGAAAAATCATCTTACTTTGCTAACGTGTTTGTGCAAACAATATATTCTACTTCATCTGTATAAGGATTCTGGAAACTAAAACTACTTGTCCGCAACCAGACCCATTCTCTGTTTGAAGCTCGAAAACGGTACATGATTGACATGACCTGACCTTTCAACTTCAGTACTGAAAAAGACAAACAATAAAGTGAGGTAAGGCCTAAAAAAACTAAAAATCTGTTTCTCAGGCCCTCCCGCATGGTCCTTTTGCCTGCCGCATGCTCTCTTTTTATAACCAATGTAAATGTAAAAAAAAAAATAAAAATTAAATGGTTTATGTCTGATATCTAACCAAAGTTAAAAAAATTCATAAATTTGTCCCTTGAGTGCAAGAAGGCTTTGCAATGCTTTAGCATTGCAAAGCCTTCTTGCTCTCAAGGGACGAAATAACCACCACCCATGCTATTCCATAGACTATGAGGCCTAAAACATAAACCAAGAACATGAACTTTTGATGGCAAAGGAATAATTACAGAAATAAAAACTAAAATAAAAAAACGCTCACCCGCATGCATTTTTACAAATAATGACCTGAGAAACAGAAGATCTACTTTGTGTGGCCTAATTTTCAATTTCTTTAGAAACTGGAAATGTTATTTATCTCTTCAAGTGTCATTTATGATACAGATAATGTAGATCTCAATTAAGTATGATGGTCAGATTATATATTTATTTATTTATTTATTTATTGGTGTTTAAGGTTAAATACTTCTGCACAATGGCTAAGCGTGACAGTTTTACGGGTGGAGGAAGCCTGAGTACCCGGAGAGAACCACCGAGCTTTGAAGAGCAACTGTCAGCTCCTCAACATTCTAACTCTGTTCAAGCTCCGCTCAACCATCTTACAGCGGTTGAAGACATGTGCACCATCGACGTGCAGTGTGCCTTAGGACACGGCATCATTGTGCCCCCATGCAGGCAACCTGGAGAAATTCCTTGCCCAAGGACATAAAGCGGGTCGTCCCAGACGGGGATCGAACTCAGGACCTCTAGCATAGAAGGCCAACAGTCTACCAGAGCCACCACGATCCTTAATCGTCAGATCACTGTACTTATAAAATTTCAAGATATAAATACTGCCCCTGTTAACTTTACACTGATTTTACACATCTACCTCACCCACCACCAGGGCTTATATTTCGTCTAAATTTGTGAGAATCCATTTGGATTCGCGTGAAAATGGTTGCGAGAATCCATACCTACTATGAGTGTCCCAGGATCCCATGACGCCATCATGGTTGAACCACTGTTGTATACTAATAACATATGTTAACCTTTTATCCAACACACCTTTTTAATTTTTAAAACTAAATTTGATTTTTAAACAATAAATAATAAATAAATGATAAAATAATTAAATGAACAATATTTACCAATAAAATCTTACAGATATGGCTGTCGTTGGAACCGGCTCAATAAGCCGGTTCCAATGACAGCCATATTTGTAAGATTTTATTGACAAAGTGTCAGGATATTTCAGGTCATGTTAGCCTTCTATTGGTTAATTTGTTGCCGCTGTGTTAGTAAAAGGGTTAAATTGATTTTTTTTTCCAAAATTGACTCAATTTTTTTCACGCGAATCCTAGAAGAGGTGCAGCAAGAATCTACATGGATTCCCGCCGGTTTTATTGCGCGAATCTTTGTGCGAATCGATTCTCGGATTTTCGTCGAAATTTAAAACATCATACTATACACATCATTAAATGCGTTTTTCCATTTGGGCAAAATATTTTAACCCTTTACCCATCTTAACAGCCAAAACCAGCCTACGCTATTCATAATGAAAGTGTCAATGACATTGTAGCTCAACTTGACAAACTTGAACTTGGTAAGTTATAAATGAAACGGCAACATCGAAGATCATTGGTACCAATGTCATTTTTTTTGCCAGTGGCAACATTTTTTGACAGAAACCGAAGAAAATCGATAGCTCCCATCTAGAGGCCTCCCCAAACAAGCATGCCAGGTTTCAAAGCAATCCGATCATAAATGTGCCCTGTAGGGTGTATAAAAGGGAAATATTGTGATCTGACTAGACTAAATTCTAAGAACGTTGGCCATGGCAACATTTTTTGATGGAAATGATGAAAATCGATAGCTCCCATCTAGAGGTCACCCCAAACAAGCATGAAAGGTTTCAAAGCAATCCGATCATAAATGTGCCCTGTAGGGTGTGCCAAAGGGAAATATTGAGTCTTCTGACTAAACTAAGTTCTAAGAAAGTTGGCCGTGGCAACATGTTTCGACAAAAATGGAAGAAAATCGATAGCTCCCATCTAGAGGTCTCCCCAAACAAACATACCAGGTTTCAAAGCAATCCGATCATCAGGGTGTCCTGTAGGGTGTGGCAAAGAAAAATATTGAGGTCTGACTAAACTAAGTTCTACGAACGATGGCCGTGGCAACATTTTTTGCCGGAAATTGAAGAAAATTGATAACTCCCATCTAGAGGTCACCCTAAATAAGCATACCAGGTTCCAAAGCAATCAAATCATAAATATGCCCTGTAGGGTGTGCCAAAGGGAAATATTGTGGTTTGACTAAACTAAGTTCTAAGAACGTTGGCCGCGGCAACATTTTTTGACAGAAATTGAAGAAAGTTAAAAAATTTATAGTAATTTATATATTTTTTATACTTACCAATGACCCAGACTTAGCTGGTGCTAACTCCAACAAAACCAGGGCCAAACACAAATTTTGCCCCCCAATCCCCAAAATTTGCATCCAAAACAAAAAGAAATCATGTCCTAAAGGACCTCCATACTACGCCTCTACTGCGCATGCGCAGTGACGCAGTCGTCCCGAAATTGGCGCCAATTATCATTCTTACTGGCAGTGCCTGGTCAGCGCTATGTACTCAGCGGGGAGGCAAGAGTTCCCAACTCCTGGGAGGGCCATCCCCGTCTGGGTCATTGGTAAGTATAAAAAATATATAAATTGCTATAAATTTTTTAACATTTTTATACTGTACCAATGACCCAGACTTAGCTGAAAAGTAAACAGGCTGGAGGGCCTAGGACATAGAGGAAAATCCAATAAGCTCAACTATATAGTAAAGATGTAACCCCCTTAAGGAGAGAAGGAGTATTAGGCTTTACATGTATCTTTCTTATTTAATATTAAATTAGAAAGATACACTACCCTTAATAATTGAGCACAATAACATTCATGTTCTCTATTAACATCCAGTATAACCCTTATACTAATTATTTTTAAAGCAAGCCAATAAATAAAGTAGTCCAGAGAATTGAGACTCTTTATAATCATTTAAAAGTGTCCGAGTATTGTATATTAAAGCCCGTTTGACACTTGACATATACAAATGCTTCACACTGAGCTACACTTTAAAAATATGACATGAATGAATTTAAACATTAATATTACACTTTAAAACCATCCCGGAAGCGACTCAGAAATACTGATTTGGAGGAGGCATTCCCTTGCTTTTCACTATAAAGCAGGTGACCTAAGGGAACACCCCCCCCCCCCCTTCCCCTTGCCCTGGGTCAAATAGCCCAGAGCGAGGAGGGCAGCCGGACGGAGTCACTGCCGGAACAGAAAGCCTGCATAACTATAGTTGCAAGTGTTTAGTGGACGACATTCTGAGCAACAGATAACGGACCTAAACAATGCAGGTCTCCAGAAATGGACTCAATATTTCTGAGATAAAAATTCGTAAATGTGGATGGCTGAGACCAATAAGCAGCCTTCATTAAATCTGTAATAGCAACACTATTAGCATAAGCCCAGGAAGTAGAAAGAGCTCTTACTTCATGAGCAGAAATCTTAAGCACAGACTGCTGAGAAGAAGATAAATCTTCATAAGCAGTACGGATAGTTAACTGAATCCATCTAGCAATAGAATGGACTGAAATGTCCTTTCTATTAGGCATCAAAGACAGAAAGAAACGTTTCCGTCCCTTTCTGATAAACTGAGATCTCTGTTTATAGATACGTAGTGCTCTAACAGGACAGAGTAAAGGCCTACGCCCGTCTGAAGACGGAAGAGCCTTAATAACAATAGGTTCCGGATATTTATTAGGAGCCTGATTCTTAGCTAAAAAACCCACATTAGTAGTGAAGGTGATAGTGTTCCCAACACTACAATAATGAGAATCATCCACCGATAGTGCATGAAGCTCACTGACTCTTCTGGCAGAAGAGAAAGCTAAGAGAAAAGCTGTCTTATAAGATAAGAATTTGAAATCTACTGTCCCAAGAGGTTCAAATGGCTTTTCCTTCAATTTAAGGAGAACCCAAGCTAAATTCCACTTAGGAATTAATCTAAGAGTTCTGGGTCTATTTATCGAAAAGTTTCTAACCAACTTCGATAAAGAGACATTAGATCCAATTTGTAAACTATCATGATGTGCATAGGTATCAGATAACATAGATCTATAACCCTTTATAGTAACAGGCTGCAGTTTGATTTCGTCAAACAAGTATACTAGAAAGTTTGCAATGTCTGGTATAGAGGGATCAAATATATCTACAGAATGCTCCCTACACCAACGACGAAAAACCTTCCACTTAGCCGCATAGTTTAGCGAAGAGGAGGTCCTCCTACAGTTAGAAATCGCGTCCACTGCTCGTCCTGTAAAGTGCTTGCCATGCAAGAAGGACCGCACAACGGAAAAACGTGAAGGTTGAGACCTTGCGGGTTGTGATGGAGTTGGCGCGATTTCCCCTGCGAAAGAAGATCCTCTCGTGGAGGAAGCTTCCGCGGTAGGTCCCACAACAGACACCTGAGTAGATTTATCCACGGTCTCTGTGGCGACAGAGATGCTACCAACAGAATCTTGCATTGAGATTGTTTTATCTTTAGCAATACTTGTTGAATTAACGGCGCTGGAGGATACGCATATCCTATCATTCCGTCCCAAGGGATCGACAGAGCATCTACTGCAAATGCTCTTGGATCCGGACACGGAGACACATACGTCTGCAACTGATTGTTGAGATGTGTCGCAAATAAGTCTATCATTGGCCGTTCCCATTGGTAGCAAATCTGATAGAATACTTGTTTGTTGAGAGTCCACTCCGACGGCAACAAGCGACCCTTTCGTGAAAGGGAGTCTGCTAGCACATTCAGACGACCCGGTATGTGACGGACCGAAAGAAGAACGTGATGTTCTAACGCAAACAGAAGGATTCTTTCCGTTAGATTGAACAACGGAACTGATTGAGTGCCTCCCTGATTCCGTATATACGCCACTACTGTCGTCTTGTCGGATAGGATTTGGACATGAGCATCGTGAATAATGTCCATCCAGTGACGTAACGCAAACCAATTTGACATCATTTCCTTGATGTTTATGTGCTTGCACAGGAATTGCGGATCCCAAAGACCCTGGCATCTCGAATCCGTTGGGATTAATGATGCACCCCAACCTGTTTGACTGGCATCCGTCATAACGGTAAAACTCGGATCCGGCAACTGCAGCGGAACTCCTTGAGTTAACCACTGAATGTTTGCCCAAGTCTGAATCTCTTGTTTCACTTGATCTGACAAGAGAACGTCTACATCGAGCGAATGAATTTTCACACTCCAATTCTGAGTCAGGAAAATTTGAAGAGGACGTGTGCGTAACCGCCCCATCGGAATGAGATCCGCGGCGGCTCCGCACAGACCTATCAGTCTCATAAATTCTCTCGCCGTGACTTTGTCTGCGTGCAGACAATAGCGAGCGTAACAACTGACTAATTTCGCTCTGGTTAACGGCAGACGAACGAGATTGTTGTGCGTCTCGAAGCTCATTCCCAGATGAGTGAATGACTTGGACGGCACCAGATCCGACTTCTCCTCGTTTACTATAAAACCGAGACGTCGGAGCAATAGAAGAAGATTCTGAACATCGTTCTGAAGCGTTAACTCGTTGCCGTACCTCTGAAGAATGTCGTCCAGGTAGGCCGACGTTACCGCAGACGAATGAGCTCGGAAGTACATCATTACCGAGTTCATTACCCGAGTGAAAGCCCAGGGTGCTAGATTCAATCCGAAGCACATCGCCCGGAATTGATACACCACTCCTAGGACTGCGAAGCGTGGATACTTTCGGAATGTCGGATGTACCATGACGTGAAAGTACGCATCTTGAGATCTATGCTCGTTGCATAATCGTTCACCCGAATACTCGCTCTGACCGATCGAATCGTCTCCATATAAAACTTCGGAGCGACGATCAGCTTGTTTATCCAGCTCAAATCTATGACTGGACGGAACGAGCCGTCTGGTTTCGGAACCAGAAACAGATGGCTGTAGAATCCCAGAGATTCCTGGTTTTCTACGACCTCTACCGCGTTCTTCATTAAAAGAGACTGCACCTCTGATAACAGAGCGTCTCTTTTCTGCGGATTTGACGGAAGATGAGTCCACTTTGGACTTCGAGTTAATGGAGGCTTTCGTTTGAAGGATATCTTTAGACCTTCCGAAGTCACTCCTCTCACCCAAGGGTCGTCCGTAATCGACGCCCACTCTTGTGAAAAACTCGACAACCTTCCGCCAACCGGAACGCGATAGAGGTTTAAGCCATCACCTCCTGGACCTGCGAGGCCTGCGGTAGGAGAAACCACGTCTTCCACGACCCGCACCTCGCCTCGTCGACCTCGGGGCGTCCGACCGATTGTCCCGGCCTGAAGGACGTCCTGAACGAGAGTCGCTATCCTGACGGTCTCTCGAATAAGACCAAGAGGACGCACCGGAACCTCTATAGGAACCTCTCTTGGGCGCATTAGACCCAGAAGTGCCTGCCTTATTCGTGTCTGCTGTATCCGACTTTTTAGGAGCCGATCTGAACAACAGAGAATCATTAGCTTTCTTTTTAATTTTATCATAAATAGCGGAAAGCTTGCCGTCAAAGAGAAGTTCTCCTGAGACCGAAGCGACTCTAAGAGAGTTCTTCACCTTAGAATCCACTAGTGTGGATGTAGCTAGGGCTGCGTCATGTCTAACCAACTCCAGATTTGCCACTGAAAGGGCGGAGTTACACGTGGAATAAGCTACTGCCCATGAAAGAAGTCTTAAAGAGGATTGTATATCCTGAAACTCTTCCCCTTGAAGGCGCAGTGATAACGCCTTAGTAAGGTGATCTGCGTAAGATAAGGCATCTAAATTGGCTCTGTTAGACGCAATAGCTGTTTCCAACACCGCGGTTGGAATAGAAGCTGACGACGGTAATGATAGCTCTAAGTCTTCCACCTCGTCGTCCATACGCAGAGGAACTCTCGGTATACCCTGTCCTGCCGTATCGAATTTATTCCTTGCATTAATGAAAGGCAGGTTGAGAGTATTAGCGGACAAGAAACCTGCTTTCCCCGTCCTGGAAGCAAGTTTAAATATAGCGTCGTTCAATAATTCAAATGTTCTAGCAACATTATTGGACTGCGACGGAAACTCGGGAGCGATGTCCCTGAACCGCTCAAAAAATTCAGAGTCCAATGACGCTATAATTCTCTTGTCCGGAAGCGCAGCAGTCTGGCCCGACGGAACAACTTGAGGGAGAAAGTGCCGGATGAAGTCCACGGCAGCTTTATGTTGTTCCGAAAGGGATAGCTCCAAGTCATCCGTATCCCTTTCACCATCCGGTCGGACCTCACGATGTTCCCGGTCATCCGCCCCCGATGCTTCGGCGGAGCGTACCGACCCAGCGCCGTCGGATAATTCTCGATCCGACACCGTTTCTGTCGGCTGCTGGGATGCTGCGATAAGCTGTGCTATCTGCACAAGAATGTCCAACGTCGAGACCTGCGGAGGCACAGTCTTTCGCTGCTTCGCCGAGGGCAGCTCCGCATCAGATGGCTCCTGCATACTTTTCCTATGCGAACGTCCGGAGTCCATCGGTCTCGAATCCCTGGCTGCCGGATGGTGTGACCTGGTCGCCGAAGAATCCTTCATCGGCGAAGCTGGTAATATATCGGCGGTCACGCAGCCAAGGTGCGGTCGTGTGCGCTGACGAGAAGAGGAAGCCTTAACAGTCTCTGCGGACTGCTTATACAACGGAGCGTCCCGAGCGACGGACGTATGCTCCGCTAAAGACACATTTTGTACCACAACATCTGGTCCCAGATGTTGTTGTACGAGAGAGGGACCTCTCTCGCTCGTGGCCCGGCTGGACCTGGACGAGCTAGGAACCGGACTAAAAGGCTTCCTCTGTTCTCGCTTACTATCCGCCGTCACTGGGTGTGCATCTATTATGTTTATAGTGCTCGCATCACCCAAAATTTCCTCTTGGACCGCATCGGACGAACCCGGCTGCCGAACCATTCGGTGAATGGACGCTACACTGGGCGAGCTAGCGGACGACATTTGTCTAATCTCCATGAGCACTTTTGCCGCTAGCTCTGAATTCATTTGTGACGACGGACGCACACTTGAAGAAGATAACATGGAAACATCACCCTGTTCTGGTTCCTCTGAAATAGAAACTGAGAGAGTAGAGTGACCTTGTGGAGAAAGAGCCGGCACCGCTCCTTCTCCAGAAACAACATATCGTGACACACGTTTCCAATGTTTCTCATCCCAATGTTCACATATAGGACAGGGATTAATGCGAGAACACTGACTACAATTAATACAATGATCATGAAAGTCAGAGGAAGATTTCTCCCTATTACAATTTGAACAACGTCCCTTCATTGTGAAAGAACAACAATAAGTCCTAGTTACTCGCAAAAACCCCTGACACAAAGATACATAATAACATGATCCATTAATAAATGAAAAAACAATTGCAAAACAAAATAATTTTGAAAAAATATTTTTTCAGAGAAGCCCAAGTTGCTGAAAAGTAACGTTGAGCCCCGATGGATCCGATGGCAAAGTGTGGTCAAAAATTTTAAATTTATATAAAATAATTAATGAGACACTTTCGGATAATATAAATGTATCTTATAATGAGATAAACTACCACAAAGGCAAACAGCCCCCCTCAAAAAAGGCTGTTGCCAATGAAAACAAACAGTGTAAACACACTAGAAAACATGACTCCAGGCACTGAAAAAACTGGCCCGGAATCAGTCATCAATTACACTCTAACTGATGCAAAACAGAGACTCCCTGGGGAGAATCGGTAGAACATCAGATGGAAGATGCAGAACACAAACGTTATACACCCATGGGTGAAAACGTAACTATGGGGAAAATAACAGAAAACATTCTGTAACCAAGCAACTCTCCCAGGAAATTTTAGAAATGAAATTTCTCAAAAATATGCCAAAAGCATGGGAGAGTTGCCAGGGGGGACTTTAGAAGGCTAGGGGAGAGGAAACACTGAATAAGCAGTGCAACAATTAGCAAGAATGACAACAAGAGGCCCATGCCTCGAAAATAGGCAACTTAACATAATTTCATCAAAAAATGTTAAGTACAGCCCTGATTATTTTTTTTTTGCCACTTCTTTTTCCTCTCCTCCTTCTATCCTCCTTAGAATCACATTTTCTCCAAAAATTACGTGTCTGGCATCCTTTAAACTGAGATTTACAAGCACAAAGATCAGTGAGATGTTGACTGATGAAGGGCCAAACAGAGAATGATAATTGGCGCCAATTTCGGGACGACTGCGTCACTGCGCATGCGCAGTAGAGGCGTAGTATGGAGGTCCTTTAGGACATGATTTCTTTTTGTTTTGGATGCAAATTTTGGGGATTGGGGGGCAAAATTTGTGTTTGGCCCTGGTTCTGTTGGAGTTAGCACCAGCTAAGTCTGGGTCATTGGTACAGTATAAAAATATCGATAGCTCCCATCTAGAGGTCACCCCAAACAAGCATACCAGGTTTCAAAGCAATCCGATCATAAATGTACCCTGTAGGGTGTGCCAAAGGGAAATATTGAGTCTTCTGACTAAACTAAGTTCTAAGAACGTTGGCCGTGGCAACATTTTTTGACAGAAATTGAAGAAAATCGATAGCACCCATCTAGAGGTCTCCCCAAACAAGCATACTAGGTTTCAAAGCAATCAAATCATAAATGTGCCCTGTAGGGTGTGCCAAAGGGAAATATTGTGGTTTGACTAAACTAACTTCTAAGAACAACGGCCGTGGCAACATTTTTTGAGGGAAATTGAAGAAAATCGATAGCTCCCATCTAGAGGTCACTCCAAACAAGCATACCAGGTTTCAAAGCAATCTGATCATAAATGTGTCCTGTAGGGTGTGCCAAAGGGAAATATTGAGGTCTGACTAAACTATGTTCTACGAATGTTGGCCGCGGCAACATTTTTGGACAGAAATTGAAGAAAATCGATAGCTCCAATCTAGAGGTCACCCTAAACAAGCATACCAGGTTTCAAAGCAATCAAATCATAAATGTGCCCTGTAGGGTGTGCCAAAGGGAAATATTGTGGTTTGACTAAACTAACTTCTAAGAACAACGGCCGTGGCAACATTTTTTGAGGGAAATTGAAGAAAATCGATAGCTCCCATCTAGAGGTCACTCCAAACAAGCATGCCAGGTTTCAAAGCAATCCGATCATAAATGTGCCCTGTAGGGTGTGCCAAAGGGAAATATTGAGGTCTTCTGACTAAACTAATTTCTAAGAATGTTGGCTGTGGCAACATTTTTTGACGGAAATGGAAAACTAGAGGTCACCGTAAATAAGCATACCAGGTTTCAAAGCAATCCGATCATAAATGTACCCTGTAGGGTGTGCCAAAGGGAAATATTGAGTCTTCTGACTAAACTAAGTTCTAAGAACGTTGGCCGCGGGAACATTTTTTGACAGAAATTGTAGAAAATCGTTAGCTCCCATCTAGAGGTCTCCCCAAACAAGCATACCAGGATTCAAAGCAATCTGATCATAAATGGGCCCTGTAGGGTGTGCCAAAGGGAAATATTGAGGTCTGACTAAACTAAGTTCTACGAACGTTGGCCGTGGCAACATTTTTTGCCAGAAATTGAAGAAAATCAATAGCTCCCATCTAGAGGACACCCTAAATAAGCATACCAGGTTTCAAAGCAATCAAATCATAAATGTGCCCTGTAGGGTGTGCCAAAGGGAAATATTGTGATTTGACTAAACTAAGTTCTAAGAACGTTGGCCGCGGCAACATTTTTTGACGGAAATTGAAGAAAATCGATAGCTCCCATCTAGAGGTCACCCCAAACAAGCATGCCAGGTTTCAAAGCAATCCGATCATAAATGTACCCTGTAGGGCGTGCCAAAGGGAAATATTGAGTCTTCTGACTAAACTAAGTTCTAAGAACGTTGGCCGCGGCAACATTTTTTGACAGAAATTGAAGAAAATCGATAGCTCCCATCTAGAGGTCTCCCCAAACAAGCATACCAGGTTTCAAAGCAATCTGATAATAAATGTGCCCTGTAGGGTGTGCCAAAGGGAAATATTGAGGTCTGACTAAACCAAGTTTTACGAATGTTGGCCGTGGCAACATTTTTTGCCGGAAATTGAAGAAAATCGATAGCTCCCATCTAGAGGTCACCCTAAATAAGCATACCAGGTTTCAAAGCAATCAAATCATAAATGTGCCCTGTAGGGTGTGCCAAAGGGAAATATTGTGGTTCGACTAAACTAAGTTCTAAGAACGTTGGCCGCGGCAACATTTTTTGACGGAAATTGAAGAAAATCGATAGCTCCCATCTAGAGGTCACCTCAAACAAGCATACCAAGTTTCAAAATAATCTGATTATAAATGCGACCTGTGAGGTGTGCCAAAGGAAATTGTACGTACGTACGCCGACAGACGAGAAGTGATGGCAATAGCTCAGCTTGACTTTGTCAAGTTGAGCTAAAAATCGCCAATTAATTTTCATGTTTTTTTTTTTACCTTTTGTCTTCAAAACATAGGTTATGACCCCTCTGCAGAATGATCTCATCCAGCTCGTTCCAAAGGGAGGTCATAACCTATGTTTTTGAGACAAAAAATGAAAAAAATTAGTTATTCAAGAATTATTTTTGCAAGTGTCGTCTGCTTTTCATGGTGTGTAAAGGGTTAAACAGTGATTACAAGAAATGGGGCAGGATTGATGGACATGTGGAAGGAAGGACAAACAGAATGTTGGACATAATGCTGGTCAGAATGGTGGACAGAAGTAACAATTTCTGTAGCCCCCCTCCCAGTATATGGAGGGGGGTAATATTCCAATGAGTCCTGCCTCATTGGAATAGTATATAGCAATATCCCTGTGAAATTTTTGGAATATAAGGCCTAAAAAAGTTAAAAATCTGTTTCTCAGGCCCTCCCACATGGCCTTTTTTGGCTGCCGCATCCTCTCTTTTTATAACCAATGCAAACCTAAAAAAAATAATAATTAAATGGTTTATGTCTGATATTTTGCCCAAGTTAATAAAATTGATAAATTTGTCCCCTTCTTGCACTCAAGGGACGAAATACACCACCACCCATGCTATTCTGTAGATTATGACAGGGGTCAGCCGAGTGGGCGACTTGGGCGAAGAAGTCGCCTTGTCATTCCTCAAGTCGCCTTGGCTTACATTGGGGGCGAAATTCAAGTCGCCCTCCCAAACTTCCTTGGGAGACATGGCAGTTTACTGTATTTTCTTATGTTTTATTTTTTAAAAACACACGCTTCCGCAAAAAACAGTAAACACGGTTGCTGTTAAAGTCTGTCACACGGCTATGAAAATAGCCTAACCTAGCCCAATTTTATATTTCTGAAAAGAATTGCAATGGCGTAGTCGTTCGAACAATTCGCCCCAACTGATAGCAACCAGCACAAAATGGCTATTTAAAAACAAAGTACCAGACAACAACGAATCACACAAGACACGCATCGAGTTAATTAGAATTTATTAAAGTTAACCATCGTTTCAAAACAAAAAAAATGTATTGGAGACAGTTCGTCCATATCGAAATTGCTTGCGGTTACGCTCTGTTCCACTGAAAAATTGGCTGCATTGAAATTCGCCCCGCAATTTGCATTGAATGTTTTTCTTTGAAAACTTGTGAAGTTTGTTGGAAGGGGGTTAAATGTAATAAGGCTACAATAGAAATCACAGGTATTTGGATGGATAAGAATGGCAGACCTTCAAAGCACCAATCGCACGTGTCAGTGAAAGATGGTTGGCAGAAATTGTCAGTTTTCTGAACAGTGTATTATTAGTTTACCCAGCGCAGCCGGGAAGGGAGACAACTGAAATGTTTTGTCATTTACCAAAGAAATTAATTAACTCAAATTGTTAATAACGCTTAATTTACGAAGGATATCGAAAACTTTTTTAACTACGCTTTTCAACTCAGTTAGGGTATTCAGAAACCATGAATGACCCAGCTTCTTATATGAACTTGAAATTTATTTTAAACACTTTAAATATTTTTTTAAAAAGAATATACCTTCTATTACAGAGAAGAACACTCTCACCATGGGTCATACTAAATTTCAAATCCACATCGTTGAGGCAAATACAAAATCAACTGCACGGTAACCTTAGTCATCACTGTTAGGCAAAGAGTTAGGGGGTATTCAGAAACCATGAACGACACAGTTTTTTGTAGGGTGGGGTGGGGGATTTTAACCTACATTCTGTTATGTAACCATCTTGACTTAGTTTTGTGTGTGTTTGTATAAACTTTTATTTTTTTCGCCACAATTGTGTCCTCTATGTTCATTTATTTTGTCACGATGTCATATACGTTTTATGTTTTTTTTTTCTGATTTCTCCTTCATGTCCACTGACTTCTCCCTCCTGGGTCCTGACTTCTCCCTAAAGTCTCTGAAGGGAGAAGTCACTTCTCCCTAAAATCAGCTGCCAGGCTGACCCCTGGATTATGAGGCCTAAAACATAAAACAAACTGAGAACGTAAAACTTTTGATGGCAAAGAAATAATTACAAATAAAATAGAAAACCAGCCCGCCCACATGCAATTTTACAAAAAATCGCGACATCAACGCCGTAGCTGTGACGGGTGGTGCAATCTGCGGGTGAAAAAATGATTCTCAGAAGCAATCTGCAGATAAGAGTGAAATGAAAAAAAATAAAAAAATTTTCAAGTTCATCAGGGCCATAACTCCAAGAAAAATATTTGGAACAACACATGCGTTGAACAGTGGCTAGACATCAATAAGATACACTTACATGCCAAATATAAAGTCATTCCATCAAGTATTTCAAAAGTTATTGAGTTTTGAAATCGTTGGTCACAGACAGACCGAACGACCGACAGACCGACATTGCCACTTATAGAGCTGCTAGTTGCAGCTACAAATGGCCTGAGAAACAGAAGATCTACTTTGTAGGGCCTAAAATACAATTACAAGAATATAAAGCTTTCAACATGGTACTAGAACATATCATAACAGCCCTAATACAGTGGAGTGCACTTAATTGAATATCTCCTAATTGAATAACTCTGTTGAATATAATTTCCAAACATAAATCCATCTACAATGCCATCAATACAAATCTGACCTGTTCATTGCACTAACTAAAATTTCTTGTTATATGTCGAGAAATTACCCTGACAATCACCAAATTCCCCTTTTTAAAGACCTATTTTGCCACAGTATACCCATTATAGCTTCGCCAAACAAGATACAGTGGAACCCTGTTGATTGAATAGCCATTTTGTCAATGAAAATTATTCAATTAACAGTATTCAATTAACAGAGAATGTGACACTTTCCTGTATAATGGAGATAAACTTAGCATTTAGTCTATTATATCTTGTTTGACAGAGATCCATGAGCTCTGTCAAACAAGATATAATAGATAAGATGCCTGTATTGGATTATTTATTTATTTATTTATTTATTGGTGTTTTTAAGGTCACATATTTCTGCACAATGGCTAATCATGACCATGACAGTTTTATGGGTGGAGGAAGCCTGAGTACCCGAAGAGAACCACGGAGCAACTGTCAGCTCCCCAACATACTAACTCCACACAAGCAGGGTTAGCATTGGTTGAAGACAGTTGCACCATCGACATGCAGTACACCTTAGTACACAGCGCCACAGTGCTCCCACGTGGGCAATGGGGGTGAAGTGTCCTGCCCAAGGACCCAACGCGGTTGCCACAGGTGGGATTCGAACCGAGGACCTCTCGGCTTGCAGCCTGCTCCACCTACTGAGACACTGTGCCCCCCTGTATTGGATTACTGCAACCAAATAGGTCTATAAACAAAGGAAAACTGGGGAGAGTCATGGTAATTTCTCGACATGTTACAAGATTTTTTATTCAATTAACAGAAGTTCACTCTATATTTATTTATTTATTTATTTATTTATTGGTATTTAAGGTCAGACTTTTTATTCAATTAGAAGGGGTTCACTTTATAATTATTTATTTATTTATTGGTATTTAAGGTCACATACTTCTGCACAATGGCTAATCATGACCACAACATGGAGATAAAGTCAAGGACAGTCAATCATTTATACCCCATGTTGCCTATGCCTATTACAGAGGACTCCAACCCAAGCATTAGTGAGTGGGTCCTATTTTACCATTGAAATAGAGCTTGTTTACCACAGTGGGGGTTGTTCACTCTATAATCTATATTCAATTAACCCTTTACCCAACATAGCGGCCAAAACCGGCCAGCGCTTTTCACAAAAATCGCCAATTAATTTTTATTATTTTGTTCATTTTTTGTCTCAAAAGTATAGGTTATGACCCCTCTTTGGGACGAGCTTGTCGAGCTCATTCAAAAGAGGGGTCATATGTTTTTGAGACAATAAATGAAAAAAATTAGTCAAGAATTTTGTTTTCAAGTGTCGTCTGCTAGGGTTGGGCAATATTTCGATATACCGGTAAATACCAGTATTGAAATCGGTACTGGTTAAATATCGTCTATTTTTTGGCAATACCGGTATATCGTCTGTAACGATATTGGTTTGGGTCACATGATAATAAAATTTCAACATGTGTTTTTTTGTAAAATCGCACAGAAAGTTGATTTGAAAATAAGGAAGTTTATCTTTCCTCATTTCGTGAACAAATGATAAACAGAGAGAGATGATGAGAGTAACGTTCTATCTCGTTTATCGTCACCGACATGCAAGCATTCATGGAGAAATTATGAAATAAAAATTTAATACTTGTTTGCTAAATTTGTTTGATTATTTTTAATTAGTGAATAATTAAAGTAGCATACATCACACAAATAGTTTGTTGTTACACGGAAAGCACACCCGACTGTCACGCTTAATTCGTTGTCAGCAATCTGACACAAAAATGTTTCAAATCACACATATTCACAATTGCGAAATGTGCAACAATTTTTTCAAATATGACAGAGGTGTGATGCCATCACTGGGAGAAAACATTGTCAACTGGTGATTGACACCTGCAGACTATCATGAAAGTGAAGGGTGGTAATCACGTCTTGGAGGCGTGCTTAATATCAACAGACCGACTGGCCTGACATGTGACAGATGACATTTGACATTGTCATCTGAGGAAGTTCACTGCTGGAAGATAGGAGAAGGGGAGGAGCTACTACTGGTTCTTTCTGAAACCAGGCCCTCGGAATTCCATCAACTGGACATCCGTTGTTTTGATAAAAAAGTTTTGTTTGCCACTATTTTCATGAAGCCACACATACGCAATTAACACAATGTGACAATTGACTGGCTCAGTAATTAAATGCTTATCAGTCAAGAGAGGCTGACCATGTTTTTACAGGAATTAAATTGACAAAGACTAATTTACTTGTATCCAAGATTCAGATGAAAGCCAGTAAACCCATGATAATTTTATGGCTTATTTTCGTATTAAACAATAGGTTCAATAACTCTGTAGACATGGATTATTATGGTCTTCCATTCAAATCTCTCATTTTTCCAGAGCAGTAAGTGATACTTGTATCTTTTGCTCCAAAAATATATTTTTTATTCATGATATCCCTTGCATTTAATATGTGTTTCACACACTGCTGCACGAAAAACCGGTATATCGCGATATTCTTTCTGATATCGTTACTGGTATTCAGATTCCCATATCGCCCAGCCCTATCGTCTGCTTTTCATGTTAGGTAAAGGGTTAACAGGTCAAATTTGTACTGGAGGTACGGTAAATGGCTTTGTGGTGGGAAATTATATTCAATTAACAGGGTTATTCAGTTAAGAGATATCCAATTAAGGGGGCTCCACTGAAAAATAGATAAATGCTCAGGTTATCTCTAGAATACAGCAAAGTGACAATATCCCTGTTAATTCAATACTCTTAACTCAATAGTTTTCTTCAGCAAAATGGCTATTCAATTAACAGAGTTCCACTGTTCTAGTATCCATTTCTGAGGCAGTTTATAAACAAAAATGGACATTATCTCACCTTGCTCAAATGTATCTTTCATCGGAGCCTGATCCTCGGGGTGATACAAGTCAAATGCTGACTTTCCAAGTAATTCTTGAGGCTGATAACCAAGAACAGCTGTTACCCTGGAAGAAAATTATATACTCGAACTAAAATACACAAAGGTGAGGAGAAAGCCACATCAATTCATGTCAAGATCTTTCAGCATGGCAACAGAGCACCAAATAACATTTTTGTTTAACCTTTCACCAAACTTAAACAGACAGAATTGTAAGAACTATTCACAGAAATCACCGTTCAAATATTATTTTTGGGGCTCCAAAACATGATAATACTACCTCATTGGAACAAGCTCATTGAGGGTGGAGTAAGGGGGACTGGAACCTCCATTTGGGTCATTATGTCATAAAATTTCCCAATACGAAGAAATCTGGCTCCAAGCCTGGAAAGACGCAGACTGTCGTCTGCAAAATGAGGTCCCCAGAGGGTGTATTTGTTGATGCTACCCTGGGTTGCATCACTAAGTTTGCCCTCTGTGAACCTCAATCTCTATCATGATCTCAGGCCTAAACAGAGAGAGATACCAGGAGCATAAATTGGGGGATTCTAGCCCACTGTACTGGATAGCATCAGCAAATTCAAATTCACCCTTTGGGGATCACATTCTGCAAATGACAGATTACTTATTTCCAGGCTTGCCGAGACCCTTACCCAAAATAGGCGTGTAGAATCCTGTACTTTGCAAAATAAACTCTCAAGTATTTTTCGGTTTCTTTTGACACTTGAACAACAGTTTGATCAATTTTCATTCTGTGGTATCCCATGAGCTTTATAATAAAAAGATTCAAATTTAAAAATCATGGCTGTAGCCAGAAATTAAAGCCCAACTACAGTACAATTCAAAACAAGAGCAATGCAAAGCGTGCCATATGCCCCCTCCTGCAATACCATGGATAGCATTATGCCATCAAAAGCATGACATGACATGTGCCTACAGCAATCTGTACTAATATAAACAAGCATGGCAAAAATTATTTCAATCCAACGTATGATGACAGAGCTAGAGCAGCAAATATGTTGGATGGACACATTTTTCAATCATCCCCTAAGTTAAACAAGGGCAAATAACACTGTAATTGCTCATGCGAAGATATTAATTCTACTGTAGGATCCGTTCCGCCATGCTGAGGAACAAGCATGGTAAAAATTATTTGAATTCAACGTATGATGACAAGAGCTAGAGCAGCAAATATGTTGGACGGACACATTATTCAATCATTTTTCAATAATAATCCCCTAAGTTAAACAAGGGAAAATAACTCTGTAAATGTTTATGCGAAGATGTTAATTCTGCTGTAGGATCCATTCCCCCATGTTGACGGACAAGCGTGGCAAAAACTATTTGAATCCGACAAATAATGACCATGCTAGAGCAGAAAATATGTTGGACGGACACATTTGCGTTTTGCACGAACGTACGCAGCTCTCCACTAGATACCCCCTCCGACCAAGTCGGGGGCATAATAAGTTGTTGGAAAACCACTTTTAACCATGTATCTTTCTCTTCCTATACTGATAAGACCAGAAGCTGACATCATTTTTTGGAAAGCTCTCACTGAGAGCTTTCCAGAAAATGATGTCAGATTTTGATCTTATCAGTGCAGGAGCAACAGTATACTTAGTTTATTGCAGCTATGCAACAACTTATTTTGACTTGTACTGTATGCAGTATAGTCATACAAAACTGTTTATGTCAGTGAGTTTTGAAGAGACGACATGAGTGACAATCAAAAGATAAAGAGCAAACAAGGTCTTACCTTTGGTCTACAAATGTAAATTTTCCATCTATGCTGTGTCTGGAGATAAACTCGGAGGCAGAATTTGGTCCCAACATATCACTGCAGTTTGGAGTACTGGTTACCTGGAGTCGACCAATTGCCACCAGGCAACAGTGACTATTGCCACGTTCATCACCATCTGAATGGTCTATCTGAACACCTAGAAATAGTAGATGTAAAGAATGTTTGGACCAATACAATATTAAAGGTGTTTACAATTATTCGACTGTAAAATATATTTATTATGCTTCAAAGTTAGTTTGTCAAATCAGAATGCTGGAATTAGAATTAGAATGAACAAGAGCATTAATAACTAAAATTCTAATTTCAAACCGCAGATTATATTTGGATAAAAAACAATACTGTTGATGTAATCCTGGTTCCAGTCAGAAGTTATAGTATATACATGCATATTTTTATTCACAAAATTTAACTAGGAATCTGAAATTTTGATTTAAATGGGCTCCATAAACTGCCGAAGCAAAATGTATAGTCGCCAAGGATAAATCAAATTGCCGCAGCTATTTTTTGACCAAGGTAAATTTTTATGATTGACAGAGCTACTTCATTCCTTTTCAAGAAGCAATTATTTTACTCACCTGAAGGAGGCCAATTTTTTATGTAACCTGTGACATGTACAACAGCATATTGATTTTCTTCTTGAGAAGGTCCAAGTGTGTTTCTCTGTCGTATTCTAACTGTATGATTGGCTGTCATTGGATCAACACGTAAGTTACCCATTTTCATGCGACAAATAAATCCTCTCCGTGAACCCATACAGAGACGAATGGAAGCTGCAAAAAAAACCAAGAAGAATGTTACTAAGGTAACTTAAGCCCCCCCCCCCCCTTGTGACCTTCACCTTGCAGATGCGGCAGAAACTATTATACGTGACACACCTTCTGACTGTCCTTAACATCTGTAAAAAAGTTTAACAATTGTACTATGATTCGTTTCTGAGTTATGGCTGAGACACGAATATTAACTGATTTTTAGTGTGACCTTTAAATGTGACCATGACCTTGAAGGTACGAAACCGGCTATGGTGTGTAACACAACCTCCCATGGTCCTTTATAAATGTGTGAAGTTTAATGACTGTGGCCCTAACAGTTTTCGAGTTACTGGCTCGGACACACACACACACATGGATGGACAGATGGACGGACTGACTGATGGATGGACAGACACACACACACACTTCAATCCTATATGCCACCTGACTTAAGTCGGGGGGCATAAAAATTCTTTAATTACTGAGAAAACTTCTTGACAAACCCAAAATAATATTAATAATAATAACTCGAGTGATGTCACGCATGCAGCCCGACTGTCCCAGGAATGGCAATGCTTAGACGCAAAATAGTCGGAGCCATTTTTTGTTAACACTTTACCTAATGAATCTGCCATATCTGCACTCGTGATATACAAAATTTGCTATTCAAATTTTATTTTTTCATTTCTCTACTTCAAAACATACCTCATGACCTATTAATGGAACAAACTTGATGAGATTGTTCCAATAAGGAGTAATAAACCATGGTTAGAAGTAAATAAAGAATGAAAAAATCTGAGGTTTCAGAAAAATAATTTGTACTGTTGGCTTCAACTTGTGTCAGGTAAAGGATTAAAGATGCAGTACATAAAGCAATGTTGGACTATATGAGTTAATTTTCTTTTTTGCATGTAATAACTCCCAATCCTTCAAAATGCATTTTGGGAATAATTGCCTAAGTGACAATTTGTTTGCGTGTGTGTGTGTAGGGGGGGGGGGGGGGGGGGGGAGTTGTGGAACCGATATTGAAACCTGACCTGTATTACTAGCTGGAAAATACACATATCAACTTTGGTTGAAAGCAAATAATCCAAACTGGAGTTATCAGTTGGAAACCAATTGTTTAAAGACAGATGGACGGACGAAAATCATGACTATAGCCCTGACTGCAGTCAGGCTAAAAATGCATTTTGTACCCCCCAAAAAATATTGCATGAATGGCCCTGGGTGAGGAGGAGGTGGGGTGGGGGAGAGTGGGGGTGTGTTAGGGGAGTCCTTTTTTTTCCACATGTGGTCAGTCTGAATCCTTCAGAATGCATTTTGAGCAGAGAAAAAAAAAATACCTAACTGGCACCATGGGGGTGGGGGTGGTGTTTGTCAGGGTTTTTAATCACAAACATTAACGAAAACTGTAAAAAAGCATTTTTGACAAAAGAAAAAAAAAGGGGGGGGGGGGTACGTGAGTTTAAAAAAAGGTTCCGCATGTAGTGACTGTAAATAGTTCAAAATGCATATTCGAGGAAAGAGGATCCATCAACAATTCAAGCTGAAGTCCAATGTGCTGATCAATGAGTCATCGTGTTCACAGACTCAACTCTATATCATGTACTAACAACACTCCATTGTAGAGATATTCGGTATTGGAATTTTGAGTTCCGTATAGGTTTCAGTATTTTTAAGGCAGTATGCCTTGGTATCGGTTCGGTATTCAGTATCCAACTTGACTGATATTTGCTGATGGAACCAAAAGGGAATTCACATCAGGAAAAGCAGAATAAGTTGTTGTCGTATCATTGACTGACATGGTCATGGTTAGCCATTGTGCAAAAATATGTGACCTTAAACACCAATAAATAATAATCATTCTAGCACAATGCTAGTACAGTAGAATCCTCTTAATTGAATATCCATTTTGCCAGTGAAAATTATTCAATTAACAGGAGTATACAATTAACAGGGATTTGGTCAGTTTCCTGTGTTCTGGAGGAAAACTCTGCATTTATTCTATTGTATCTTGTTTGACAGAGCTCATAGAGCTCTGTCAAACAAGATATAACAGAATAAATGCCTGTATTGGATGTAGTGAGGCCAAAAAGGTTGATAAATAAGGGGAATTTGGTGCGTGGCACAGTAATTTTTTCGACATATTATAAAAATTTATATACAATTAACAGGAGTTTACTCTACAACCCATACGCAAATAACAGATCAAAGTTGTACCGAAGGTATGGTAAAGAAAATTATATTCAATTAACAGAGATATACAATTAAGAGATATCCAATTAAGTGGGCTCCACTGTATAAATGACACTGCCAATAAGCTCAACAGTGGCATTCTTTTACAACCACAAATCATATCTTCAGTAATTTTGTGACTTGTTCTGAACACATCTTAATGTTTAAAGTCCTATTTCAGGCTTTTGGGATCTCAGAGCAGGTGCCCTGACCATGCCATCTTTAAAAGGTCCTGCAGACTATAGACAAAAAATCTGGGCAGTGATTTCTAGTCAGGTCTTGGCTAGAAATCACTGCTAAGCAATTGGACATGTACAGGTTGTAGTCTAGTGGGAATTCAGGACAGTTGCCCAGTCCATTGAGGGTTAACAAAATTGAAGAGAAAATTGATCACTTCTTTCATGAAAATGAAACTTTCAACTGTTATCAAGTCTCAACAGGGACTTATAAATAGTGAACGTAGGAAAATTTCAAAATACAGACGGTTTTGTTTGGTATTCAACTACTTGTTCGGTTCAGTTTTTTGGTATCCCCACATCAGTATCGGTTCAGTTTTTTTCGATATATTGCCCATATCTAACGATGAGGCAACACAACAAAATGGTACAAAAAGGGACCACTCTTTGCGCTGTAGGGCGCCAATTATGCCAAATGCACTAAAAAAAATTATTTAGCACCAAAAATACAGCATTTGCAAGCCTGAAAATAATTTTCATTTCACTTCCAGACAAAATGTCAGACTCCAAACAAATCAAGTCTGTCATTTGAGATTGACATCTGACATATTATAAAATGGAGTTTGAGTATTCAAAATAAAGTGTTTTGGGTGTACATGGACCTTCATCTTGAAGCTGCTCAGAATTCATCCGACCATACCTCAATGAGCCCTGCCAAACAAGGTATGATTGGTTCATTCTGAATTGGAACTGAATTACTCTTCAAACATAATTTAGATACATGTATGGCCATGTCAGATCGTATTTTTTCACATACTGTTAATACTGATGAGCTATACAGTCACTTTCTTCACACTTCCCAACTTGCCAGAACCAGAAATCACAATAATCATTAATTTTAGGCTTGCTAGTTATGTACATGATTTCCAGCATGCATGATGCTCTGATCACTGAACTTCATTGATAATTTTGGCATCAGACATTTTGTCTGATGATTTTAGACCTCAATCTGATATTGGCCTTTTTGTACCTGACATTGTCCTTGTCTGACCACTTATTTTCTTGTATGAGCATTTGGCACCAAAGTTTCCACAACAAATATTCTTCTGGAAGGTCTCAAAAACATTGTGGTTGATTATTTGCTGATAGTACCAAAGGGGAATTCACATCAGGAAAATACAGTATAAGTTGTTCTTGTATCATTCTGCCACAAATGCCACTGCCAATGTGCTCAACAGTGGCATTCTATTATGAGAACAAATCATATCGACAGTAATTTTGTGACTTGTTCTAAATGCACCTTAATGTTTAAAAACCTAATTAAGGCATTTGCATGTGCGCTGACCATGCCATCTTTAGAAGGTCCAGCTGATGATATAGACAAAACACCTGGAGACACTGATTTCTAGTCATTGTCTTGGCTGCCTACATGTACATGGAATGACATAATGCGGTGTGATAAATTTGACAAGAACAATCGTTTCATTTCGCGTGGAGGTTACGCAAGTTTATATCTACGTGAACGGATGAATGGTTAGCCAAAACTTGCATTCTGAATGGCAAAGTCTGAATCACTTAACTTGTAGAGTTTTTCTCAGCCTCAGGATTTGTTCTCACATTTTGTCTTGTTACAATTCATGGGAGAGTGTCTATAGGCATGCCTGTGTATGTGCCTATAGGACTCTCCCATAAATTATAACAATGCAAATCAATGGAGATGAAGTAATTTTTCTTACAAGATAATATGAAGGACATCCACAGAATATGATGCTTTTAACTTTAAGTACCTGCAGTTCAGAATCAAGCCCAAATATGGGCTTCTAGCATGCTACCAATTAACCCCCTGCACACTGTTGTCAAAATACCAAAATTTCAAGTAGCCATTATTCCCATAATGCAACTAGAAAATTAATCAATTCAGTCTTGTTTGACAGAGCTCAATGAGCTCTGTCAAACAAGACTGAATTGATTAAATTTCTAGTTGCATTATGGGAAAAATTAGCAGCCTGAACTTTTGAGATTTTTAAACAGTGTGCAGGGGGTGAAGCAGACATTCTTGTGTCTTGATAGATTTTTATATTTTTTCTTTGAGAGGCTATATATATTTCAGTTCCATACAATATATGAATACTTGTTAATGTTAAAAATGCAGTTTCCCAAGACTTTTTACATAGCCAAATGCTTGGTTAGCCATCTCCAACACACGTTAAAGGTCAGTCGGTTAGAGTCTTTTTTCAAATTTTGCACACTTTAAGGCAGTATACCTAGGTATTCAGTATCTGACTTGACTGTGATTTGCTGATAATACCAAAGGGGAATTCACATCAGGAAAATACAGAATAAGTTGTTCTTGTATCTTTCTACCACAGCACCACAAATACCACTGTCAATAAGCTCAACAGTGGTATTCTCTTATGAGAACAAATCATATTGACAATAATTTTGTGACTTGTTCTAAACACATCTTAACCCTTTACCCAATGCAGACAATATCAGAATATATTATTTTAAATATCATTTTTTCAAATTTTTCAAAAAATTTCAACAAAACCATATCATGTGACCCCTCGTTGGAACGAGCTCGACGAGCTCGTTCCAACGAGGGGTCACGATATGGTTTTGTTGAAATTGTTTGAAAAATAATATTTTTTCAACTGCTGAATTTGCATATTACGCAGGCGGATGCGTCCGATTCGTTGGGTAAAGGGTTAACCTTTAAACCCCCCCTTTTCAGACATATGCAATCTCAGAGCACGTGCCCTGACCATGCCATCTTCAAGAGGTCCTGTTGACAATAGACAAAGCATCTGGGCAGTGATTTCTAGTCAGGTTGTGGCTGCCGAAGACTTGACTAGAATTCACTGCCAAGCAATTGGACATGTACAGGTTGTAGTCTAGTGGGAATTCAGGATAGTTGCCCAGTCCATTGAGCTAACTGAAAAGAAAATCAGCCACTTCTTTCATGAAAATGAACCCTTCAATTGCTATCAAGCCTCAACAGGGCCTTAAAAATAGTGAATGTATGAAAATTTGAAAATTCAGACAGTTTCGGTATTAAATGATTGGTTTGGTTCTGTATTTCAGTATGCCCATGATATCGGTTTGGTTTTTCGGCATATTTTGCATCTCTACTCCACTGAACAAAAACTGAGTTTGCATCTATGCTGCAATTGATGGGAAAAATGAAACCAATTCAAAGTTCATTAAATAAAAAAAAACTCCTCAAGAGATAAATCTCTGCAGTACTCAAAAGATCAATGATGGCACATTTCATTCTGACCCTTTAGGGTCTGGGCATTTGGCCAAACCTTCTACTACACAATAATCTCAGTCAAGAGGCTAGGCAGTGATATCAACAGGGCTCAAAATAAGCGGTGTCGCATCGCTTTTTGCTATGCAAAACTTGCAAAAAGCTACATAATGTTCAAATATGTTTAGCATTTCACGATACAAGATGATCAACTGCAGCCTATTAGGGTGCAGTTGATTATCTTGTATCGTAAAATATGAATGAAAATTTGCAAACAAATTTGAAAACTAGTTCACTGATGCTTTACTTTTGATTGTGGAACATTCCAGGCATAACTCAGATTAACTCTCCATCAAGCATCATTAGCAACTTCATATGTAAGATGAATTCTATTGGTTTAAATTCTTCCTGTTTTTACAACATTTTGCATAAAATGTCCATTAAAAATAACTTCAAGCCCATCAAATTAAAAATCCCAACTTCCATTTTGAGAACAACCAAGACGCCATTTGAAAATATCCAAGTCCATGCAACCTTTAAAGGCAGTTCAGTTAAAAAAAAACATAGTAAATGTTTCATGTGTTGCAGATCATTTGGAAATGCCCAGAAATGGATGGAAACTATTTTATCTACTTAGAAGAATTCAATACAAAACAGCATAACGTAACTCTGATATACAAAAATAGCTATGTAATTTTTACAAAACGCTATTCATTTTTTGGAAATGAGTAGCATTTTGCTACGCAAAGATAAAAAGTTATTTTGAGCAATGGATATCAAGACAAGTCTTGACAGTCAGTGAAGGTGGTCAATACTGGACAAGAAACCAAAGCAATAGCAATTTAATTACTTTCTGCAGGACGTCTTGATATGTAAAAGTACTTCTGGGGCCATACAGTATGGTGAGGTCAAATGCAGGCCTTTAACTCTTAACCTGCTGAGAATTTTTAAGATATTTTTCATCAGATCTAGTCATGGCAGCTGTGAAGCAGCCATGACTGGATTTGATGAAAACATTTGTCTGTATTTAACTCAAGAAATCATTGGTGAAAAACATCTATTTCAATTTGGAAATGGGATTAAGTATGCCAAAATTATACAAATTTCAGTAGCAATTGAAATTCTGTCCTGGGTGGGTATATCCGCCAGCAGAATGCAAGGAGTTAAAAGTGAACTCAATTCGACGAAATATGTTAAATTGTAATAAAATTAATAAATGGAAACTTTAAAAACTGACAGGGAAAATAAGGGTAGATAATTTAGTTGAAATCATCGCAGAATGAGAATTTGGGAATATGCATGTTCACTTGTTTGTGTTCATGTTGGAGAAGTTTCATCGAAATCCGGTCATAAATGTATGAAGAGTTGCACACATCAGAATTTTACATAGAAATCCATAATAAGTCTAAGTTCAAGGGACTATAACTTGGTTATATTTATTTATTTATTTATTTATTTATTTATTTATTTTAACTCCCTTCACTCTGATGTCAAAATATCCAAATTTCAAGTAGCCATTTTTCCCATAATGCAACTGGGAATTTAACCAATTCAATCTTGTTTGACAGAGCTCAATGAGCTCTGTCAAACAAGATTGAATTGTGTAAATTTCTAGTTGCATTATGGGAAAAATTTGCACCTTGAACTTTCGATATTTCGACATCAGTGTGCAGAGGGTTAAGGTCACATATTTCTGCACAATGGCTAATCATGACCGTGACAGTTTTACGGGTGGAGGAAGCTGGAGTACCCGGAGAGAACCACAGAGCAATGGCGAGCAACTGTCAGCTCCCCAACATACTAACTCCACACAAGCAGGGTTAACATTGGTTGAAGACAAGTGCACCATCAACGTGCAGTACGCCTTAGTACACAACGCCACCGTGCCCCCACGCGGGCAATGGAGAGGAAGTGTATTGCCCAAGGACACAACACGGTTGCCGCAGGTGGGATTCGAAACCTAGGGCCTCTCGGTTTGCAGCCTGCACCTCTACCTACTGAGCCACCACACTCCCCATAACTTGGTTAAAAGCATCGTAGAGTGACAATTCTGAAGTATGCACATGTTCACTTATTACTGGTCATGTTTGAGAAGTTTCATTCAATTCCATTCATAAATGTAAGAGTTACGTACACAAGAAATCTCATAAAAATCTAAATTGAATCTTCTAAGCTGCAAGGGAGATAACCTGGTAAAAATTATTGCAGATTGAAAATTCGGAAATTGGTGATGCTCACTAATTATTGGTCCAAATGGTCCATTAATGTACCAGGAGTTAGGCACCACAAAGTAGATCTTCTCTTTCTCATGCCATATTTTTTAAAATTGCAGGCGAGCAGGCATTTCTTTTTTTAATTTAATTTTTTTATTTTTGTAATTATTTCGTGCCCATCAAAAGTTCATATTTTTGGTTTGTTTTATGCTTTAGGCCTCATAATCTACAGAATAACATGGGTGGTGGTGTATTTTGTCCCCTGAGTGCAAGAAGGCTTTGCAATGCTAAAGCATTGCAAAGCCTTGTTGCACTCAAGGGACAGATTTATCATTTTATTAACTTGGGTAAAACATCAGATACAAACTATATAATTCTTATTTTTTTTAAGTTTGCATTGGTTATAACAAGAGAGCATGCAGCAGCCAAAAGGACCAGGAAAAACAAGAGTTTTAACTTTTTTAGGCCTCACACACACAAAAATCTCATTCACAAATCTATATTAAATTTTCAAAGTTCAAAGGGAGGCAACCTACTTATAAACACTGCAGATTGAAAACTTGGGAACAGGAACATGTTCAATAGTTGGTGGTCATGATCGATTGCACATACAACAATTTTGAAATGGAAAGACAGATGGATAGGGTGTCATCACCCCCACCCCTTCTTTGAAGTGGAGATATAATACTCTTCTCTCATTCATTTATTTATTAAGGTTTAACAACACTTTAACAGCCAAGGTCATAATGTGTCGGTGACAGTTTAATGGGTGGAGGAAATCCAGATTACCCGGAGAGAACCACCGAGCAACGAAGAGCAGCTGCCAGCTCCCCATCATCATAACTCCACACTGCAGCACAGGCAGGGTTAGATTGGTTGAAGACATGCGCATCATCGATGTGCAGTAGTATATGGGGTCATCGTGCCCCATGTGGATAATCGGAGTTAAGAGCCTTGCCTAAGGACACAAAGCAGGAGAACAAATCTATCACTCAGACGGTCACCCATCCAAGGACTAACCAGGAATTGACCAGGCCACGAAATTTCATGCGAACGATCGTTTCGTTCGCGGGATGGTTACGCAAATCCAAAAACCAGCGAACGATGTTTCGTTCATGCAAGAAATATGACGTGAACGAAATTTTTGAGTCCGAATTTTTTGTTGTTCATTGATGTGTCAGTGTGCCGTGGTATCCTGATCGCCAGATAAGAAATACAACAAATGAGTATGAAGTAGAAGTGGTAGTTTGTCCTGTTTCTTGAACTTATATAATACTGTATTTTACTCTTGCGATTCTAAACACAACATTTCAACATTTATTTTCACAGACCTTATGTAAGTATAGTAACTGTCAGCACGAAAGCATGAAACATATCAAACATTGTGGGTTTTTTCCGTGGTTGTGTTCTATTTGATATTGGTGTAGATTCAGCGTGTTTTCCCTCTCATTATTGGTGCGTGCGAATTCGGCCCAGTTTTTTTCATATCTTATGGATCAGACAAAGGGATGTAGAGATTGAGATTGAAGACACTAATTTTATAATTTGGACTTAAATAGTATTTGCCGTGGCGTTGATATGGAAATGCAGGTTGATATGGAAATGCAGAAACATATTCAAGGAAAAACTTGATCTGACATTAAACATTTATGTGGGTCGAAATGGCATGGGCCTGGATCACCTATGGTTGTTTCACTAATAGACTTCAATTATTTGGTAAACACGCATGCACTGGTGTTTGTTTTATCTTTTATGAATGGTGCGGTGATCTGTCAATATTTTCTCAGCCCCAGTCCTGAGATCTTGCATCCAGTGATGTTTATCAGCGAAAGAATCTTATACTGACTCCAGCCTTCCTTTGCTGACATTGACAACACCAGCCACTGGCATTGTCTATGTCTGCAAAGGAAGGCTCGAGTCACATGTAATATTCATTGATTGCAGAATGGCTTCTACGTCAGTATTCATTATTGCTCTAATTTATTACAATGAATACTAATTCCTTTAAATATTTTGTTTCTTAATGGTTTTACCATATTGGTATAAGCGTAAACCTGTACAACTGATGTCAACCACTGAATATTTCATCTCATATCTTGTTTTAATCACGTAACCTTTTGCGTAACCAATTGGTTGCGCAAAAATAATTAACGTGAACGAAAAAATGGGTTACGCAAGCCCAAAACACGCGAACGAAAAATGGGTTCCGTAAATTTTTTTTATTTCTTAGCCTGATTGACGTTGCTTAACTTTGGTGATCTGACGAGAACAGGTTATCGCAATGCCACCACGTCCCCAATCATCTCTTGTAAATAGCTGTCTATCAAATGGATAACTAGTCTGAAGTAAGGAGGGCACGGTGGCATTGTGGTAACCGGTTCTCGTCAGATCACCGAAGTTAAGCAACGTTGAGCCTGGTTAGTCCTCGGATGGGTGACCGTCTGAGCGATCGATTCAGACTACCGCGTTGTGTCCTTGGGCAAGGCACTTAACCCCGACTGTCCATATGGGGGCACGATGACACAGTGTAATAGGGCGTACTACATGTCGATGGTGCACAGGTCTTCAACCAATCTAACCCTGCCTGTGCTGCAGTGCAGAGTTACGATGTTGGGGAGCTGGCAGATGCTTGTCGTTGCTCGGTGGTTCTCTCCGGATACTCCCACTTCCTCCACCCATAAAACTGTCACCGACACAATATGACCTTGGCTGTTAATGTGACGTTAAACCCTAATCAAAATAAAGTCTGAAGTAGGGCTGGTGAAAAAAAATTTTTGTTCCACAGTCACCTTCCTAGTCAGTATAAATCTATATGCTGCAACACCATCTGTTAAATAGTTCTTTGTTCATTTTGAAAATAATATCATTCGAGAATGAACAAGGATGTTGTAAGTTGCATTCACAGATGATTTTCTTTATTTACATAGAGGCATACAGCAGTTTAACACTATGTAAACAAAGTAAATCTCAACATGCGACTTGATCTTTCCAGAGGTAATAGCAGCACATCTGGATAATTGTGACCTCATGCTGGTTATGGTGTAACTATGATAATATGAAGCAGTACAATATCTATTTATTTACTGTTTTAACCCTAGGCCTAACACAAAAAGCAGACGACACTTGCAAATAAAATTCTTGAAACACTAATTTTTCTGATTTTTTTCCTCAAAAACATAGCTTATGACCCCTCTATAGAATGAGCTCATTCCATTGAGGGGTCATAAGATACGTTTTTGTGACAAAAATGAAAAAATACTAAAAACTGAATGGTGAATTTTGTGAATAGTGCTGGCCGGTTTTGGTTGCTATGTTGGGTAAAGGGTTAACCACACTTTCGCAGCCAGGGTCACCTCGTGCCAGACAGCTTTACAGGTGAAGAAGCCAGAGAGAACCATCGAGCAATGGTGATCAACTGTCAGACTCCCCAACGTACACTCTCTTGGCACTCTCCAATAAATTGTAATAAAACAATTTGCTTAATTTTTTTTTGTTTCAACTGTTGAGCAAGCGAGATAATGAATACTGTGTAAAGCCACTAAAGTAGCTTTCAGCACTTTTCAGTAGAGCCCTGATAGTGGCTTCTAGCACTCAACAACTTATTTATTAAGGATTAACGATAATTTAACAGCCAAGGTTATATCACCAAGGTGACAGTTCTATGGGTGGAGGAAGTCGGAGAACTCAGAGAGAACAACTGGGCAATGACGAGCAGGAGTCAACTCCCCAACATTGTAACTCCGCATCTCAGTACAGGCAGGGTTAGATTGGTTGAAGACATGTGCACCATCTACATGCAGTATGTCTCAGTGCACGGCATCGTCATTCCCCCATGTAGGCAATCGGGTTTAAGTGCCTTGCCCAAGTACACAATGCGGGAGCGCGAATCTGTCACTGAAATGGTCACCCATCCAACTACTAACTGTGCTCGATGTTGCTTAGCTTCGGTGATCTGACAAGAACCGGTTACATTACCGTCTCCGCGCCCCCTCTTCAAGGGGATAACGGAACACTTTAGCATATAATTATCACCAATTTCAGAAAGCATCATTCACAACACGTCTAAAACAGAAATGATATCAGAAGTTGACGTGGTAACATTGTAAGTTGAGTTGGTTTCAGAAGTAGAATTGCATTAATCTTCTCCTATTTTCATTAACTGTCTACACAAACAGCAGACGACATTTGCAGAAAAAATTTCCTGAGTAACTAGTTTCAATTTTTGCCTCAAAAAGCTGGTTCCAATGGGGGTTATCAAAAGCTATGTTTTTGAGGCAAATTTGTTTTTAACCATGATAATATTTGGATGGTGTTTTTGTGAACAGTGCTGGCCAGCTTTAGTTGTTATGTTAACATAAAGTTTAAATTATACATTATGTGATAAAAACAACCTACAATTTGTCCTGATTTGATGTGAAATTTCTGAACCTCATTCACTAAAATTCATCTGAGCCTCAGCAAACCTCAGCTCAGATCAATTCTAATGAATTGGGTACAGAAATTACATGAGAAATCGCGATTTACAAGAGATCCTCCATTTCTGAATTCTATACTCACATTGATGGCCTTCTTTCTTGACTGTTCCAGCTACAAAAATAAAGATATTCGATAAATCAATGGCTACTACATTATGAAATATTACAGGTTTATTTATTATTTCTACATGAACATGCTCAACATTGAGATGTTATTTAATATTATTGATGCAATAAAAACAAGAGGCACCATGGGGCCTGTGGTGCTCACCTGACAAAAATTGTTTAAAGAAGGATTTAATTAGCATCTATAATAATAATAATAATGCAATGTTAACAACTAGAATCCACCACAGTGCTCTCTGACTAACATTATTACCCCATATCATAGGCGTACACACCCTTTGATCATTCCACGACATTCTCAGCTCAGTTCAACAGAGCATACTGCCTGTACTCAACAGACAGGCACACAAGGCAAGTGCCTCAATGGGTCCCTATTTTATACCTAGGTACGATGAAGACTGCGTAGTACTGGTGAACATTCCCAACGTCCACAGCTGGCATGTGATGCAACATCGCAGAATCACACACTCAAACTTTGCCGATTGCACACCAGCTACTACAATGGGAAGCACCCAAATCAATCGCCTAATAGTCACCCATCCAAGGACTAACCCTTTACCCAATGCAGACGATATCAAAATTTATTATTTTAAATATAATTTTTTTAAATTTTTCAAAAAATTTCAACAAAACCATATCATGTGACCCCTCACTGGAACAAGCTCAATGAGCTTGTTCCAATGAGGATCAAATGGCATGGTTTTGTTGAAATATTTTGAAAAATTTAATTTTTTCAACTGCTCAATTTGCATATTACGCGGGCGGATGCGGGCGATTCGTTAGGTAAAGGGTTAATTTCAATTTGCACAAACTTGAATCTGATACCCCGAAAGATGTTGTATACCAAATATGAAAGCATTCTGACTGATGAATCTGAAGAAGACGATATTTAAAGAAATTCCCTCATATTGCACTGATTTAAATTTCAGGCTCCCATAGGGACCCCAAATATTAACCCAGAGACCTGATTTGAACAAACTTGAATCTGACCCACTTAGATATGTTGTATGCCAAATATGAAAGGATTCTGACTGGTGGATCTGAAGAAGAAGATTTTTAAAGAAATTTCCTCATACTGCACTAAGTTAAACTTGGGGCTCCAACAGAAAGACCCAGGGACCCGAATTGAACAAACTTGAATCTGCCCGCCCCCCCCCCCCCCCCACCACCCACTCACCCTAAAGATCTAAAGATGTTAAATATGAAAGAAGAAGATTTTTAAAGACCATTCCCCCATATTGCCCTAAGTTAAAAATTTTGGCTCCTGAACTGTGCTCAAATATGAACCGGGGGGCTTCATTTTAACACACTTGAATCCCTCCCCCCCCCCCCCCCCCCCCCCCCCCCCCCCCCCCCATATGCTGTATAACAAATATCAAAAGATTCTGATCAGTGATTCTGGAGAAAAGTTACTTTTTAATTTTTGCAAACATGCTGACTCAACAGTTTTTCAATGTCCCCCCACCCCCCTCCCCCTGTAGAACGTCCTGACACAACTGATAGCAATTTTTTTACCATTCAATTCTACTGGGTCTGATGCTTCATACCAAATAACAGTTCTCTATTCCCTGTGGTTTGAGAATTATGGGCATTTGAAAATGTTTCTATTTTCAGCTCCTGGGGTTCCCATGGGAGCAACAGTAAAAAATTTTTTGCACGAATCAAGTACTTAGGACTCAATAATACCACATATCAAATGTGGTTCAAATCGGACTATCAGTTCAGAAAATAGAAATTTGGGGCGGGACTAAAAATCTTGCCCCTCCCATTACAAAGGCAAATATTGATCCACAAACTTTGTTTGAACAAACTTGATTCTACACCTCAAAAGGAAGCTCCATACCAAATATCAAGTCATTGTACCCACTGCGTCATGAGAAAAAGATTTTTTTAAGAATTTGGAAGAATTTTCCACCACACCCTCCCTATGGCACGTCGATTTGAACAAAAACAAAATGCAATGTCAGAACAAGCAATCACCTCAGATTTAACTAAAATTGGTTTAGCAGTTTAGAATGAGCAGGTGCAAACAAATGTTTATGAAAAAGTGTAACGTTTGCACAAATTCTGTCATCAGATGGACAAACGGACACAGAGCTCTTTAAAAAAAATTGCGGAAATTGGGTGAACAATTGGGAGATCTTACAATGTATATAATGCAAGTTTCATGAACACCTGAATGTCCAACAAAAGGGACAAAACTCCAACAGATCGACAAACTTTTGGCAAATACCAAATGAGAACGAGAGCTTTTCACAATGTGTACCTATAGCCTGTTCCATGAAAACCTGATTATATGTACTCCAAGTTATTGTATTAAACTGTAGTCTGTACTAAAGTTTTTGGCTCGAGAAGCCATCATGGCAGAATGATCGTGACGAAAAGTGGACGTTGTCATGTGGGCATAGTCTGGAGTGATCCTACGAAGTTACAATGAAATCCCTTCATATATGTGACCTGTAGACTGTGCTCAAGGTTTTCGGGCTTCGGACCCCTGAAGCAATCACAGTTGACCAAACACAACCAAAAGGGGATGTCATCATCTAGGCATTATATGGAGTCAACCTAACAAGTTATAATGAAATCCTTCCATAAATATGACCTATAGACTATGCTAAAGGTTTTTTGGGCCTGGGCAGCCATCAAGGCTAAATGATTGCGACCAAAAGGGGACGTTCTCATCTAGACATTATTTGGAGTCATCCTACCAAGTTACTTTGAAATCCCTTCATAAATATGAATGGACACATAATGGAGGGACATTACACATTTCTATATCCTCCGTTGAACTTTGTTTGGGCAGGGAATAACAATTAATTCCTTGCCAGCTGTTGGCAGATATTCTGGCCCAGGACTGAGTTTCACATGCCACTTAACCCTTTACCCAACAAATCGCCCGCATCTGCCCGCGTAATATGCAAATTCAGCAGTTTGAAAAATATTATTTTTCAAAAAATTTCAACAAAACCATGAGAAAAACACTCATTCCATATCCTCTATTTATGAAGCACATCTTGCTAAACTGAGGTTCCTCTTGCTGGTAGCGTGGTATTTTTAAAAAATCACCTTTGAAAAATAATGTAGCACTCTACCAGTTAATGGGATTTATCTCAAAATGGTGAAAAATTTTTCTGGGTGGTTAGTAGGTTAGAAACTACTAATAGAAACTATTGCCTTTGGATATCACAAGTTGATTCCAGCTTTGATATTTTCATTATTTATTTATTTATTTATTTACTGGTGTTTAAGGTCACATATTTCTGCACAATGGCTAATCATGACCTCGACAGTGTTACGGGCGGAGGAAGTCGAAGTACCCAGAAAGAACCACCGAGCAATGGCGAGCAACTGTCAGCTCGCCATTGCTCGGTGGTTCTTTCTGGGTACTTCAACTGTCAGCTCCCCAACATACTAACTCCACACAAGCAGGGTTAGCATTGGTTGAAGAAGGTGCACCATCGACGTGCAGTACGCCTTTGCACACAGCATCACCATGCACCCACGTGGGCATGGGGGTGAAGTGTCTTGCCCAAGGACACAACGCAATTGCTGCAGGTGGGATTCGAACCAAGGACCTCTCGGCTTGCAGCCTGCACCTCTACCTACTGAGCCACCGCGCCCCCTTTTTTTCCTTATCGAGGACATTAATGAAATGATTAAATAGTTGCTTTTTTGTCCAAACGGATAAGTCCATGCTAAAGTACAAATACACGAGGCCCCATCAGATATCTGTCATCCCTTTGGTGGAACAAGGTGCCCTCTACAATGCTTTAGTGTTGCAGATGGCACCTCGTTGCACTCAAGATACATCACAGTTATTAATTATATTTGTCATTGTAGTAAAATATAGTATGAATCCTTGTAAAGAAGTGCTTGCAATCTTTAACCCAACATGGCTACCAAATGACACTTGCAAAAAAGGCTATTTTTCTCATTAACAAAATTATTCAATTTTTGTCCCCAAAACACAATTTTAATACAGTGGAACCCTGTTAATTGAAAAGGCACTTTGCCAATGAAAATTATTCAATTAACAGGAGTATTCAATTAACAGGGATTGTCACTTTCTTGTTCTCTAGAGATAAACTTAGCATTTAATCTATTATATCTCCATGAGCTCTGTCAAACGAGATATAATAGATTAAATATCTGTATTGGATGTACTTAGGTCAAATAGGTCTAGAAACAAAGGAAAACTGTGGAGAGTCAGAGTAATTTCTCGACTGGTTACAAAATTGTTTATTCAATTAACAGGAGTTTACTCTATAACCTATATTCAATTAACAGGTCAAATTTGTACTGGAGGTATGGCAAATGGATTTGTGTTGGAAAATTATATTCAATTAACAGGGATATACAATTAAGAGATATCCAATTAAGTGGGCTCCACTGTACTCATCATTGGAACTAGCTTGTCGAACTTGTTCCATTGAGGTGTGAAAAGCTATGTTTTGGAGGCAAAAAATAAAGAAATTAGATTGGCAATTTCTGTGAAAAGCACTGGCCAGAAATGACCCACTTGTTAGGTGACTAGTTAAGCCAAAATGAACTTAAGAACTATTGCTGAAGGCAATTATATCCCCACTGCAGTACTGGACTGACGACACATAAATAAATTAAAAACAATGTAAGGACCATAATTCTGTTGAAAAGGTGCATCCAACTTTTTTATAACATGTGCAGGAATGGTTTGTGATAAGATTCCTCACACTAAATTTAATTGAAATCCATCCTCTCACTGGAAAATATTACAACACTCGGACGGATGCATGGATGTACAGATGGACGGATGCGTGGATGGAGGTGCAGACAAACGGACATACAGATGAATGGACGCATGTAATACAAGTATACCCCCCCATTCTCTTTGAGAGTGAGTCTAAAAATAACACTTCTAGAGATAATTTACCTCCCATTAATATGCGGATAAAATATTGTATGTGTTCAAATCCTTGTCTGTGTTTTGATACACACAAGAAGGCATTTGTTTTAACCCTTTGGACCCTGGTGGTATCTTCCATGTCAGTTCAATGACAGCAGTTGGGAGAGTCCATATTCATTATTTAGAGGTAGACCAATTAATATTTTCAACGTGCAGCCTTGGGGCTGCAGGTTGAAAATATTGATTGGTCTACACCACACATTTACCTTGTAGCCATCCCACGTAACTGGTAGAGTGCTGGAAGCCCATATTTGGGCTTTATTCTGTAGTGCAAGTGCTGTAACTTTATGGCTTCATATTATATGGATGTGCGTCATATTATTTTAGAATTTAAATTATTTAGTCTGTGAGGATTTGCCTAGTTACAATTTATGGGAGAGTGCCACTAGGCACTCTCCCATAAATTATAACAAGGCAAAGAGACGTGGACAAATTTGGATGACCAAAAATAATTTAGCACTCTACCAGTTAATGACATTATGACGTAGCTTGCGACTCGGCCGGAAAAACGGCCTCTGAGGTTCAAAGGGTTACTATACAATAACTTACTTTTAAGATCTAATATTCTGCCTGTATTCTGAGATTCAGTTGTGGATAACTGTTCTCTAACTTTCTCAATATCATCTGGGTGTATCAAGTCATATATACAGCTTCCAAACCAATCAGCCTGAGAACAAAAATAGGGCATTAGACAAAAGAAAAAAAAATTGTTTTAATTCTCAAGTAATCACTCACTGAAATTCAACCAGCACATTGGACGTTTATATTGCTTTTCAGTGCCTACTAGTATTACTACAATATAGGGCAACTCAAAATATTTTACGTTCTTTCATTGATCTTTGTAACTGACATCTTAAAAGCATAACTAAAGACGGTCTCCATCCTGTGGCTTTGCAGTTGCTTCAGGGCAAGCATATAATGAACATGGATGGAGAGGCATTCTGTGGTCCTTTCACACACAGACTATACAGAAAGTGCATAATTATATGAATGACGCCTCACACAGTAGATTTTCTGTTTTTTCAGGCCATTTTTTTGTAAAATTGCATGCAGGCGGGCGTTTTTTTATTTTATTTTTTATAAATATTTCTTTGCCATCAAAAGTTCATGTTCTTCATTGTTTTATGTCTTAGGCCTCATAATCTACAGTCCAGAACAGCATGGGTGGTGGTGTATTTCATCCTTTGGTTGCAAGAAAGCATTGCAAAGCCTTGTTGCACTCAAGGGACAAATTTATCAATTTTATTAACTTGGGTAAAATATCGGACATAAACAATTTAATATTTATTTTTTGAAATTTGCATTGGCTATAAAAAGAGAGCCTTTGGTAGCCAAAAGGACCATGCAGGAGAGCCTGATAAACAGATTTTTAACTTTTTTAGGCCTTAATTCATTTAATTTTAAACCTCAAGAGTCCAATTCCGACGTTTGATCACATTTTACTGCAACAGAACGAGTGCCCCAAAATGCTATCTCTGGGAAAACTTGCAATTTGGGAGCCCAAATATGAACCCAGGGACTTGGTTTTTCAGAAACAACAGAATCTTGTGTAAGTTAGTGTAATGAAATAGATCTCTTAACCCTTTACCCAATGAATCGTCCGCACCCGCCCACGTAATATTCAAATTCAGTAGTTGAAAAAATATTATTTTTCAAAAAAATTCAACAAAACCATATCATGTGACCCCTCGTTGGAACGAGCTCGTCGAAGGGATCACATGATATGGTTTTGTTGAATTTTTTTGAAAAATTTGAAAAAATGATATTTAAAAAAATAAATTTTGATACTGTCTGCGTTGGGTAAAGGGTTAAGAGATCTCACATCATAATACTGCAGTCTGACATGATAAAAATTTATACAGTCTAAAACAATGTTCTCTACTATGCTGGCAAGCAACATATTCTGGTCACATTTTCCAACAAAAAGAAAAGAGTAAGTCTTGTAGTGATGAACCGATAATCGGAATCGGCAATCGGAACCGGCCGATTATGACAACCGGCAGTTAAAACCCGGCAGTTTCCGATTATTCTATATTTAACACTGACTATTAAAAATCCATTTGATATCAGGCCATTTCAATAAAGTTTCCTCATTAAAAACGTGTGTAGTGCATAGCCGAAAATTTAGGGATTTGCAGAGCAGAGATATTACGGAATTTACCAACTGCAATCGGTACGAGATCGTCACAATTTCCCGAAGATTGTTGAGTTCATGTAAACATTAGAGAAACACATCAAGGGAAATAAGTTGAAAACTGCCAACTGGCACATAGAACACATTGGAGGCCAGGGGACGATTTTCAGCTATCACTAGTGATTCAAACTGTAATTGTGTTGCACGATTTGTAGAAATTTCCAGTGAAATTTCGCTTCTATTTAAAAAAAGTCCGTCAACGATTTCCATTCCGCACACATGTGCGGAAAAGATTTTCATTTTCCGCACAGTTTAGTGTTGCTGTAGTTGAGGCATGTAATAAAGCAGCATTGGAGATAGATTGTGATTTGACATTGACCTTGGTAACAATGAGTACAAATTCTCAATGCTTATATCTTTCTGTAGCGCTTGGAGGGGAACACCCTTCTTTTTGCCCAGAACATAAACAATTTTGCCTGCACGGAAAGATAAAACTCTCGGCCTGTGGCCTCTCATTTTATCCTTCTGCACTGGCACTCGTGCCATATCGATTAACACATTCACACATGTGTGTCGTTCTGTGTTTATTACATGCCTTCAGGTCTATAACAACAATTACTAGGAGGACACTCAGCAATTCAGTTGATAACTCCAAACAAAAACAACACATTTTATCGGCAACCAAATTTGCGAGGGGAATCCATGATACTATTTCCTCCCCTGAGTTTCAATGTGTTCTATGTGCCTACTGGCACGAAGAAAACATTGGAACTCAGGGCACGATTTTTAGCTATCGCCAGTGATTCAAATTGTAAATTTTTAGAAAATTCCAGTGAAATTTCGCTTCTATTTAAAAATAGTCCATCAACGATTTCCGTTCTGCACATATGTCCAATTTTCGTGTGGTTTAGTGTTGATGTAGATGGGGATTACATTGAACAGGCGTGTAATAATAAAGATTAAGTAACAAAGAAATCTTCTGATGAGAAGCTGATTAAATGGATAAACAGTTAATTCTGTTGACCCATAACAAGGAGCCATAATTATAGATGGTGCCTTTAGATTATTTTACGAGCATGAATTGTGTAGGGCTGCACGATATTCAAAACTGAATACCGGTATCAGTATTCAAAAAAATATTGCGGTTTACCGGTATATCGAAAACTGTTCAGATATATGAACACAAGTATCACAATCAAGACTTGAGGCATCACAGTCGGAACGAATTAGCATGTCTTGACGATGCGGTTCGAAAGACTTTTACCCAACGCAGACGATATCAAAATTTATTATTTTCAAAATTAGTTTATCAGATTTTCCCAAATGATTTCAACAAAACTATATCATGTGACCCCTCATTGGAACAAGCTCAATGAGCTCGTTCCAATGAGGGGTCACATGATTTGGTTTTGTTGAAAGTTTTGAAAATTATTTTTTCAATGGCTGAATTTGTATATTACGAGGGCACAAGCAGACGATTCCTTGGGTAATGGGATAATATTATTCATTTGGGGATACAGTTAAAAAAAACTGAAGACATCTTGAAAATTAAATTCTAGGTAAATAAATAATGACGATAAACCGATATTTTTGTAATTGCACCGGTATTCGATTGATATTGGTTTGAATACCGGTATATATCGGTTTATCGATACACCGTGCAGCCCTAGAATTGTGTGTAGCCTGTATCATAAAAAATGATGCACTGAAATTACAAGAGCACCGCCAGGCATGACTAAATATGCCCATGAGCCACTTTGAATTGTACTTCCAAAAACACAAAAATTTTACCTTATAAAGAATATGATATACCCCTAATTATCGTCAATTTATTAATCAAAATGAAAATGTTAACAATACTGACAAAATTGAGAGTCTAAATAAATTTTCATAAACAAAGGGCCATAACTCTACTGCAAATGGGCTTGAAAACCCGAAATGAAACTCATCCTGTATCTTGTTGTAATAAACTCACATACCAAATTTCTTTCCACTCCATGTATAACATCTTAAGTTAACGGCCGGAAACGAGAACTTGGGTTAAAACCCAATTCCCATAAAGGGCCATAACTCTACTGGAAACGGAAATTAAATCCACCCTTTATTTTGTTATAGTAAATCCACATGCCAAATTTAACTCAGCTCAAACCATTACAACTAAAATTATCGTCCGGAAACTAAATGTGTCTAGTCGGATGGATAGACCGCGAGACTATAATACATCCCGTTTTTCAAGACGGGTGTGTAATAAACTTCAAAGCCTTTAACCCTTGACCCAACGTAATGGCCAAAACCGGCCAGTACTATTCACAAAATTCACCATTCAATTTTTATTACTTTTTCATTTTTGGTCACAAAAACATAGCTTATGACCCCTCATTGGAATCAGCTCAACAAGCTCGTTCCAATGAGTGGTCATAAGATATGTTTTTGATGCAAAAAATATAAAAAAATTAGTGCTTCAAGAATTTTATTTGGAAGTGTCGTCTGCTTTTCGTGTTAGGTAAAGGGTTAAGACCAATTAACCCTTTACCTAACGAATCGCCCTCATCTGCCCTTGTAATATGCAAATTGAGCAGTTGAAAAAATTAAATTTTTCAAAATATTTCAACAAAAGCATATCATGTGACCCCTCATTGGAACGAGCTCACTGAGCTCGTTCCAATAAGGGGTCACATGATATGGTTTTGTTGAAAAATTAAAAAAAATTCCATTTAAAATAATAAATTTTGAAATCGTCTGCATTGGGTAAAGGGTTAAAAGTATATTTTTGGTGCAAAATTTTGGCGCCGACTGCTGTACTGTTGGTGCCAAATGAACGGTATGAACACTACTTGTAATTAGTTACCACTCTGCCGAAAGGGACAAGCAATCACCAATTATAATCATCATCATTTACCTGAGCCCTATGTAGAACCGGCATCACAGAGTCTGAAACATAAATTACTCTCCCAGTATCACACTGTATAACTGTCAGAAAACCATCTGCTGCCTGAAAATATAAAACAATCATTTAAAAATCAGAGAATGTTTGTTCAAGTTATTGCGCTAACAAGCTCAAACTTCGTAAAAATTGACTTATTAAGACTCTGTAACAAAAATTGGGCCAGGACAGTTTTCAAATTTGCTCGAGATATTATTGCAAAAGATCTGAATGACAAATATTAGTTGGAGAACATTTGTTCAAGTTATTGCGTTAACGATCTGTAATGAAAAATCGGGCCGGGTCAGTTTTCGAACTTGCACAAGATTTTATTGCAAAAGATCTGAATGACATATATTAGTAAAATCGGAGAATGTTTGTTAAAGTTATTGCGCTAACAGAGTGAGGAACGCCCGGAGGAACACTGACCGTCACCAAACAATAGGTCTCGGCTGCTAACACAATTCGATCAAAAACAAGCTATAAATTGAAAATAGAATACGTTTTTATTTTTAGAATTCACTTTAAAAAAATTACCTTAATCCACTTAAAAAATTTCCCACAATCCAAAAAGTATTTACATTAGTTCTTTGAATCCTGCACCCAACATAAGAGGTACCCAACTAACCATGTACATTTCTACACCATTGGTTAGTAATAATAATAATAATAAATGCAGTTTAGAGCCATGATTCCACGCAATGTGCTCTCAGGCTTTACAAAATTAAAATAAAGTCAGCTCTGTGTTAATCATAAATTTAGAAGGACATTTTATGCATAGGTTTTACCGAATAAGTGTGTCTTAAGGTTAGTTTTGAAGGACTGATATGTTTGTGGTGATTTCAAGTGATCAGGCAGATTGTTCCAGAAAAAAGGTCTGGCAACGGAGAAGGCCCGATTTCCAGCAGTTACAAGGTTACTGGTCTTGTGACAAAGATTATTTGTGGAGGAGGATCTCGGAGATTGTGTGGGAAAGTATCGTTGAAGTAGTTTGCCGAGATATGTAGGGGCCAATCCATTTAGACATTTATAGACAGTTACAATGATTTTAAAATCAATGCGTTTTTCAATGGGTAGCCAATGAAGGTGGTACAGTAAGGGTGTTATATGGCATGATTTCCTCCTTTTGAGAAGCATTCTGACCGCACAGTTTTGGACAAGCTGCAGCTTATGTAGAAGGGACCGTTTACAACCGTACTTTAAGGAATTGCAGTAGTCCAGGCGGCTGGTGACAAACGCATGGACTAACTGTTTGGCGACATCCTCGTCAACCACGGTGCACACCCTGCTGATGTTTCGTAAGTGATAATATGATGTCCGACACACCTGTGTGACATGATAGTCTGCAGACAGTGTCGCATCCATGAAATACCGAGGTTATGCACCATGGTGGACGGAGAGATCAGATTGCCATCAAAATTTGGATAAATATGGGACAGCTTCGAAAGCTGGCCGCGTAATCCAATGAAGATAACTTCAGTTTTGTTCGGATTGAGCTTAAGAAAGTTTAACGTCATCCACGACTTAATGTCATCTACACAATGTTCTAAAGAGTGAACTGCACACACCTCTTGGAGGGCTCTATAATGAATGTAGAGTTGTGTGTCGTCTGCATAAAAATGAAAATCAAGTCCATGTGCTTACGAATTATGTTGCCCAGTCTGGCAGAACATATATAACATACAACAGAGGCCCAAGGACGGACCCCTGTGGTACACCAGTGTACATTTCCATGCAGTATGTGATGCATACAGCCTTAACTCTTAACCTACTGGGTATTTTAAAAATATTTTTCATCAAATGTAGTCATGGCTGCTTCACAGCAGCCATGACTAGATTTGATGAAAAATTTATCTAAATTTAACTCAAGAAATCACTGGTGAAATAGTCAATTCAATTTACGGGGAAACAAATGGACTAAATGTGCCCAAATTATACTTATTTCAGTAGCAAGAGAAATCCTGTCCTGGGCAGGAATATCCACCAGCAGCATGCAAGGAGTTAATTAGTCATTAGTTTTCATAGTGTGTGATATGGCAGTCTATCAACTAGTCCTGTGCAATGCCTGTGGTTAGCCAGTGTGTTAGCTTACCAAATAAGTCTGTGCAATGCACTATTTTCTTTCTGGCTATAAATACGATCATCTCTATTACAGGCCCGGCATTCTGCGAGAAGACATAAGGCCTTACAAATAGAAATAGATTTATTATTTATTGGTGTTTAAGGTCACATATTTATGCACAATGGCTAATCATGACCGTGACAGTTTTACGGGTGGAGGAAGCCGGAGTACCCGGAGTGAACCACTGAGCAATGGCGAGCAACCGTCAGCTCCCCAACATACTAACTCCACACAAGCAGGGTTAGCAATGGGTGAAGACAAGTGCACCATCGACGTGCAGTACGCCAAGAACAAGAGAAAAAAAACAATGATGCAGATATAAATATACTTTGGAACATCTTCAGGGAAGGGCTGAGCTCAAGTGTGGAAAAGCACATCCCACACAAGGCCTGTAAAACAAAAGATAAGCTTCCATGGATAACACAGGAAATTAAAGCATTAATGAGGTCAAGAGACGGAGCATATAAAAAGAAAAGAAGTCAAACCATCCAAAAGACATCAAGAGATTCAAACAACTGAACAGGCCTGGCATTCTTTAGGAGTGCAGGAGTGCTATGCGCCTACTGCATGCCTAGAAAAAATTGAGGAGGGCAATTTTTTGCACCCCTTGATTTTCTGGAATGCCAGACCTGTTTGGGACTGCCTTTAAAATCTATTATCATTTTGTCCCCTGAATTCCAATGTGTTCTCTGTGCCTACTGTCACAGAGAACACATTGGAACTCCAGGGACGATTTGTCAATGTTGCATTGTTTCGCAACAATTCATGACCCATTCTCTGTCGAATTTTGATTCATTTGGAGTGTAGAAGACAGTCACATAAGAATTGAATGCAACATTTTGAACAATGAGAAGATATGTGTGCCAATTGTTCCACTAGGTAGCTGAATGCAGTTCAATTTTTCAGTCACAATATTAATACCTTGAAGTGAATATATAACCAAAATAGCATACAAGTTTTTGCATTGAATATTTCATGTACAATTGCACTCCCAAGCAATCTGAGGAGGGCAACTGTTTTGCATTCCCTGATTTTCTGGATTGTCAGGCCTGCCAAATATATGAGACTAACAAGCCAAAAAATAAGCAAACTGTCATCTGCAAAATGAGGTCCCCTTCGTGTGGAAGTGATGTTAACCGCAAGCCTTTTGCGTACAGTTAACACCACTTTACCACGAGTGGTGATCATTTGGTACACAAAGCTACTTTGGGTATATTTTATTTGTACCATGATCGTCAGATTATTAAAAGTTTAAATGTTAAATAATACAATATTCAATATTAACATGTGCGAATCTGTTCTTGTTTAAATAAGCACCGGGGGGAGGAGGAACTTCTGCTGTCAATTTTATCGCTGAAACGAAATGGAAAAAGAAACTCACAGGGCTTTTTCATTCTAATAACATAATAAACATACTGTTTCAAGTTATGGATGCTTTATTAACATGAGACAACGCAAGTTTGTTAATTTTTGGTAACATCTGAGGTAACCTCATTTAAAAATAAATGGTGCTTTCATTTCACTCATCCTGAGGCGATGAACAATAAATTTATACAAGTTTTCATTCAGGTCGAGGTCACAAAAGGTCTACTTGGATGTAGTTGAACTGTAGGTGTAAATTTTAACTACTGAAATCCCATTTCTGGCGTGTTCACCAGACACACATGTTGACCACAGTTGGTGTGTAAAGCAAGCCTGAAAATAATTTTCATTTCACTTCCAGACAAAATGTCAGACACCAAACAAACCAAGTCTGTCATTTGAGAATGACATCTAACATATTATAAAATGGAGTTTGAGTATTCAAAATAATGTGTTTATTTTGTACATGGACCTTCATCTTGAAACTGCTCACTGCGCAGAATTCATCCATCCAAACCTTGTTTGGCTGGGCTCAATGAGCCCTGCCAAACAAGGTATGATTGGTTTCATTCTGAATTGGAACTGAATTACCCTTCAAACATAATTTAGATACATGTATGGCCATGTCAAATCATATTTCTTCACATGCTGTTAATACTGATGAGATGTAGTCACTTTTTTCACACTTCCCAACTCGCCTGGACCAGAAATCACAATAATCATTAATTTTAGGCTTGCTAGCTATGTACATGATTTCCAGCATGCATGATGTTCTGATCACTGAACTTCATTGATAATTTTGGCATCAGACATTTTGAATGATGATTTTAAACCTCAGTCTGACATTGGCCTTTTTGTACCTGACAATGTCCTTGTCTGACCACTTATTTTCTGGTATGGTGTAAAGCTAAAATTTATGTCATAGGCTTTTTATATATAGTAGAATAGGTAATCATGGTATAAATGAATAAGCATCACATATATTACCTCCAAAATGAGATGTTTCAATTCCTGGTCTGTCAGGAAGGAAGGCTTATAAGAACCATCTGCACTGGTATTTCCTGTTCCTGAAAAAATAAGAACATCTATTACTGGGAGGCTGGAACTGAAGTTCTACCTTTTGAGTCAACCAGTTTTCTGATTACTATACTACTGGATTGCTGGAATTGGTTACAAATAGAAAATTGTCTCCAGTCTCCATCGACACCATTTTAGGGGAGAGGGGGCAGAAGTTGATATAAATAAACATCATCAACAACAAAAATTTTCTCAACGGTTTTCAATTTCCTGATGTCTTGCAGTCAATTAGGGATCTGCGAATCACAAATTTTGTTTCGAATAAAATATCGAATCGAATAATGTCTCTGATATCGATATCGAATTGAATCTCGAATCGAATCTTAAAAGACAAGTTATTTCATATTGCACCAAATGGAAGTTACGGAACACTGTGATGACCCTTACAAGACTAGATATTCTCTGTAGCACCGTCACTGAAACAGCTAGGCCTATTATCCATAGTTTTAGTTTTTGAAGGGTTAACTTGTTACTATTCACGTTCTTAAGAACGTGAATAGTAACAAGTTAAGCTTTCAAAAACTAAAACTATGGATAATGTTCTGGGTAAAATTCACTACTTACCTAACAATTAAACAGTGTCAATTACTCAATTAAATAGGAATTGAGCCTACATGAATGAATTGTCTAATGACAATTTTATCCAATTTTTGTTGGAAATGTATCAAATTGAAGTTAGTACGAGAGATTAAAAAAATCGAATCTTGAGACTGATTCGGGCTCGATCTCGAAGCAGACGTATGGTATCGATATCGAATTGAATCTCGAATATTCGCAGGACCCTACAATCAATGGTCGTGTTTTAACTCTCCACCTACTTTTTTCTCAATAAAAGTATTTTTAAAATATTTTTCATCAAATCTAGTCATGGCTCTGTGGAAGAGCCATGACTAAAGCTGGGCTGAAGGAATCACTGTTCAAAAAGTTGGTACAATTTGTTGGTGAAAATTTTGTTTGGTATGCTAAAATTTTACTTGTTTTAGTGGCAGGTGATTTCCTGTCCTGGTCATGAATATCTGCCAGCAGCATGTATGGTGTTAAGAGAAAATGACGATAGGATCACCGATCCAATGTCGAGTTGTGACAGCACAAAAGTGGGTTTAATCATTATCAACTTATCGTCCAGAAACCAGTTGTTTACAATTTACTAAGTGAAGGGTCACTGTGACCTTCACCTTTGACCTAGTGATTCCGAAATAAATAGGGCTCTTTCTTGCACCAATGCCAACCAACCTATGACGTTTCATGAACGCTGGTTGAACCAGTGTCAAATTATTATCTGGAAACCAATCGTTTACGATTTATTATGTTAAAGGTCACTGTGACCTTGGCCTTTGACCTAGTGAGTCCAAAATAAATAGGGTCTTCCACTCACCTAGGCCAACCAACCTATGAAGTTTCATGAATGTGGGTCGAACCATTATCAAGTTATCGTCCGGAAACCAAATGTTTACGATTTACTATGTTGAAGGTCACTGTAACCTTGACCTTTCCCATAGCCAGTCCAAAATAAATAGGGTTCTTCCTCTCACTGATGCCAACCTACCTATGAAGTTTCATGAATGTGAGTCGAAACTTTGACCTTGACCTAGTCAGTCCAAAATAAATAGGGTTCTTCCTCTCACGAAGACCAACATACATATGAAGTTTCATGAATGTGGGTTGAACCGTAGTCAAGTTATCATCCAGAAACTAATTGTTTACAATTTACTATGTTCAAGGTCACAGTGACCTTGACCTTTGACCAAGCAAGTCCAAAATTAAGAGGGTTCTTCCTCTCACCGGCACCAACCTTCCTGTGAAGTTTCATGAACATGGGTTGAACCATTATCGAGTTATCAACCGGAAACCAATTGTTTATGCCCGCCCACCCGCCTGCCCACAAGGGTAACCGCCTGCCATTCATCAAACTATAAGTCGAATTAGACTTCATCACAACTCGACTAAAAATACTTGGATGCTACTAAACATGAGGCTCTGGAGAGCCTGTAATCACTCACCTGGCAGAACAGAGGATGAAAATGTGATTTCCCAAAAGATTTCAATGGTAACTATAAGCTGCAATTATGGCCATGTTTGCAACCTGATCAACATTACATGACGATCTTTGGTAGAGGGTGTCCCAGTCATCAACCATGCAAAGTTTCAAAACATTTGGCCTTGTAGTTTCAAAGTAGATTTTTTCAACATCGATCAATTAGAATCAAAGAATGCCTCTGGCAGCCATTTTTCGGACAACAGGAACAAAATGAGGAACAGTTGTAGAGGACCTCCCATAGACCAATCCTGCCAAGTTTGGTTCACATCGGCTTAGTAGTTCCAGAGAAGAATAATATGTGATTTCCCATAGGGTTTCTATGGTAACTACCGGTATAAGTGGCAATTGCGGCCATGTTTGCAAACCAATCAACATTAAATGACGATCATTGGTAGAGAGCATACCAGTCATCAACCATGTGAAGTTTCAAAACATTTGGTCTTGTAGTTTCAGAGAAGATTTTTGAAAATCCACCTATCAGAATCAAAGAATGCCTCTGGTGGCCATACTTTTTCATCTGATGGGAACAAAATGAGGATCGTTTGTAGAGGACCTCCTAAAGACCATTCCTGCCAAGTTTGGTTCACATCAGCTCAGCAGTTCCAGAGAAGGTCAAAATGTGAAAAGTTTATGGATGATGACGGACAGCAAGTGATGGCAATACAGTCTTTCGAATTTGAGGTGAGTCATCGCGCTTGCCCATCATCGCACACGCAATTTTGAAAAGCGCTGCACCTTGGCAAAAAGAGGCGCTATATGATCGGCTGTTTCAATGTTCAAATTACCTTAACACAAGTGGGGTTAAAGCTCATCCAGCATCGATAGCATGTGTGCACGGCCTTATGCAGTGATATACAACTACATGGTACAGTCGCGGTGTAGGGTTCACTTTCAATAGAAATCCAGAAACTATGTCTCAACTTCAAACAAGCCGACACATGAACAGTCAATGCCACAGAACATCCCCATTTAAACAAAATGAAATTGGTTCATTCCATATTATTCTAGTTACTATCCCGGTTCCAGTTTTTCCTTATTCAAACTGTGTATTCTACTTTCGATTCTGTGCGTGCATTTCAGTTTAGTTCATGGATTTATTTTTTGAAAAAGAATGTTCGAAATAATGAACATGTATTGAGAGTATGTGGTCTTTATTTTATTGTTATGCCCCAACAAACGTGACTTAACGTCACTATGAAAACAGGGTTGCTTTTTTAATAGAATACAGCGTGTGTATGATAGACAGCCTGTCACTATCATACGCACGCTGTATTCTATTAAAACATTGTCGTTTCCGTAACTTTTTCACAATAGCTGAGCGATTCGTTAGTTGGCAAAATGGCACTTGAGAATTACAAATGGCCTGTGCCACACTTGGTGCACCTGCATTTTACAAAATCGAAAGACTGTGGCAATAGCTCAGATGGCTCTTTAGGCCAGTTGAGCTAAAAAAATGAATATGTTGATTATCTGTACATTTTTCGTGGCAATAAAAATGGAATATTTACTTTATTTTAGTTATTATTGATAAAAATGAGGTGCCAAGATTGGAAAGTTGATATACCATGCAACTACACTACTTTTGTCCTCGGTAAACAGTATGGCATTTGAAGTGAAAGCTGTTATGCTGTGACTTCAGCATAACAGCTATCACATCATCAAACATCTTTAACCCTTTACCTAACATGAAAAGCAGACGACACTTGCAAACAAAATTCTTGAATAACTCATTTTTGTCTCAAAAAACATAGGTTATGACCCCTCATTGGAACGAGCTCAGCAAGCTCGTTCCAATGAGGGGTCATAACCTATGTTTTTTGAGACAAAAAATGAAAATGTAATGAAAATTGACAATTTTTGTGAATAGCGCTGGCCGGTTTTGGCCATTATGTTGGATGAAGTGTTAATGGGGGAATTACCACACTGATCGACTTAACATCATTATTTTTTTATTGGGATTTAACAACACTTTCTACAGGCAGGAACATCTGGTGTCGGAATGCTTTATGAGCGGAGGAAGCCAGAGTACTCAGAGAGAACCACCGAGCAATAGCGAGCATTTGCCAGACTCCCCAACGTACAGTACAAGTCAAAATCAGGTGTAGCATAACTGCATTAAACTAAATATACTGCTGCTCCTGCACTGATAAGATCAGAACCTGAAATCATTTTCTGGAAAACTCTCAGTGAGAGCTTTCCAGAAAATGATATTAGCTTCCGGTCTTATCTGTGTTGGAAAAGAAAGATACATAGTTTATAGTGGTTATCCTACAACATAATTTTGACTTGTACTCTACTTACTCCACACAAGCGGGGTTTGCATTGGTTGAAAACAAGTGCGCTACTGACATGCAGTTCGTCTGCGCGCCACCGGGCCCTTCAATTCATCACAGTAACTTATGTGGTATATACCACCCCACTTTAGCTAAGAGTGATAAGTACAAAACAAATTACGTCAGCGTGATGTAATATATTATTTATTTATTTATTGATGTTTAAGGTCACATATTTTTGCACAATGGCTAATCATGACCGTGACAGTTTTACGGGTGGAGGACGCCGGAGTACCCGGAGCGAACCACCGAGCAGCGACGAGCAACTGTCAGCTCCCCAACATACGGACTCCACACAAGCAGAGTTAATGAAGATTATTGGTCAATTTTTTAAAATTGCGCTGGCCGGTTTTGGCCGTTACGTTGGGTAAAGGGTTAAGGTCACATATTTTTGCACAATGGCTAATCATGACCACAACATGAGTATCAACTCAAGACCAGGGGTGAGCGTTAATAAGCCATGTTGCCCATTTTAGAGAGGGTTTGCACCTCCCAAGCATTGGTGACTGGGTCCTATTTTACCAGTAAAACAGAGCCTGTTCAGGCCTGCTATTTTCAGAATTGTGCGTAACCCATTTGTCGTTTACCTGGTCTGAGCTTTGGTAACTTTATCATTCGTTCCTCTGTACTCGATTCAGGTAACCCATTAGGTAAACTAAATATACATGTATCGCAGCTATGCTGATACGTGAACTGATGTCTCAAAGCCAAGTTCTTGCTCCTATGGGCAATATCCTGATGAATAGAGATAAGCCCTTAGGAACAACAATGATGCTGTGTTGCAGTAATTCAAATACAAATTAGTTGCAATTATAGCCTAATCTTGGCATGGGCTAGTATGCTGCCGGAGAGCATGGCATCCTTAACCACTATTTGTGGCAGAGACATCAAATTATTGCCATTTCCTGATTTTGTACCTATGCTAAATCTTTAGATGATCAACAATTTGCAATGATGTTGAGCGTCAACCAATTATCAGCATAGGTGTTTGCATCTGTCTGAAGTATAGCTGCTCTGTTGGCCAATAATTGGCCAACAGAGCAGCTATACTTCAGGCAGATACAAACACCTGTGCAGCTGATGATGATTGGTTGATGATCAACATCATTCCACCATTCATTCCTACTAGATCATTCAGCTTGGCAAAAATTCTGCATAACCCGGTAACAATTTCGCGCAACCCGTTTTTCATTTGAGTGTTTTGCATTTTAGGTAACCTCTGCGCGACCCAAACGGCCGTTCGCCTCAAATCGACAGGCCTGCTGTTTACAGCTGTAAATAGGCACTGCTTCACTTCCTGGGGTTCCCGCAGGGAGTAGATAGATAGATAGATTCTTTATTTTGCAGTATACATTAAACAGTTTATATATAGATATTAGATTACAATCATGTGAAAGTAGAAGTATACTACAGGGAGATGACATAGCCAGATTGGCTGTTTTCCCGTCATCTCCCATATAATTATCATTATATATCCAATACAACATTTTCTCCCCCCACTGCATGTGTAACATAGTCTGTCCAGGGTGAGATAGCAGGGAGAGACAGATGTATCCCACCCCACCCACGTGACGTTATACATTTATAACGTTATTATGACGCGATGCATAGTATTTGGCTACCAACTAATTCATATTGACGTCATCAGAATGCCGTGTGTTCAAAGTTTGATGCTCTAAAACTCTTTAAACCCCAAGATGCCACCGTTCCTAATTGATTTCGTGGTATATACCTTTGGTACATACTTAACTTTTGCATGCTCTTTCCGATGGTGTCATTAGTTTTTCAAAATATCAAATACCAAATGAGTTGATTATATCAGCATGTGACCGCTGATTACCTCTGGCTAACGTAACCGCTGTATGGTGGGGGGAGAAAAATAATCCCTGATGGGTACGGGTGTGGGATTGGAAAATCTCACCCTCGGGACAAGATATTTGGTCCAGACACTCGACAAGCCTCGTGTCTGGCCCAAATATCTTGCCCTCAGGTAAGATTTTCCCATCCCACACCCGTACCCATCAGGGATTATAATAGTCTTCAGACTGAGCCAGTTTATCAAGCAGTTACTGGGAATGACTTGAGACGTTACCCGATTAGGATGTGGTATGTGGTGTGCAATCGACGAGTTGGTGAATAGGTGGACTGGGACTTTTACTTCATCGACCTGTACATCAAAAGATGGATTGTGAACTTGCTGATGTTGTCATGAGTAACAACACAAACAGCACAGTCAACACTGAGCTTTTACGAATCGAGTCCTATCGGATTCGTACATGATTTTGTATAAGGCAGTTTTTCACACCTTTCACACAAATCTAATGTGGTGAAACGCAATGAGCTGATGAGTTGATATCACGAAATGAGCTTGTCCTTAGACTCAACCAAGGACTCAATACGCTCAAAACATAGGAGAGATCTCTATAAATCTCTCGAATTCTCTCTTCCTTGTGGAGCAGAAACAAAGTTCTATCGATCTGACTGTATTAAAAACCAGCTACATTCAACTCCGTGACATTTTGTTCCCCTCTATTATAACTAAACAACTTTTATCCCCCTCAACAGCAGATTGAACTTAAACGCGTCTGTTAACACATGACTTCCATTAATTCTGTTGAGTGGGATGTAATACCTACCTCGTAGAGTTTTCATGTGTGAGACGGCCATTCTTAATATTGTCAGTTTATCTGGTTTTCTTGCTAGTGTGCTACAGGTAGGAACCATATCACATAATTCGTTTATATAAGTTGTCATTTTATTCCTCCTTCGTCTTTCAATCTCACAATGGCTTTCCCTAAAATAACATAAATTGTCCACAAGTGGCTCAATAAAGATATTACAGCACAAAACAATACTTGTAACAGTGCAGAATTCTGCGAAAGTATCTGATGTTTTAACACTAAACAGAACGTCTGCCGTAGACAGGTCATTTTCCACGGGTGGGCAATATTTCCACGGATGCAACAATATTAGATTCCAGACACTAATTATAGGAATAATTATCAAAAATTCAATTACTAAAGGAGCGGGTACAACACGGAACTTCATAAATTCAAATTTTGATGATGATGATTTTTATTACCTGGTAAACGCCAGGCCTGAAAATAAGCAGTCTGACATTTGCAGAATGAGGTTCCCAGAGGGTGAATTTTATGATGCTATCCCATACAGTGGGCCAATTTATTCTCTGGGTACCTCTTTCTGTTTAGTTTTGAGACCCTGATTCAGATTGACGTTCAAAGAGGGTAAATTTAGTGATGCTACCCTGCTGTGCAGGGTAGCATTACTAAATTCACCCTCTGGTGACCTCATTTTGCAGATGACAGTCTGCTTATTTTCCGGCTAGGTAAACGCATGCGTGGACATCATTGTCCATGCATGGACTATGACAAATCCATGATGACTGTACTGTACTCAACATAATGGTTAAGTATATAACCACAGTGTGCAAAATTTGACAAGAACGCTTGTTTCGATCGCGTGGTGGTTACGCAAATTCAAATCTACACGAATGAATGACTGGTTACCCAAAAGTTGCATCTTGAATACTAAAGTCTGAGTAACTCAACTGGTAGGGTGCTAATTTTTTTTCTCAGCTTCAAGATTTGTTCACATATTTTTGTCTTGTTACAATTAATGGGAGAGTACCTTATTCTATTCTTTTTTTCAATTTTTGCATAAGAAACACAGCTTATGACTCCTTATTCCAACTCATTCGAATGAGGGGGTGATAAACTATGCATTTGGGGCAATAAAACACAACGTTTTAGTCATTCCAAATTTATTCTGCAAGTGTCATCTACCAGGTGAATTGGATAAAAAGTTAAATCAGAAGAAAATTAGCTCACAGCAGCCATCAGTATTTAATGTTTTGATTTGAATGGGTGATTGGATGGATGTTCTACTCAAGGTTAGGGTAATTTATTTATTATTTATTGATGTTTAAGGTCAAATACGTATGCAAAATGGCTAATCATGACCGTGACAGTTTTACGGGTGGAGGAAGACAGAGTACCCGGAGAGAACCACCGAGCAACGACGAGCAGCTGCCAGCTCCCCAACATCGTAACTCCGCACTGCAGTACAGGCAGGGTTAGATTGGTTGAAGACATGCGCACCACACAGTACGTCTTAGTACACAGTGTCATCGTTCCCCCATGTGGACAATCAGGATTAAGTGCCATGCCCAAGGACACAACGTGAGAGTCCGAATCGATCGCTCAGACGGTCACCCATCAGAGGACTAACTGGGCTCAACGTTGCTCAACTTCGGTGATCTGACGAGAACAGGTTACTGCTACGCCACCATGCCCCTCCCCCCTCAAGGTTAGGGTGGCTATCTTCCAGTTAATGAGGCTGTAATGCTGAGCTAAGAGAAATTTTTATGACAGTAATTTATATTCTTCAAGAACACGACCATCACTATTTATTTATTTATTTATTTATTTATTTACTGGTGACATATTTCTGCACAATGGCTAATCATGACTGCAACATGGATATAAAGTCAAGTTTAGTCAATCAATCGTTTGTAGCCATGTTGCCATTTTTTGAGAACTTACACAGCAAGCACTGGTAACTGGGCACCCACACTGCCCACGTGGGGCACAGTGACGTTGTGTACTAAGGCGTACTGCACGTCGATGGTGCACTGTCTTCAACCAATGCTAACCCTGCTTGTGTGGAGGTAGTATGTTGGGGAGCTAACAGTTGCTCGCCGTTGCTCGGTGGTTCTCTCCGGGTACTCCACCATCCGTAAAACTGTCGAGGTCATGATTAGCCATTGTGCAGAAATATGTGACTTAAACCAATAAATAAATAAATATAAATACTGGTAACTGGGTCCTATTTTATCAGTAAACCAGAACTCATTTATCACAGTAAAACAAGCACTGCTTCACTTCACACAGAGAATGACCGTCACTAAAATATTAAAACTATTAACCTGGTGGCTGAATCAAGGAATGCAAAACAGATCAAATTGTTTCAACAATCACTGAGATAACATGCATTAACCCTTTGAAATCTGATGGTATATTCCATGTCAGTTCAATGGCAGCAACTGGAAGAGTCCAAATTTATTATTTAGGGGAGAACAATTAATATTTTAAACATTGAAAATATTAATTGGGTCTACTCCCACACATTCATATAGCAGCCATCTTACTTAACCCTTTAAGCATCGTGACAGGCAAAACTGGACAGCACTAATCTAAAAAAATCGCCAATTAATTTTCTTTATTTTTTCATTTTTTGTCTCAAACACATAGGTTATGACCCCTCATTGGAACGAGCTCATCGAGCTCGTTCCAATGAGGGGCCATACCTTATGCTTTTGAGACAAAAAATTAGTTATTCAAGAATTTTTTTGCAAGTGTCGTCTGCTTTTCAGGTTAAGTAAAGGGTTAATGAAAATATGTACCATGTTCCAGGGCCGGAAAAGCAGCCGCTCATGTTCAAAGGGTTAAATCATACTTAATTTTTGAGAAAAAAACGGAGAAATTAATTTTAGGACAACCAAATACGCCTCAAATTTTTCTACTGATGATTAACGCCTTAAAAAGTCACGGCGAAATATTAACCTGCATGTTTTTCCCCATAATGCAACAAGGAGTTTAACTTCTTCAATCTTGTCTGTCCGAACTCATCCAGCTCTGTCAAATGTGATGAATTGGTTAAATTGCTTCTTGAAATTTCGGTAATTCTGACACATTCGTGCAGGGGGTTAAAAGTTTTCGGCAGCAAATATTTCCCACAATGCAGTTTGATATTTAACCAAATATATTCCTTGTTTGCATTCACCCTGTACATTTTAATTATTTTATATTCAGCGATTCAGATTTTTGGGCCATATATTGTGAACAAGGTTACATATCTCATTTTGAAACATCTTGTGAAAAGCTTAATAAAACTGCCAGCCAATTTTTACAAGATCTTGTGGTTTGGTTTTCAGTTTGCCACAAAAATCTGAACCAAACAAGAAAAACAAAAAAAGCATTCACTCTACCAAGCACTGTGATAAACTAATATATAACAACTTGTAATCTCAGCTTGCAATTTTGTCAAGAAGCAGTGTCCCTAATTTACACCTTGATGAACAACAATGAGAATAATTAATGGAACCGAGACCACATCCAAAGTGAAACACACAATCAGTGATTTTCTAATCATTGATTTTATATATTATAAATTATAATCATTGATTTTATATATTATAAATTATAATCATTGATTTTATATATTATAAATTATAATCATTGATTTTGTATATTATAAATTATAATCATTGATTTTATATATTATAAATTATAATCATTGATTTTATATATTATAAATTATAATCATTGATTTTATATATTATAAATTATAATCATTGATTTTATATATTATAAATTATAATCATTGATTTCATATATTAAAATTATAATCATTGAGTTTATATAATATAAATTATAATCACTGAGTTTATATAAATTATAATCACTGATTTTTATATATTATAATCATTGATTTTATATATTATACAGTTAAAACTAGAAGTCCTGTGACGTGCGCTTATCTAGGCTTAATTGCGCGTAGCAATTGAGTACAATTGCCATATCGAATGGCATCCAAAGCACAGCAGGTCCTCCTGGTTCTCAAAGCAAACACAGGCAATGTTTCTGGAGGTCCATTGGCTGAAACATTGCTTGTGCACAGGCCATACATACAGAATTTGATAGCCTTACTATGGTCATAATGCGTAGATTAATGTGCAGATCGACGTGCTATTTGTGCGCATTTCATGACAGGACTTCTAGTTTTAACTGTCAATTATAATCATTGATTTTATATATTATAAATTATTGATCTTTTATTTCAGTTTGCCCCACCGGCCCAAGTCAAGGCCAAATGTAATTAAATTTCTGAATTTGTTCTACACCAAGGCTCCTGCAAGAGGCATCACACTGCAAACCCTAAAGGGCCTGTACAAGTATCCTGAATTTCCACCAGCCCATGTCCTTAAAAGTCCAAGTGGCTTAGCAGTGATTTTCAGTCAAGTCTTGGCCACCTTAACAGGCAGCCAAGACTTTAACTAGATACCACATTTTCTGAATTTTCAAAATTCAAGGAGTATTATTTATTTATTTATTTATTGGTGTTTAAGGTCACATATTTCTGCACAATGGCTAATCGTGACCACGACAGTTTTACAGGTGGAGGAAGCTGGAGTACCCGTAGAGAACCACCGAGCAATGACGAGCAACTGTCAGCTCCCCAACATACCAACTCCACACAAGCACATTACGCCTTAGTACACAACGTCACCATGCACACTGCCTAGATAATTTGCCTATTGTCAGCAGAACCTCTTTATGATGGCATGTTAACAGCACCTGTTTTGAGGTTGTAAAAGTCAGAAATAGGCCTTTAACCCTTTACCCAATACAGATGATATCAATATCGTTGGAACGAGCTCGACAAGATCGTTGAAACGAGGGGTCACATGATATGGTTTTGTTGAAATTTTTAATATTTTTTCAACTGCTGAATTTGCATATTACGCGGATGGATGCGGGAGATTCGTTGGGTAATGGTGTTAAGGGTTAAGAGTCTTATCCAAGACAGCATGAAGACATAATTAACCCTTTACCTGACATGAAAAGCAGACGACACTTGCCAAAAAAATTCTTGAATAATTAATTTTTTTCATTTTTTGTCTCAAAAACATAGGTTATGACCCCTCGTTGGAACGAGCTCGACGAGCTCATTCCAATGAGGGGTCATAACCTATGTTTTTGAGACAAAAAATGAAAATATTTTGAAAATTAATTGGCGATTTTTGAGAATAGCGCTGGCCGGTTTTGGCCGTTACGTTGGGTAAAGGGTTAAGAGACAGTAATGAGATCACAAAAGTAGCCACTTCCTTGATTACATCGTGATTCAATGTTGACAAACACAAACGAATCAAGATTTCATTAAAAATACTAGGAAATTACACTAAGGCCCCTGCAAGAGACATCACACTGCAAACCCTAAAGGACCTGTACAAGTATCCTGAATTCCCACCCACTGCCTTAAAGGTCCAAGTGGCTCAGCAGTGATTTTTAGTCAAGTCTTGGCTGCCTTAACTGGTAAAGTGCTGAGTTTTTTCTGACAACAAATCAAAGCTCATCATATACTGCTCTCTTACATTTAATTGGATAGTGCCTTATAGGCACTATCCAATTAAATGTCAGAGAGCAAGGTATTGTATAAAAAATCTGATTCATATCAGGGACAATAAAGGCTTCCTCAGGCAGAATGTAACTACAAACAGTTATTGCCTGTAACTTTTAGTAAAGCCCAAAATAGGGCTTCCAGCACTCTACCAGTTAACAGGCAGCCTTAACAGGCAGCCAAGACTGTAACTAGAAATTACAGTACAGTCGCTGTGAACTGATCAGTTTCCACGGGTGGGCAATATTTTCACGGATGCAAAATAATTCGAGATTAGAAACACTAATTATAGGAACAGGGTTGCACGGTATATCGATAAACCGATATATACTGGTATCCAAACCAATATCGATTGAATACCGGTGTAATTACAAAAATACCGGTTTATCGTCATTATTTATTTACGCTCAATTTAATTTTCAAGATGTCTTGAGTTTTTTAACTGTAGCTCCGAATGAATAATATTATCCCTTTATCCAAGGAATCGTCTGCTTGAGCCCTTGTAATGTACAAATTCAGCAGTTGAAAAAATAATTTTCAAAAGTTTCAACAAAACTATATCATGTGACCCCCTCATTGGAACGAGCTCGTTGAGCTCGTTCCAATGAGAGGTCACATGATATACTTTTGTTGAAATCTTTGGGGAAAATCTGATAAACTAATTTCGAAAATAATAAATTTTGATATCGTCTGCGTTGGGTAAAGGTTTTTCGAACTGTATCATCAAGGCGTGCTAATTCGTTCCGACTGTGATGCCTCGAGTCTCGATTGTGGTACTTGTGTTCATATATCTGAACAGTTTTCGATACACTGGTATACCGCGGTATTGTTTTGAATACCGATACCGGTATTTAGTTTTGAATATCGTGCAGCTCTGTAATAATCATCAAAACTTTAATTTATGAAGCACTGGGTACAACCATTCAACAGACTACTGTAAGAACCCATCAAGAAAAACCAATGAAAACAGCATATCAGAATCCAAGTTTTCACATTTTTTTCTCAATGAGTGAGTTTCTAGTGTTGCGGAATGGAAACTTTACAAGAGAATTTTGACCAGATCATGATGCAGCCCTGATCTTGTCAACATTCTGTCGAGTGCCTAGGATTCTGAGGTGTGTGATCTCATCTGCACACGTTTTGTATGCCTCTCTCAATCACTAAATCACAAGGAGCGTGAAAATAAGGATGCCTCGTCCCTTCCAGAATCGCTTCTCTGTTAGAGCTGCACAATATTCCAAACTACATACGGTATCGGTATTCAAAAAGATATCACGATATACCAGTACATCGAAAGATTGTTCAGATATCTGAACATAAGTACCAAAATCAGGACTTGAGCCATCATGGTGAAATGAATTAACATGCCTTGATGATGTTGTTTGAATAACCCTTTACTCAACATAGACGTTATCAACATTTATTATTTTAAATATTAGTTTATCAAACTTTTCCACAAATTTCAACAAAACAATATCATGTGACCCCTCATTGGAACGGGATTGACGAGCTCTTTCCAATGAGGGGTCACATGATATGGTTTAGTTGATTTTTTTTTATAGACTTTTTCAATTGTTGAATTTGTATATTACATGGGCCGATGTGGGCGCATGCTTCGTTGAGCAAAGGGTAAAATTATTCATTCGGGACTACAGTTAAAACTCGAGACATCTTGAAAATTAAATTGTGGGTAAATAAATAATGACAATAAACTGATATTTTTGTAATTACACCGGTATTCAATCAATACTGGTTTGAATACCAGTATGTGTCAGTTTATCGATATACAATGCAGCCCTAAACTCTGTACACTGGTGTGATGGTTAATGACTTTGCCAATAAAAAGCCCACCCATCAAGTGTTATTATTCAAGGTTCTTCATTCATAAAACTCGAAAAAGTGAACCAAGTTCAACTGGTGAACCCCAGTAATAACATCCACCCCAGTCACCAACATATGCATGGAGACATTTTAGAAGCGCCAACACATTGGATCAATATTCTGAAATGGCCAGCCATTTTCACACACAATAATTTATCCACCTATTAAGTACACAATGGTACGAGATGAATTTACAGAAACTTTCATTCTCTATTATCACCTTATTCACCTACCAACCCAATAAGTCCCCATTGAACTTGAATGTCAACTTCTGTGGACTGGAAATCACCCAACAGTAACTACCAATCAATACGGTGATGAATGTAACCTTAAAATCAATATTAAACAACAATTAAATATGACTTTAAGAACTTGGCACAAAGACTGACCTTAAAACAAAATTGCTGATCATATACCCCTTACCGTAACTGAGGTTAGGTTCCAGAAATTGTAGTCCAAGCTAGGATCGAGCAGTCATTAATGATCTGTGGGGCCTAGTTAGGACTACAGAACAAGAGGCCTCTTAGACTAGACAGCTCCACTCAGGATCACTGTTTTTAAGGGAAGCTAAATACAACACAACAGTGACGAATGGGAGCAAAATGGAGGCGAGTGGAAAATCGCTCACCTCAAATCAAGTTTGCGAGAGTGAAAAATGGAGAGTGATTTTGATTCAATGTTTATCTTCATTTTTTTAATACTGTTGAATTGTACATTCAAAGTGTATTTTTTTTCCAAATTAAGTTAAGTTAATGTTATTGTTTGCCTGTGATTCAGAATAAAATTGCAAGCTTGAAATCTAGTGTTTGTTTATTAAATGTATTACCAGAATTCCTGAAATGAACTTTTAGATAATCTGAGGTGAACTATATATTATGACACGTACAAAAATTTACTTTGCAATTTCCATTGACAAGCGTCCCTCGAAACGAATGTATGAATACAACTGAACACGGATAGAAATTTTGACGGTGAAAATATATGTAACCCACTAGGATTATTAAAATCGTGGAAAATGGATGTGTAAATTCCAAATCAGGCACATTAATTCGTGTCACTGGTGAATTGGAGTGACAGGTGTCACATGTTAAATGAAAATAAGGAATGGGGCAATATTCCGCATGTCTTTGATAAAAACAAGCCAAGACCAATACCGGGTCTGGACCTGCGTCGCTGCATACAACTGATTACAGAGATGAACAGACTTCAAAGTATCGGCAAACAGGAAGTGGCTGCATGGAAGATCTGAAAATTAGATACACGATACACCTCATCATTATGAAGCGGCAGACCAAATATAAAATCATTCCCTTTCATAGAAGCCAAGAAAACTTTGATGGAAGAAGTGTTTTGGACGGACTGACGGATGGATGGACGGACGGATGGACGGACGGACGGACGGACGGACGGACGGACGGACGGAGTCGAGCGGTTACTAGACCTGATCTGCCGCTGGCGACGCAGGTAATAAAAATACGGAAGTATTAAAACGTTTCTCAGATCTCAGAATGACCACCGTTTTTTTATATCTGAACATGCGTGTTCGTTTTCTGAAAGGAGAAAGGTCTGGGCGAGTTGTCAATGTACAACCCTCTTACTGTTAGCGTGTTGTGTGTGAATGTATAATGTGTGTAATGTTCATAACGACGAAAAGGAAATTGTTTGGAATTGTACTTTAAATGCATCAAATTGTGAGTGATTAAAAATTTCCCAACATCAAAAATTAATTGAATGTTTCTGTCGACGCAACTCTTGCTGGCTTTGTTGTGCGAATCATTGGTGAATGGTTTCTTATCGAAATATAAGCCCTGCCAATCCACGGCAACTTTGTTTGACAGCCCCAGCTGAACAAGTTTTCCAACACTGTATAAATATCATGCAAAACAGATTCTCAAAATACAAACAAAATCATCAACAGAAACAATAATATTATATATATATATAATAAAAATATATACATGTACATGTAAAAGGTAGACGTGGAATAAGATAAAACATTCATCAGATATTTCACCAGATTCAAAGCTGTAATAAGTTGAGAAAACAGCTTTGAAAAACAATATTGATAAAGCTGTGCCAAAAATAAACAAATATCAAATATCAAAAAGCATGCATGCTGTTCAAAAGGACACTATGCCAGAAAGGTATTTTTAAAATTTTATTGTTCAACTGATAGAATCAGTAATACTGTATGCAAAAAAAAAAATTGTTTCATTTATCATTGAGCTGTTATCATTTGCATGGATTTAATCAGTCACACAATGCACATGATAAAAAAAAATTATTATTTTAACCCTTTACCTACCGAATCGCTCGCATCCGCCCACGTAATATGTGAATTGAGCAGTTGAAAAAATTAAATTTTTCAAAATATTTCATCAAAACCATATCATGTGACCCCCTCATTGGAACGAGCTCATTGAGCTCGTTCCAATGAGGGGTCACATGATATGGTTTTGTTCAAATTTTTTGAAAATTTTTTAAAAATGATATTTAAAATAATAAATTTTGATATCGTCTGCGTCGGGTTAACAGGGTTCCTGCAGGTAGGGACTGATAAAATTCAAGGCCCCCACGGGAACCCTGTTTAACACTTTAATAAATTGAACGATTCAGTTTGTGTAATTTACAAATTAAGCAGTCTGAAAAAAAAATACATTTTTCAAAAAAATTCAACAAAACTATTTTATGGGACCCCTCATTGGAACAAACTGTCTTGCTAGTTCCTATGAAAGGTAACAGGATATGGTTTTGTTGAAGGTTACTGTGGTACAATTCGATACCCTGTGCATTGGGTGAAGGGTTAAATTTTTTCACAAAATTTCACAGAAGCAATATCATGTGGTCCCTCGGATCGAGATCATTCCAGTGAGAATTCACAGGATATGGTTGTGTATGGGAATTATCAACAGAAAAATTTTTTTTTTTAAATTTTCTGCATTTTGCCCTTTAATAAAAAATCACTACAAGCCTTCCAATGTACAATAAAAGCAGTTTCTACTACAGTCTGACTACATGAAATTAAATTACTGTTAAAATAAGTTGTATGTTATTGGTTATTAACAGACTGGCTAGCTGGAAGTCTCAAAATTCATGTTACACAATGAAACCCCATCCCTGAATAATTTCTTTCCTTGATGCAACATACAGGACGGCCAGGTTGACATTTCCACGGATGCAATATTTAAGATTCCAAACACTAATTACAGGGATAATCATCAACTAGAACTATCACTGAAGGTGATTAATACCCCCGCTTTGGGTTTTTAGAGGAATGCACTTCTGATCATGTAGGCGAAGGCCATAAGGAAATTGATTGATAAATGCAGGAGGAGTTGCGCACACAAAAATTTCATGTAGAAACCCATATTAAATCAAAGTTCAAGAGAGATAACCTGGTTAAAATTGTCGCAGATCAAAAATTTTGGAATATGCGCATGTTCACTTAGTGGTGATGATGTTTGAAAGGTTTCTTCAAAATCAGTTCTTTAATGTAGGAGGAGTTGCGCACACAAGAATTTGTTTGGACGGAAAGACATATGTATGGACAGACGTACGGACATACAGGGCGATTCCTATATAGCCCCCACTTCTTCGAAGCGGAGGTATAAAAATATTATTAATGAAGCACCGGGTACAAATTTTGCTGATGATTTTTATTATCTGGTAAATACATACGTGAACATCACTGACCATTTGTGGATTACAACTGGTCCACGGCGAATATATTGTACCAGCCAAAATCACCCAGAACTTTAACCCTTCACCCAACACAGACGATATCAAAATTTATTATTTTAAATATCATTTTTTCAAATTTAAAAAAAAATTTCAACAAAACTATATCATGTGACCCCTCGTTGGAACGAGCTCGACGAGCTCGTTCCAACAAGGGGTCACATGATATGGTTTTGTCGAAATTTTTTGAAAAAATAATATTTTTATAAGTGCTGAATTTGCATATTACGCAGGCGGATGCGGCCAATTCGTTGGGTAAAGGGTTAACCCTCTTCACAGTGATGTCAAAATTCCAAGCTGCATTTTTTTCTGATAATGCAACAAGGAATTTAATCAATTAAATCTTGTCTGGCAGAGATGAATTGGTTAAATTAATTGTGGCATTATGGGTAAAATTTACAGCTTAAAATTTTGATATTTCAAGAGTGTGCAGAAAGCCAAACATAAATTACCAAAAGGCATCATAATTTTTATATTTGTTCCATTTGTATGCGTTACATTTATTTATCAGCATTTAACCCTTTACCTAACGATTCAGTCGTAAGTGCCAACGTAATTTATAAATTTAGCAGTTCAAAAAACATATATTTTCCGAAAAATTTGACAAAACCTTATCATGTGACCCCCTCACTGGAATGAGCTTGTTCCGATGAGGGTCACATGAATATGGTTTTGTTGAAATATTTTTTTAAAGTTTAAAAAGCAATAATTAAAATAATAAATTTTGATATTGTCTGCATTAAGTAAAGAGTTAACCCTTTACCCAACGCAGACAATTTCAAAATTTATTATTTTAAATATCATTTTTTAAATTTTTCCAAAAATTTCCAACAAAACTCTTTCATGTGACCCCTCTTTGGAACAAGCTCGACGAGCTCGTTCCAAAGAGGGGTCACATGATATGGTTTTGTTGAAATGTTTCAAAATATAATATTTTTTCAGCTGCTGAATTTGCATATTACGTGGGCAGATGCGGGCGATTCGTTGGGTAAAGTGTTAAGGCCACTTTTAACATCTTTTTGCAATCTCATGCTACCAATATTCTGCTCCTGTTGCAGGAAATACATACATCATTACAAATTACAAGAGCACTGCCAGGCATGGCTAAATATGCCCGTTGGCCATTTTGAATTGTACCCGCTTTGGTTCAGAGCAAATGATCTAAACTGGAGTTATTGGTCGGAAACCCAAAATGTTAATAGACGGTTGAATACTAAGTCGAAAAAGGGCTGTAACTCACGTAAAAATAATTGGACAGAACTCATATTCGAACTTGGCCTGCATTACTGGCTGGGTAATACACATACCAACTTTGGTTGAGGACAAATACTCCAAACTGGAGTTAACAGTTGGAAACAAAAAATGTTAATAGATGGTCAAATTCTAAGTTGAAAAAGAGCCATAACTCATGTAAATATAATTGGCTGTAACCCATATTCAAACATGGCCTGTATTATTAGCTGGGTAATCCACATGCCAACTTTGGTTCAGATCAAATAAATCAAACTGGAGTTATCGGTCGGAAACCAAAAATTTTAACGGATGGAGAGACAGAGGACAGGCGAACGTACAGACAGACTGATTACATAATATGATCGTTTTTCAAATGGGCATATAAAAATAATCAGAGTGGGCTTCAAAAATAAGAGGGAAAGGGTGATGATCTAGGAATTATTTACTCTGACATGAAACAATACAGTATTAAATATTTATTGATCACCGAACCACACAGTACAAAATACACACTATGCAGAGAGTGGAATACTACTAAACCACCTGCAGAGTGGTAGTTGAGTTTTCAACACAGGCAGTGAATTTTAAATTCTCTGAAAATGCACAAGAAGCATGAATAAAGTTTTAGACAGCCTTTAAAATTTTCAGGTACAGGAACAAGAAGGAAAACCCCCAAAATTTAAAAGTGAAGGTCACAGCGACCCCTACCCTTGGGAAAATGATCACAAAATAAATAAGGTTCCTCCTCTCATCATACCCAACACCTGTTGGTTTGATCAGCCCAGCGAAACTTTAGAGAGTGGAAACCAGTGAAATTTGTAAGTTAAATGTCATTGTGGCCTTGACCTTCACTGCAATGACTTCAAAATAAACAGAGTTCTGCTCATTATCCAACTCCTGGCAAACTTTCCAGTTCAGTGACCTTGAACTTGAAAGTTTGCCAGGAGTTGGTTTCCACTATCTGATTAAAATTTTGGTACACCAAAATTTTAATCAGATAGTGGAAACCAACTCATGGCAAACTTACAAGTTCAAGGTCACTATGATCTTGACCTTTGGCACAATTCTCCCAAAATAAATAGGGTTCTTCCTCCCATCATACCCATCTCACATGTCAAGTTTGGTTTTGATTGGCTTAGGGAAATTTCAATTTGAGAGTGGAAACAAACCCCATTTTCAGACAGACTGCAAGATGGACGGTGTTCTAATGAATCAGAGTTTATGTGGCTAAAATAATATGGATTGATGGACAGATAGCACCACAGCTATATCCTCCCAAAATTTTATCGGGGGATAAAAATCACATCCCAGTTTTAAGTGTCACGACTGAATGATCACGACCAAAAGGGGACGTTCTCATCTCGACATTATTTGGGGTCATCCTACCAAGTTACAATGAAATCCCTTCATAAATATAACCTGTAGACTGTGCTAAAGATTTTCGGGCTTCGGGGGCCCCTGTAGCCATCACAGTTGACCAATCGTGACCAAAAGGGGATGATCTCATCTAGACATTATATGAAGTCAACCTACCAAGTTACAATGAAATCCCTCCATAAATATGACCAGAAGACTGTGCTGAAAGTTTTCGGGTTTTGGCAGTCATCGCGGTTGACCGATCGTGACCAAAAGAGGACGTTCTCGTCTAGACATGCCCCCAAAACTGCATATGAAATTTCGTGATGATCGGACCAGAACTACAGGGTGTAACCTGTGCTAAAATGTAAATAGACTCACATACTACAGACTCATAGACTTCCGCACATGTGATAGCAATAGCTTATCTTAACTTTGTCAAGTTAAGCTAAAAATGGTCTGAGAAACAGAAGATCAACTTTGTGAGGCCTTATTAATAATAATTTTATTTCAGTTTTGCATACAGCAGTATTGTTCTCACGAGGAGAATTGTTTGAAATTTTACAAACTCCTCTACCTCCATTATCCCAATACAGTGGAACCCTGTTGATTGAATGGCCACTTTGCAAATGGAAATTATTCAATTAACAGGAGTATTCAATTAACAGGGATGGGTCACTTTCCTGTATTCTAGAAATAAACTTGGCATTATTCTATTATATCTTGTTTGACAGAGCTCCATGAGCTCTGTCAAACAAGATATAATAGATTAAATGTCTGTATTCGATGTACAGAAATCAAATAGGTCTATAAACAAGGGAAAACTGGGGCAAGTCAGGGAAATTTCTCGACAGGTTACAAGATTTTTTATTCAATTAACAGGAGTTTACTCTATAACCTATATTCAATCAACAGATCAAATTTGTACTGAAGGTATGGTAAATGGTTTTGTGCTTGAAAATTATATTCAATTAACAGGGATATACAATTAAGAGATATCCAATTAAGAGGGCTCCACTGTATAGACCAACCCAGTATAGGCTGATTGAGCAAGAAGTTCTGCATGGAATCCAGGCTAAACTTCTACTTAATCTGCCCACACTGGGGTAGGGGGGTTTGTAAAAAGTGAACACAGGTTCAGAAAAAATTTATTACCACAGACTGGCTTAAATGCATTACATGGAGAATATACACAATTTATTTAGCATTCAGATGTTTGTGAAGCAAAATAATGAAAAATTGTTTAGAGAGCATGTTGCTCACCCAAGTTGCTCTCAGGAAAGCGACTTTCTGCCTCTGATTTTTTTCAAAAAGCCAGGTCTTCTGTATAACAAACAAGCTCCACAATGCTTATTTTTCTTTTGTTTATCTTGAGTCGATATCAATTTCACAATATTTCATTAATGAATCTCTCCCCATTGGTGTAACTGCTGCAACCAGATCACGATATGATTGAGAAACAGACAACTTTGGAAACCACAGTACTCTGGCATGCATGTTGCTTTAAAAATAAGTAACTGGCTAATTTCATGGAATTTAACCCCTTAACACTGATGTCGAAATACCAAAATTTAAAATAGTATTTTATTCCCATGATGCAATTGGAAAACCAATGATGAGCTCTGTCAAACAAGACTGAACTCAGGGCCATATCCAAGACATTTTTGGTAACAGTATACCAGTTTGGGTACCCAATCTCCTCACACCCAAATTTAGCACACTCCAGAGTAATAATTTCCATCTGTAGATTGGAAAAATGCTCGGAAAAGTTTGTTCAGGAAAAGCATACACAATTTAATACAACACCATGTTAATCATTTGATTCCCTTAATAGGACGCCAAAGTTGACTAAAATTATGCCTAATGTACTCTGATAAAATGTGCAGAACATTACAGTAATTCCCACTTTCACTCTCTGTTCCAAACGCGGCAATTTCTGATTTGTTACATTTATGTTGAAATACATTCATGTCTCGCGATGGGCGGTGGTCCTATTATACGTAGAGCCCTGTCCATGGTATTTTCATTCATTCTGAACATTGGACAGTTTCAATGAAGTGGTATTTACTTGCATGCATGTCTCCCTGCCTCTATATGAGAATACGATTGGTATAAAAAAAATATTCTCATCATTTCCGTGAATCGAATTTCATAATTTGTGTGTGAATTATGGACCAAACTGACCTGGAAAATTTCAAACTCAAGAACCATAAGCCTCCAGATTCGCTCTCAGAGATTAAATTTTCAAAAATTTCTCCTCAGACCCCCACATCTACCACAGACCTAGTACCTTCGGATATGCTTACGGTGACCCCAAATTATTTGTGGATATGGACCTGGAACTAATTAAATTCCTACTTGCATTATGGGAAAAATTTGCTGGTTATAATTTTGATATATTGACCTGTGTGCAGAGGATTAAGCCTAAGATGTAACAGTAGAAATTTTGGGTATGCTTCCTGTGAATTTTTTTTTAGCAAATAATTATCGACTGTAAACTCCATTCCATGTTTAAGTAATAATCCACTCTCCCCAAAATGACTTTGTCAACGTGCATTCATGGAATTACGAGAGTTTATTAAACACGCCACAAATGGCAACAAAACACTACTTATTTTAACAGCAACCAATATCAGTGACTAACGTACAGTTGTGCAATTCGATTATTTCCAGCCAAATTCTGTGTTGATTGAGAATACTTCTTCCTAAAGTTAAAAATATTCAAGATATTTCACAGATCACTACATTGTATATAAAAGTTCTAACATACAGGCCTTCAAGAGCATATCTGTTTAAAATCTTAGTACCTTGAAATAGGGCTGTCACGATTTTTTAATTTAGGAATCGATTAATTGTTGCAAATAATCGATAACAATCGATTAATCGTACCTAGTCGACCCTCTCTCTCCTTCTCTTTGAAGTCGTTAAAAATTAAGTTCAAGTCAGTTGACCTACCTCAAGTAAACAACGAAGACAAACCTCTTTTAGGTACATTCAAAGCTTTGATGTTCTGAACTTTTGAACCGTCAGTGTAATAATCAAAGCCAGTCGTCAGTTGCGAACTTGATTATTACACTGACGGGTTCAAATGTTCAGAACATCAAAGCTTTGAATGTACATAAAAGACAAATGCTTCTAATGGCTTCTTGACGTCGACGTTCTTGACCTTTTACCTTTAGAAAGAAGAGTTTTTTCATCAAATATTTTTTTAATGATTAAACGTCTGAAACGGTGCAAAATTTACCGATTCTTCGACAACGACAAATAGTAAATGATTTCGGCATGACCAATCGATTAATCATGACACCCCAACCTTGGAAATTGTTTCAGGTAAGTCTTGGCTGCCGATATTGGCAGCCAAGACTTGCCTTAACACAACTGCTAAGCCACAGCATGAACACAAAGTGTTTCAAAAATTGAAAAATATCTCCAGGCACTTCAGGATTAACACTTTACTAACGTCATATCTTGATAGCACTACTCAAATTTTACTATTTTTTCAATGTTCGCAATCAAACATAGCTTATGACCCTTCAGTGGAATAAGCACATCAAGCATTTCCAATGAGGGCTAGAAGCTATATTCTGGAGTCAAAATTTTTTCTACTTTATTCAATGAAGTATTTCGGCAAGTGTTAAAGATGAGCAGTATTGGAATTTTTAGGTCTTATCAGTTTCGGTATTTTTACAGGGGTATACTGCAGTGTCGGTTCAGTATTCAGTATCTAGACTAAGATTTGCTGATAGAACCAAAGGGGAATTCACACAAGGAACATACAGAATAATTTGTTTGTGTATCATTCTACCACAGCACCACAAATGCCACTGCCAATGAGCTCAAAACTGGCATTCTTTCGACAACACAAATCATATCTACATTAATTTTGTGGCTTGTTCCAAACACACCTTAACCTAAACATGCCACCATATGGAGGTCCTGCTGAAAATAGACAAATCACTTGGGCAGCGATTTCTAGTCAAGTCTTGGCTGCCTTAACAGGCAGCCAAGACTTGACTAGAAACAACTGCTAAGCAACCTGACATGTATAGGTTAACATGCAGTTAAGTGGGAATTCAAGACACCTGCAGAGGCCCTTAACCCTTTACCCAACGCAGACAACATCAAAATTTATTATTTTAAATATCATTTGGTCAAATGTTTCCAAAAATACCAACCAAACCATATCTCGTGACCCTTCATTGGAACGAGCTCAATGAGCTCGTTCCAAAGAGGGGTCACATGATATGGTTTTGTTGAAAGTTTTTGAAAAATAATATTTTTTTAGCTGCTGAATTTGCATATTACGTGGGCGGATGTGGCCGATTCATTGGGTAAAGGGTTAAGGGATAACAAAACTGAAGAAAAATCAGTCACTTTTTTTATGAAAATCAACACTTCAACTGCTTTCAAGCCTGAACAAGGCCTTATAAATGCGAATATGGGAAGAATTTAAAATACACATGGTTTCGGTATTCAATGATTGGTTTGGTTCATTTTTTCTGGTATCACCAGGATATCAGTATACTGCCCATCTCTAGCAAGAGCCGTAACCTAGTCATGTTAGGTTGAGTTAAATACAAAAAAAACCTAATAATTTTATTGGAAATATAGAAGTACTTGAAGGCCTGACTATATATAATTATTCAGTAATTAAACAGTTATGCTCATTGATAAGTATAAATTGTGAAGAAGAAATACACCCATCAACATAAAGAAATCATCAATATTCACTTTGAAAGAGACCAACATTAAAGTTGTCTAACCATCCACTAATCTGCAATTACATGTACATGTATATATTATGTCATTACAAAAGATCATTAGGAGATAACTCTAAAATACCTATTCACACTATAGCTACTAAAACAATAGGGAGGAAGTTGTACCCACTGAGCAGCTCTTATACATAGGGCTGCATGATAAACCGATAAATACCGGTATTCATACCAGTATCGATTGAATACCAGTGTAATTACAAAAATATCGGGCTATCGTCGTTATTTATTTACCCAGAATTTAATTTTTGTTTTGAGTTTTTTTAACTGCAGCCCTGAATGAATAATATTAACCATTTACCTAATGAATTGTCCACATCCACCCGTAAAATATAAATTGAGCAGTTGGAAAAAATGTTATTTTTAAAAAAAATTCAGCAAAACAAAATATCAGGTGACCCCTCCAATGAGGTGGTCCCATGATATGATTTTGTGGAAATTTTTTGAAAAATTTGATAAATTAATATTTATAATAATAATTTTTGATATCATCTGCATTGGGTAGTTTTATTCAAACTGCATCATCAAGGCATGCCGATTTATTCCGAAGGTGATGCTGAAGACCCGATTACGGTACCTATGTTCAGATATCTGAACAGTCTTTTGATTATACCAGTACAGCACAGCGTTTCTTTTAACCCTTTACCCAACAAATCGGCCGCGTCCGCCCATGTAATATGCAAATTCCGCTGTTGAAAAAATATTATTTTTCAAAAAATTTCAACAAAACCATATCATGTGACCCCCCCTTGTTGGAACGACCTTGTTCCAACGAGGGGTCACATGATATGGTTTTGTTGAAATATTTTGAAAAATCTGAAATGTTATTTGAAATAATAAATTTTGAAATCATATGTGTTGGGTAAAGGGTTAACCTGATACCAGTATTCAGTTTCAAATACCGTGCCATCCTAGTTGTGCCTTACACATCTGCCAATGCAGATGCCCCTGACATCTGCCAATGCCCCTGACCCGCAAAACATTTTGGCCATAACTCTGGCAAAAATGTGTGGAAGAAACTCATGTTACATAGGTATCATTCTCCGGTTATGCTCTATCACAACACCAAATATCATTCAAATCAGAGTAGCAATGGCTGAGATACAAGGGAAAATGTTGGTACGGATGGACGAACAGATGAACGGAGGTCTCCACTAGACACCTCTTCGACTTTTTAAGTCAGGGGCATAATAAGTTCAAGAGAACCTTAACCCTTTACCCAACGAATCGCCCGCACCCGCCCACGTAATATGCAAATTCAGCAGTTGAAAAAATATTATTTTTCAAAAAATTTCAACAAAACCATATCACGTGACCCCTCGTTGGAACGAGCTCGTTGAGCTTGTCCCAACGAGGGGTCACATGATATGGTTTTGTTGAAATTTTTGGAAAAATTTTAAAAAATGATATTTAAAATAATAAATTCTGATATCGTCTGTGTTGGGTAAAGGGTTAATACATTTCTGCTTCTTTTCTATTATTATTTATTATACTTTTATCTTGGAGTGGGGGGTGGGGTGGGGGGTGGGAGTAATATTCATTATTTTGTTACAAGATCTCTTGCATGTTATTATTATTAGGCCTCATAAAATAGATTTTGTTTCTCAGGCCATTTTTTGTAAAATTGCATTTGGGCAGGCAGTTTTTTATTTTATTTTTTATTTTTTTTAATTATTTCTTTACCATCAAAAGTTCATGTTCTTGGTTGTTTTAGTCCTAGGCCTCATAATCTACAGTCCAGAACAGCATGGTTGCTGGTGTATTTCATCCCTTGTTCCACTCAAGGGAGAAATTTATCAATTTTATTAACTTGGCTAAAATATCAGACATAAACCATTTAATTTTTATTTTTTGAAGTTTGCACTGGTGATAAAAAGAGAGCATGCGGTAGCCAAAAGGACCATGTGGGAGGGCCTCAGAACTTTTTTAGGCCTTATTGATTTATTTATTAGATATAATTTTCTTTCCCAGAATTCCCCCATTATCAAGCTTGGCTGATATGACTTCAAACACAGCAGATATGAGGCCAATCTCTGCTGATACAAGCCATAAAATTTGAGAGGAATGATTTTATCGTTTCTCTGGTGGTTATGAAAAAACAGATAACTGAAAAGTTGTTTGTCATAGCAGATCATCTCATTATATCCAGATGTACAGTAAATAGGTTATCTCAAAATAAGATTTTATTCTCTGCTGATATAAACCAGGCAAGAAATAGACCCCTCAACCCCCAACCTCTGCCATGTGCTACTGGCCACAACGATTAGTTCCTTGTTATACATCGAGTACAATCACACTGACCCCTCCCCCCCCCCCCCTGGAAATTCCAAGGGCAAGTCATGAGTAGTTGGAAATTCCATCTATCAGGATTTTAGAGCTTCTTTGGCGATGCTGATGTCTCCTTTACTTCCCAAAATTCCAACTAAGTTTCAAACCGGCAAAAATTCTAAATGTTACTACTTACAACTACAGTGTACGCAATATCAAGCTTCATAAGTAAACATAATGTCAGTCGGTACAAGATTTCTACAGTATGTTTACTTATCGTAATAAAAAGAATCCTTGAAATGCACTTCAAGAAAATCACATCATTTAAATTCGTTATCTTGAGTTAATTCCATCATTCACAGTTACAAAATGATGAAACATCGAAAATTGATCATTCCTGCATAAGATCTGATTTAATGTTAGGACAGTGTGAATTGCTCAAAGTTCTCAGCTTGAGCATTTGTTTAGCACATATTCAATTCCCAGAATAATACCACATAATAACCTGATAATTCTATCATAAACGTGTTGGAATTTTAGTTACTAGAATCAATTTTATGCCCCCTTTCATGGCTTCATTTTAAAAAATCTTTCTCGGTAGTGAATTTCCAACTGGGGAGGGACTGGGATGGGGAAACCCCCACCCAGTCCCTCCCCCAAGTTGGAAATTCACTACCCCCCCCCCCCCAATCGGAAACCTCTAGTCGTGTCCCTGATAAAGGGTTAACTGATATAGATTAACCTACAATGAACCCCTGAACAAGGGATTGTAAATGACAAAAGTGTATAAGCAGACGACAACTTTGTCAGTCAAGCAGTCTAGAATTATGGCTCCGGATGGACAAATTCAGTGTGTGAGAGAATTTAGTTTTCCCATTCCTGTGACATGGATCTTAGTCACCTGAGAAATGGTATTGCTGTGTAAATGGCCTTCCATTGGTCTTTATCACTGTGTGAAGTTTCATGGAAATCCACCCTTTTCGGGGAGGGGGGGGGGGGGGGAGCATAAAAATCAATTTTTAGCTGCTGAGTGAACATTATTTTGGATGGTACTGTGCTCCTAGAGTTCAACATACATGTATTCCCCAACCACCATTATAAGCTGTAGATAAAGGATTTCACATCAATACAAACACACATTAGTGGATAAATAAACACTATTAACTTATCAATTACTTCTAAAACCTTTAATATCATATTAAGTTTGTTTGATTGCCAGATTAGGTATATAATCTCTTGTATCAGGAGATTTCCCACGTTTTATTATAAAAATATGAAAATTAATAAATTTTCTGTAATAAAGTTTCTGAATTTTGATGATGGGAAAGTTGGGAAGGACAAAGCTTAGAAAATTGAAAGTTTAATTTGGGACATGTAAGGACTTTGTTAATTAATGCATCATTTTACATCAATCACACGCATTTATTCTGGGCATAAAATAATAATGTAGGGGTTATATTACATCTAAATTTGGGTGAATCCATTTGGATTCTGAGATTCTCGCGAAAATGGTTGCGAGAATCCATACCTACTATGAGTGTCCCAGGATCCCATGAGGCCTCCATGGCTGAAGCCCTGATGTATACTGATAACACAATTTAACCTTTAACCCTTTAAACGTAATGGTCAAAACTGGCCAGCGCTATTCTCAAAAATCGTCAATTAATTTTTCCGATGTATACTGATAACACAATTTAACCTTTAACCCTTTAAACGTAATGGTCAAAACCGGCCAGCACTATTCTCAAAAATCGTCAATTAATTTTCATTATATTTTCATTTTTTGTCTCAAAAACATAGGTTATGACCCCTTGTTGGAACGAGCTCGTTCCAATGAGGGGTCATAACCTATGTTTTTGAGACAAAAATGAAAAAAATTAGTTATTCAAAACAAGTTTTTGCAAGTGTCGTCTGCTTTTTCATGTTAGGTAAAGGGTTAACCGAACACAGCTTTCTAAATTTTTACAACATAAACTGAATTTGATCACTTTTTAAATAATAAGCAATATTGACCAAAATTTTGATCACTTTTTAAATAATAAGCAATATTGACCAAAAAAACCTTACAAATATGGATGCCATCAGAACTGGCTCAACGATTAATTTGCTGCTGCTATGTGAGGTAAAGGGCTAAATTGACTCAATTCTTTTCACGCAAATCCCATCAACATGGATTCTCTCTGGCTTCATTGCGTGAATCTCGTCAAAATATAAGCCATTAAAACAACAGCCTAAATTTTATTTGCAGGGACTTTCCAATTACCAGTTGCAAGTTCACAATCCCATAACTAAGACCTGGCACATTGAAATACCATTAGGGCCTATCAATAGGCCTAGTGGGATGTACTTAAAGACCTACTGTGGTGTCATCAATGACTATTTTTTTTTAAAACTTAATTGCAAAATATTTTTTTTCTGAGCCTACTGGAGGAAAAACTCTTTTTGGGGCTAATCTGGAGAGTTTTCAGTCTCAGCCCTAACAAAACGCAAGTCCTGACCTAGCATTAAATTGATTAATGGAAAACAAAATTCAAAAGCTCTGATAACTGGATAAGACCATAAAATCATAAAATTTAAAATACTTCCAAGACTCTGACTCTGCTCTAGGCCCAATGGAGCAAGAAAACCAGAGAGGCCTTGGGTGGGACAGAGTCTTACAAAAACTGTCTCACTCTGGCTACAAATAATGATTCCCAAATTGAGATAAATACTTCAATACATTTTCAAGTGGATTGTGACACTGATTCTTTGATTATGGATGAGAATTTTCAGCCATATATACCAGTAGCTATACATACTCACTGATACAATGTACTTACCTTGCAAAACGTTCTTTGTCAACCTGTTCTTGACCTGAACCAAAAGATGTTCCTGGTTCACTGTCATCATCATCATCAGATCTAAATAAAAAGTAGAACCAAGTGTTTTATCAAACACCCTACAACAGTGCAGATATTGGGCAGGCCAGCTATTTTCAAAATTTTGCATAACCCATTTATCGATCACCTGGTCTGAGCTTTGGTAACTTATTGTTCTTCCCCCTGAACTACCATTAGGTAACCTAGATATATAAATGTATCGCAACTATGCAGATATATGTACTGTTGTATCATAGCCAAGTTGTTGCTCCAGGGTTCTTACAGTCAAGGAACAAAAAAAATCAAGGGCTTTTCAAGGACATATCAGCATTTTCCAAGGGTGTTTTCTTAAAATGTACATTTGGAATATAACCATTTTTAGAAGCCCTACCTACTTTAACCCTTCACCTAACATGAAAAGCAGACGACACTTGCAAAAAAATTCTTGAGTAACTCATTTTTGTCTCAAAAACATAGGTTATGACCCCTCATTGGAACGAGCTCGATGAGCTCGTTCCAATGAGGGGTCATAACCTTTATTTTTCAGAAAACAATAATGAAATTAATTGGCCATTTTTGAGAATAGCGGTGGCCGGTTTTGGCCGTTACATTGGGTAAAGGGTTAAAAATGTCTTCTACCCCAACCTTCTAAATTCCGGAAAAATGGTGCTTCAAAAATGCACTGTAACAAATTATGGTGCTTACAGAATGACACCCAGTTAAGTAATACCTAAACTTTAATTCCTCATTTTTGTTAAACATCAATTATCCATTATTTACGTTCGTTTTTTTCCGTTTTTCAACAAAAAAAGGTGCAAAAGAGACGTTTCAATTGTCCACTATTACACAGCTAAAAATGATATAGGGCAAAATTCAAGGACTTTCAAGGAGTCTGATGGATTTTCAAGTACTTTTAAAATACATTTTCTGAATTTTCAACATTCAAGGAGTAAGATTGAAATACAAGGACTTTTCAAGGATGTGCACACCCTGTGCTCCAATGGGCAATATCCTGATGAACAGAGATGAATCCTCAGGAGCAATAATGCGGCTGTTTCAGCAATTCAGATACAAATTAGTTTACAGCCTAATCTTGGCATGGTCCAGCATGCTGCAGAGGAATATGGCACCTATAATCACTATTTGTACTATTTGCGGCTAGGGCTGCATGGTATTCGGATTTTAGTACCGGTGACGGTATTGAAAACAATACCGGGGTATACCGGTATACCGTGAAACAGTTCAGATTGAAAACAAAATAAAACTGAAATACATGTACCTCCTTACTTTTCTGAAAATGCTTCATAAAAGTTATGTACTAGGTCCCAGGTGAAAAACAACTCATGTAATTCGGTACATTCTAAGTTTTGAGTTTACTTTGGATGTAAAAGAATTTCGAAGTTCATCAATTCCTTGTTTGTCACCAATCTGACACAAAAATGTTTCAAATCACACATATTCACAATTGCGAAATGTGCAACAATTTTTGTCAAATATGACAGACGTGTGACGCCATCACTGGGAGAAAACATTGTCGGCTGGTGAAAGACACCCGCAGACTGTCATGAAACTGAAGGGTGATCACGTCTTGGAGGCGTGCTTAATATCAACAGACATGTGACAGATGGCATGTGACAGATGACATTTGACATTGTCATCTGAGGAAGTTTACTGCTGGAAGATAGGAGAAGGGGAGGAGCTGCTACTGGTTCTTTGTGTAACCAGGCCCTCGGAATTCCATCAATTGGACACCCGTTGTTTTGATAAAAAAGTTTTGTTTGCCACTGTTTTTCATGAAGCCACACATACGCAATTAACACAATGTGACAATTGACTGGCTCAGTAATTAAACGCTTGGGGGCGCGGTAGCTCAGTTGGTAGAGGTGCATGCTGCAAGCCGAGAGGTCCTCGGTTCGAATCCCACCTGCGGCAACCGCGTTGTGTCCTTGGGCAAGACACTTCACCCCGATTGCCTATATGGGGGCACGATGACGCTGTGTACTGGGGCGTACTGCATGTCGATGGTGCGCATGTCTTCAACCAATCTAACCCTGCCTGTGCTGCGGTGCAGAGTTCAGAGTTACGATGTTGGGGAGCTGACAGTTGCTCGTCGTTGCTCGGTGGTTCTCTCCGGGTACTCCGGCTTCCTCCACCCGTAAAACTGTTACGGTCACGATTAGCCATTGTGCATAAGTATGTGACCTTAAACACCAATAAATAAATAAATTAAATGCTTATCATTCAAGAGAGGTTGACCATGTTTTTACAGGAATTAAATTGACAAAGACTAATTTACTTGTATCCCAGATTCAGATGAAAGCCAGTAAACCCATGATAATTTTATGGCTTATTTTCGTATTAAACAATAGGTTCAATAACTTTGTAGACATGGATTATTGTCGTCTTCCATTCAAATCACTCATTTCCCCAGAGCAGTAAGTGATACTTCTATCTTTTGCTCCAGAAGTATCTTTTTTATTCATGATATCCCTTGCATTTAATATGTGTTTGCCATATTTTCGCGCATTATTTATATTTTTATTTCAAGAAAACACGAATTTCAAATCATAATGCCGGACCCCAAAATTGTATATCGTTACTCACGGTATACCGGTATTCATTTTTGATGGACGGTTTTGAACCGGTGACGATTTCAATACCGGTAGCAACCGGTATACCGTAATACCGCGCAGCCCTATTTGCGGCAGAGACGTGAATTATTGCCATTTCCTGATTTTGTCCCAAGCCTACATCTCAAGATGATCAGTTTAAAATGATGTTGAGCATCAACCAATCATCAGATGTATAGGTGTTTGCATCTGCCTGAAGAATACATGTAGCTGTTCTGTTATATCTTGTTTGACAGACCTCCTTGAGCTCTGTCAAACAAGATATAATAGATTAAATGCCTGTACTGGATGTACTGAAGACAAATAGGTTTATAAACAAATTGAAAACTGGGGAAAGTGAGGGTAATTTTTTGACAGGTCACAAGCTTTTTTATTCAATTAACAGGAGTTTACTCTATAACCTATATTCAATTAACAGGTCAAATTTGTACTTGAGGTATGGTAAATGGTTTTGTGTTTAGAAATTATATTCAATTAACAGGGTTATTCAGTTAAGAGATACCCAATAAAATGGGCCCCACTGCAGTTAAAAATTTGGCGTGACCCGACAACAATTTAGTGCGATCCATTTTGTTGTTCACATGTTTTTCATTTTAGGTGACCTCCACGCAACCTAAACATAGTTCGCCTCAAATCGAAAGACCTGCTGTGGTCAAAAGGGGACTCATTCCTTATGGCAAATGGGGAGCAGGGCTCTTGGATAAAGTGTAGACTAGTGATTGTTGATTTACTATTTATTTATTGGGGTTTAAGGTCACATACTTACACACAATGGCTAATAGTGATCGTGACAGTTTTTAAGGGTGGAGGAAGCCGGAGTACCCGGAGAGAACCACCGAGCATCGACGAGCAACTGTCAGCTCCTCAACATTCTGACTCTGTTGAAGCTCCGCTAAAGCAGGGTTACAGTGGTTGAAGACGTGCACCATGCATCATTGTGTCCCCATGTAGGCAACTGGGATAAAGTGTCTTGCCCTAGGACACAACGTGGGTCATCCAGGACGGGGATCGAACTCATGACCTCTAGCATTGAAGTCCAACAGTCTAAACAGATCGAACTCGGCTCGTGATTCAATAGAGGACAAGTTAGGGAGTTGTGAACATAAATGAATGCTGTGGATATTGAAAATAAAAAATAAACCATATTCCAATGACTGAATTTCTTTTTATTCTCTAGCCCTTAAGGACCTAGACAATTGTCTTGAATTCACACAACCACAGCCTGTACACATCCAGTGGCTCAGCAGTGATTTCTAGTCAATTCTTGGCTACCTGTTAAATTTAGCAACCAAGATTTGAACAGAAACCACTGCCGAGGGTCGATGTCTATTGTTAGCAGGATTTACTCATGATTACATGTTGAGGGCACCTGTTCTGAGGTCGTAAAACTCAGACACTGGCCTTTGAGGGTTAAAGCAATGGTTTTGGTCATTTGCCTGGAAGATGGATTGGACTAAATATGAAGGGATGTTTTGTGTCACACTGTGGTGGACAGTTTGCCCAGAGGACAGTTCATTTCCAAAGTGAACATTAAAAGTATAGTTTGCCAAATTTGTGAGCATGGTATCACTCTCTGCTCTATGTAATTTTATAATTTGTGATCCAGTGGAACAAGCGTGGAGCAAGCCTGAAAATAAGCAGACTGTCATCTATAAAATGAGGTTCCCAGAGGGTGAATTTGGTGACGCTACCCTGCATCACTAAATTTATCCTCTTTTAACCTCTGTCTAAATGAAGATCTCAGGCCTAAACAAACGATAAATTGGCCCACTGTATGGGATAGCTTTAGCAAATTCACCCGATTGATTGTGCATTCAAATCATCGGCGTTCGACCGATGAGGCTTTCTTCTTATGGGCTGTTTGCGTGCCTGGAAATAAGCAGACTGTCATCTGCAAAAATCTGCAAAATGAAGTTCCCAGAGGGTGAATTTAGTGATGCCACCCTGCACAGCAGGGTGGCATCACTAAATTTAACCTCTGTGAACCTCAGTCTGAATTACGGTCTTAAGTCAAAACAGAAAGATGTATTAGAGGATAAATTGGCCCACTGTACAGGACAGCATCAGCAAATTCACCCTCTAGGGACCCCATTTTGCAAATGACAGGTTGCTTATATTCATGCTTGTAGTGGAGTATGGTGCATTTGTAAATCAGTTCTCGGAATTGGGAATTTTTTACAAGACAATAAACTACCATCACATCATAATGAGAATGAAATGTGACGGCAGATCTGGCAATGACTGGCAGTTACACAATACTGTTTAGTAAAAATAGGGCCGCTACTTGTACATCAGACTTTTTAATGAAACCAGAGGCTCAAGTGAGCCAAAAACGCTCACCTGGCTCAAGTTGTCAAAAGAGATGAGTGTATCAGTAAGTGAGCAACAACAAGAGCAATTTCTTTGATTTGCTATGACAAAACCAAAGACACCTTTTTTGTCCATTCATTTCAGCTGGCTCTAAGAAAGATTTCTAGGAAGCTCTGCTGTGATTTTTTGTTTTTCGTTTTTCAACTACTGTGGTTCTCTCTACCACCCCACACACAAAAAAAAAATTGTTCATGGCATCAATAAAAATCTTTTGGAACCCACATTAAAGTCTTGAGAGGGTTAAATTAAAGACATGCACACAGGAATCAGATAAAAGTTTTCCAGCAATGAAATAACTTATATGCGCACAGTAGTGAAAGAGTTCATCACGAAATAAAATCTTTTGGAAAAAAAAAAAACACTGAAGTCAAGAGAGGGTTAAATTAAAGATATTCATACAGGAATCAGGTCAATTTTTTTCCAAAGAACCAGAAAAAATACATCTACAGCACTGAAAGGGTCTTTGTTTGTTCATGGCATCAATAAAATCTTTGTAATTGTTACAGTATGAAAATATTATTGATATTGGTAACAGAAAGAAATCTGAGTATCAGCAACAATAACTATGAATTTAACTATTCTAAAATTTAATTAAAAAAAATTAATATAAAAAAAAAATGATACAAAGATCTTTCACACTAATTGGGTTACAGAAAATAAAAACAGTGGTACTTATCAATTATTGAATTAGTCCAAAGTTCAGTTTGACAGAATTCAGTAATCCAGTGGTGAAGAAGAAGAAAGTTACCAGCTGGTACATGTAGTATTGAATCCAATAATGTCTCTTCAGAAACAGTATCCCATAGATTTGTAATAAAATTTTCACTTCAAATAATCCAGTAGAATCCTGGCTTTTCACAAAATAATATTCGGTTTCACAGAAAGTATAAATTCTCTTTTCCAAGACGAACAAATTCTCTTTTGGAATCAATCTTCCAAATTCACAAAGAAGCACTGCTTCTATAATAAATGCACTGTTCTGAAACAATAATAATATCCAATGGAAACAACTGAAGTGAGTCTTTCTGAAATGGCTTTCTAAAAATGAGTTTCTGAATTCTGTTGACAAACTTTTATATAGTAACCAGATAGAATGTCCTAGAAGAATCTCCAAAGTTGTACAGTGGAGCCCACTTAATTGGATATCTCCTAATTATATATCCCTGTTAATTGAATATAATTTTCAAACACAAAACCATTTACCATATGTTCAGTACAAATTTGATCTGTTAATTGCATATGGGTTGTAGAGTAAACTCCTGTTAATTGTATAGAAATTTTTGTAATATGTCGAAAAAATTACTGTGACACGCACCAAATTCTTCTTATTTATCAACCTTTTTGACCTCACTACATCCAAAACAGGCATTTATTCTATTATATCTTGTTTGACAGAGCTCTATGAGCTCTGTCAAATAAGATATACTAGAAGAAATGCTCAGTTTACCTCCAGAACACAGGAAACTGACCAAATCCCTGTTAATTGTACATGTATACTCCTGTTAACTGAATAATTTTCACTGGCAAAATGGATATTCAATTAAGAGGATTCTACTGCATCAGTTTCCAGGTGATTCTATCACAATCCAAGTAAATAAGGTCCTTGACCTACTTAAACAATCAACAGCTATATGTACAATAAATCAGTGTAACAAAGATGTAAACAAGGTCACTGAGTGCAAATGAGTCAGACCAGTCAGAAAATGCAGAAAAAAAATATCAATCTCATAGTATTATCAATTAACCCTTTACCCAACGCAGACGATATCAAAATTTATTATTTTAAATATCATTTTTTCAAATTTTTCAAAACATTTCAACAAAACCATATCATGTGACCCCTCGTTGGAACGAGCTCAACATGAGAATCAGCAACAATAACTAAGATTTTAATCATTCTGAAATTTATTTTTAAAAAAATTAATATAAAAAAAAATGATACAAAGATCTTTTACCCTAAATGGTTTACAGAAAATAAAAACAGTGGTACTTAACAATTAATGAATTAGTCCAAAATACAGTTTGACAGAATCCAGTAATCCAGTTGTGAAGAATCTTTTTACGAAATTTTCCAGCTGGTAGTATTAACTGCACGATTGTGTCTTCAGAAACAGTATCCCGTAGATTTGTAACAAAATGTTCACTTAGAAATTTCAGCAGTCTCCAATAAAATGACCAGGAAAATTCAAATGGAGTGAAAAATCCAATAAATATTGGCGCCACAGGTAATTTCCAAATAATCCAGTAGAATCCTGGCTTTTCACAAAAATATATTCGGTTTCACAGAAAGTATAAATTCTCTTTTCCAAGACGAACAAATTCTCTTCAAAATTCTCTTTTGGAATCAATCTTCCAAATTCACAAAGAAGCACTTCTTCTTTAATAAATGCACTGTTCTGGAACAATAATAATCTCCAATGGAAACAATTGCTCTGTTATAGAATATCAATTTTAACTGAAAAGAATGTTTCTGAAAAAGAGGTCCTGAATTCTGTTGATAAACCTTAATATAGTACCCAGATAGAATGTCCTAGAAGATGAAGTTTCTCCAAAGTTCTGTTTTCTATCAGTTTCTAGGTGATTCTGTTTTAATTCATGTAAACAAGGTCCTTGACCTATTTAAACAATTAAACAATCAACAGCTATATGTACAATGATTATTTATTTATTTATTGGTGTTTAAGGTCACATACTTATGCACAATGGCTAATCGTGACCGTGACAGTTTTACGGGTGGAGGAAGCCGGAGTACCCGGAGAGAACCACCGAGCAACGACGAGCAGCTGTCAGCTCTCCAACATCGTAACTCTGAACTCTGCACCGCAGCACAGGCAGGGTTAGATTGGTTGAAGACATGCGCACCATCGACGTGCAGTACGCCTCAGTACACAGCGTCATCGTGCCCCCATGTAGGCAATCGGGGTGAAGTGTCTTGCCCAAGGACACAACGCGGTTGCCGCAGGTGGGATTCGAACCGAGGACCCCTCGGCTTGCAGCCTGCACCTCTACCTACTGAGCCACCGCGCCCCCTGTACAATGATTAAAAAATTGATTATGTGTAACAAAGATGTAAAACACTTAAAGGTCACTCAGTGCAAATGAGTCAGGCCAGCCAGAATATGCAGAAAAACATCAATCTTGTAGAATTATCAACTAAGGATATATCAATCCCGATATAATATGGGGGCTATAACACCATGGGATATTACAAGTAACTATGGCAAGAGATTTTGAAGGTTAACAATCTGTTAATTTATCTCGTAACACAGCACAATTTTAATCCAACTTGTACCACTTTAAAAATGAACGACGATTGACTAAAAATAAAAACCGTCGACTACCACAACAAATCATCTCAAGGAAAAAAATCTTGACCTGCAATGGAGTGTGACAATCTCCCACCCTCAGCAGCCCTAGGCCTCAAGTGGCCTGGGGAGGAAGGGAGGGGGGGGGGCGACATTTCAGCAAACGTTAATCTCATATTCTCACATTCACGTGTAACTAAAATTTACCACTATCAGCTTTGTCAGAATCTGACTAGTGGATGTAAAGAAGTAGTAAAAATTTGGGATTCCACAATTGCGAAAAGGTTTAAGGGTCACTTTTGCCAATCAGTCCTTTGCTAACCACGGTTCAGGTCACTGTAATGTATATATCAAAAAACAGATTAACCCTTTACCCAACGAATCGCCCACATCCACGTAATATGCAAATTCAGCAGCTGAAAAAATATTATTTTTCAAAAAATTTCAACAAAACCACATCATGTGACCCCTCTTTGAAACGAGCTTGTCAAACTCGTTCCAAAGAGGGGTCACATGATATTGTTTTGTTGAAATTTTTTTAAAAAAAATGATATTTCAAATAATAAATTTTGAAATTGTCTGCTTTAGGTAGAGGGTTAAACAGCAGTCATGTGTTTATAAAACTCACTCTCGTAAACCTTTCCTTTTTCTGCCTTTATTACTCCCATCTGGCATTCCTGAAATTCAAAACAAAAGTAATAAATTTCACAAAATTCCAATACCGTCCATCTCAAATAAAAATCAATAGCCCAAGAACATTAGGTTTCACTAGGGAAAAAAATCGGAGAAAGCTGATTTTTTCAGGGAATGTCGAGTACATGTCACTGAACGATTAGACAAAAGTCCCTAAAATCCCAGTTGAGCTTTTTTTTCTACAGCTATTTTTCGAAAACGCGTTTGAAAAATTTTTTAAAAAATCGCACGAACTTTGTAACCTCGAATTGATCCAACTGTATTTTTTGTTTACGCGTATTTCGAGCTACATAATGTCTAATATACATTTACCTAGAGGAAAATGTGCATTCTGTGACAATTTCTGCGAAAAATTATTGAAAATTCACAAAAAAGTATCGGATTTACGCAAAAAATGACGATTTTCCTAACGGATTTGCCCAAAGGGTCGTAGTACAGAACGGGATGTTAGTTGGACAGACGATAAAAAATCCACCACCATTTGAAGACTTTTATCATTGCTTACAAAATAGACATTATGGAAGACCCCCTCTGCTTCTGGCCGAGTTCCCCTTTTGGCATAAAATTCGTCAGCATGAGAACTCAACTATTTTCGGGCTTGGGACCGAACAGACACGTCTGTGTCTGGCAGCATTAGATCAATAAATAATATTTACAGAATGTACAAAAATCAATAAATAATATTTACAGAATGTACAAATCAATCAACATGGATTAAGTTACATTGACTATTATCAACGCTATATACAGAAATGACATGACCTATATACATATTATTCATCGAACTCAGAAATTTCCGACAGGACAGTGTTTCTGTGGTTGTTACAAGAATCCGAACTGCAATTACACAAACCTGAGCAAGAGAGTCCTGCCTTCTTACACCCACACCTTTTTGTACAAGCACTCTTGCAACCACAACTGATCAGATTCAGTAGGTTATCGGGGGCACATGGCTTTGTGGCTGCAGTCGGTACAAGAAGTCCATTGTCCAGCGACCACCCCCAATCCGTCAGAGGAAGCGAAGTGCCCAGCCATTGTTGGACCTGGAGATAACATCTGTAGACATGTTGTTGTGCAGCATCACTGCTTGGTGGGAGTGAGGCTAGGTCGATGGGTTTATTCAGTTTAGATTTTGCTACATAACGCTTGTAAGTGACATATCTATATTGGTCGAGAGAGGAAACAGTTTTACTCCCGTATAAGATCAGGAAAAATTGTTCCCCGGCAGCGGCTACTGCACTTGGTGTACTGTCATCCGCCAAAATTGTGTTGACATACTGTTGTGAGTCGCTAGTAACATCGGAGACAATTGTACTGAATACTTTCTTCTTACCAACTCGAAAGAGTGCAGAAGTAGTGTCACAACCACTTAAAGAATGTGCTACAAGGAGGTTGCTTCTATGGTCACCCATTTTGGTTGCTATTTCACTAACTGAAACTAGTAAGTTTGGGGTAATGGAATACATCATGTGAATATTACATCCCGGTTGAACTCGAGAGGTAAGAATGACTAACAAGTCTGTGTCTGTTCCCACAACGACAACATTGTTGTCATCTTGAGCGATGTCAAGTGCAGTTTCGGCTATCAGTACATCAGCATCAGCCTCGGCCTGCTTGGACTGAATATTGATAGCAGATAGCTCCTGCATTAGAAGATCGATCAGTTGGGTTTTGTTCTTGGCATTTGCAAGGAAATCGGATTGGGGTGTGGTGGCTGGTAACTCGGGTGAGATATTGATATCAATGGAATACCTGTCTTTAGATATACGGGCTTGTTCCATGCCCTTTGTCGACATTGTACAAGCATAATCATCAAAAACAACCACGACGGTCGCCCCAAAATGTCTCACTAGATAACTGGAATATGATGTACATATGTCCTTATATGACAACTGCCCTCAATAAAAATCCACCGTCTACAACAAACAGAGAATGTTCTGGGATTTTAGTTTGCTCAGAACCGTATGTTTTGAGGATCTTACCGAGCATGCTTTTCTGTGTCTTCCTCATTCCAGCAGAATCAAACAATGCTGGTGGTTTCGGGGCGAGTTCATATTTGAGATACTCTTCCATCTCTGCTTGTGACTGAATAACACATGTGATGCGGTTGAACAGAATTGTGGGGTCAATCACTACCTTACTTCCACGGACTTTGATGCTATTTGCCATCGATGCGAAAGACTTCACAGTGTCAACACGTCGTAGTTTGATGCTGTTGAACGTTTTGCTTACAACATTCGATACGCAACATTCACCAATTTTGCGAACTTGGTCACAGTTCACAGTTTCGTCGGCCACAAGCCTGGTCGCTATAGAGACTAATTGTAGTGGATCTCTATTCTGAAAGGGGGAATGCACTCTGAGCCAGTTCAATAATTTGGTGATATCATTGGTATCAGTCAATTGTGAACTTTGACGGAGATCCCGATGTTGTTCGCCATGACCAGTGTGAACATGAACAAAATTTTCGAGAGCATTACATATCGGAAGGCAAAGAGGTAGTCCATGTACCCATTTCGCAACAGTGCTATCGGTTATTCCCCTGCCATGTGTGAGACCACCAGGGAGCTTGAACATTCTCATTAAACACTGCTCTATGGTCTGATCAGAATATATCCCGTCCCAGAATTTATCTGAGCGCCTTATGGTAAAGTAACCTTTCTCAGTGAACAACTTCAAATCATCCTGTTGCATTATTTCTGTTAGCTCATTCATCTGCTGCAAATAGAGATGAGAACTTTTTGCGTATGCAAAATGACCACCTGCGTGAAATACTGGAATCATATTGCGAACACAATATGTGTGGAGTTCCCAGTCGCCTGTGCGCTCTGCTCTCAAGAACAACTGGAGAAGACCTATTTGCTCGTAGTATTGTACCCAAAGCTTTCCTGTGCGTCCTACGGACGCATTCTGGTGCAGTTCGTGTAATTTTGACAGTAGATGGTTGACACTTTCTTGATTGACAGCGTCAGCTGTTGTACAGTCACCTCTGGCAAGTCCACAGAATATTTCATTGACTTCTGTGCAGTCTATGTTATCTAGTGTTCGGCTTTCTTCAAACACAAGTTTTGTAATGGCAATTTGTGTTAGCAAATGGGCACAAACTGCTCTTGAATATGCATGACCACTGATCAAATGATGGATTGACCCACCAGCATAAACAGCCCCCCAAAGTTCATCCAAGCCGCTACCAGCCATGATCGAACCAATTGCCCCTAAATATGACATAATCATATGGAAGCCGCCGAGTCTAACGAAAACTTTTGTCAACTTATCTGACGAAGACACAATCTCCACTGCTTTGATATATACACATCAAGGGCGTGTACACATTACATGCCAATGCATCTTGAGTGTAGGCGAACACCACATTATGTGATTTAATCGAACATGGAAATTGAAACAATGATGCTATAATACGGTATTTGAATGAGAAAAGTCGATGCCGTTTGAATTTGAGTTTAGGGGGTATGGTTAATATTTCACACGTTTCACCAGTTCATTATGGAATAAATGACTATTGTTATATATCATTATAAAGCCACTGCTTTTCTGCAATTTTTGATATATAATTTAACTCCCAAAGTAGTCGTAGATTTGATTTAATGGACGTTGTGTACCGTTGTGTGTATGAAAATAATAAAAATTTTTTCGTAATTTTGTACATTTTCGTGAATATTTCACCAATGAGTGTGAGGATTGGTACAAAGTTGGCATTTTCTGTTGGGGATATGTATTCTCATTATAATTCAGCACGATATTTATGATTCTCACCCTACTAAGGCGAATAAGAATGAGAAATATGGAGCTGGGTCAAATTTTTTTTAAAATTTTTTTTTTCATAAAAAAAAACGCTATAACTAAAAAAGCTCAACTCGGATTCGCGGGGACTTTTCACACTTTATCCGCAATGTGTGTCCCGGAAACATATAAAAAAATCAGCTTTCTCCGATTTTTTTCCTTACTTTCTCATTTTTATGTCTAATGTGCCTGGACTACAAGATGAATTTTAGGGGGACCCCATCTGATCAGTGAAGCCTACTAATAAGGGTTTTGACAAAATTTTCTCAGTCATTGACACTCATTTCAGTCTTGGTAACATTGAACCAACAGCAGTATAGTTCGGTCTTTCAGTTCCACTTTCCTTGGTAACCATTTTGGATCAGTAATTTTTAATTAAGTTCATTTCATGTATTTTTTGTGTTCTATACTTCCCAAAACTTCATTTTGATGTATAATTTGTGTATATTTAATTTGAATTTAAGGAATATCAGAGGTGGGAATTTCAACAAAACACAAATTCCATTACTTATACAGCACCTTAAGGGGCTATGTAAGTAATGGAATTTTGTTTATTTTGAAAATTCTCACCTCTGATATTCCTTCAATTCAAATTAAATATACACAAAATGAACATCAAAATGAAGATTGAGATGTATAGAACACGAAACACATGTGTAATTATTTAGTGGTGTTTAAGGTCACATACTTATGCACAATGGCTAATCGTGACCGTGACAGTTTTACGGGTGGAGGAAGCCAGAGTATGCGGAAAGAACCACCGAGCAACGACGAGCAGCTGTCAGCTCTCCAACATCGTAATTCTGAACTCTGCGCCGCAGCACAGGCAGGGTTAGATTGGTTGAAGACATGCGCACCATCGACGTGCAGTACTTCTCAGTACACAGCGTCATCGTGCCCCCATGTAGGCAATCGGGGTGAAGTGTCTTGGTCAAGGACACAACGCGGTTGCCGCAGGTGGGATTCGAACCGAGGATCTCTCGGCTTGCAGCCTGCACCTCTACCAACTGAGCCACTGCACCCCCAACACATGTGTAATGAACTCCTATCTAGAGTCGACTGTAGGCACCACTGCTTCCTGGAAGTCTGCTGCTGTATTCGCACCAGAACTGATATTTTAATAATATTTCCCGAAAACAACTTGTGGCCAAATGTGCTTTACAGATCCAAGAACAAAGCTAGGGAAAGTAAATTCATATGTAAACAAAAGCAAAGGCTTTGGAATTCACCCCCATGCAGCCGAGTTTTGAAGAATTTTAATACCCTAGCCTAGGGTGAATCGACCGAGCTGCATGGGGGTAAATTCCAAAGCCTTTGCTTTCGTTTACAAATTAATTTACTTTTGATTACCGGTTGACATCATCGGACGGAAAAACTCCGAAAAAGCATTGCAAACAACGCAGTCTAAAATCAAGTGGTACCTGTATGCAGAGAAGTCGACCATTGCGAACTCGGCCCCGCAAACTACAGGAGAACTCTGCCCAAAAATTTAGGAGAAGTCGGGCCGTGAGAGACGTCGGTCCCACAAACTAATAAGAGTAGTGTTTAGCTCAGCATTTTATTTTGTCAAATGGCCGAGGGCGAGGGGGGATTAGGATGGAAGTGGACAAAACATAAGATGGCTTCTTTCGGCTGAGTGGCAAAAACACGCCTTTTCGGGTTGGCAAAAATGACAAAATAACATTTTTCATTATTTAATTAAGATAATAAAAAATAAGCAGTATTAACAGAGGAAAACAGACAAACGTAGCAGTTAATGGTATTATCAGAGACAATTATTTATTGCAATTTCGATACACTAAATGTAGTCTTGTTTTTTACCATTGAAAATACCAGTATGTAACATTAAATGCTAGAAAGCCCAGAGTTTTCTAGGAACTGATGTTAGGTAGTGGTATTATTAGTGATAAAAAAAACAAGACAGCATTATCACCTATTATTTACTGAAAATTGGATCAGGCCTGGCATTCTGAAAAATGCAGGAGGGCAAAAAATCGCTCTCCTCAATCAGCTTAGGAGAGCAATTAGCTTTACACAGTATTTTATATATCCAGTTGAACAAACTCATTGAAACTGAAACCAACAGACTACATCAGTGATTTTATTAACTTTACAAAGGTAAAGCGAAATCTCTTAGACATCTAGATGTCTCACTCAACAACTGAACACACACTTGACAAGACCTGTGTGTGTACCCAGACCTGTTGTCCTAGAAAGTCATACGCCTACCACTACCACTTTCAACCCCCCAAGGGGGGTTGAAGGTGGTAGTGGTAGGCGTATGACTTTCTTGGACAACAGGTCTGCTTGAATCTACAGCCACATCCTGGTGCAAGTGCTTCAAGTGACAGGATAGTAGTAATGGTAGTATATTATATTGTCAATATTCCTTGAATAATTACCCCTCAAACTGTGATGTCAGTTGTTGAACTTGAAACTGACAGAAAAAAAATATTGCTGTGACCCATTTTGCTTCAAATGATTGCAACTGTGTTTGGGTACGGTTGCAGCCATTACCTTTTACCACAAAACCACTTTCAAAATGAAATTACGTGATGTTATGTGACTTCGAAGTTAAATTACATTTTTGCTTTACATCAAAAATTTAATGTGACCATAATACATGTAATCTCAATCATCCCAGACCAAAATATTTAGGAGAGCAATTTTTCGCTCTCCTTAATACTTTCAGGAGGGCAGTAAGGAGAGCTAAAAAATCGCTCTCCTGAAATTGCCAAGCCTGTTGATACACTATTTCTGTATTGCCAACCTTCGAATTTGTTTTACAGAGCTTTGAAAGAAATGAATGAATGAATGAAATGTTTCTGCGTGCCGAAGACGCACAGGGACGATGTGGGATTGAAATAACTTTATTTGCTTTATAGCTTTATTTGCTTATAAATGCATGAGAGTCGGGAGCGAGAGCCAATAATCATATCAAGTTTGAGTATGCGACTGGCAGTAGGGCAGTGGGTTGAGATCCCTGAGAACCTCGAGCTGGAAAATGGCGAGGAATTTGAATAATTACAAGAGTTCTGCTCCGTGTTTGCTAATAGAAGTGGGAAAATTTATGGTAATACTGAAACTGCAGTTTGGTGGTTATGAAATGAAATTCCAAACGAAAGGTTTCATGTGCCTAAGACGCACAGGGACGGTTTGGGGAGCAAGCCCCTTTCGACCATCTTTAACAGTATGTGATTCGATTTGTCTGGGGTGGCCGTGGTAAAGGAGGAAAGTGTTAAGATGCTTAGCGGCGTCTATGATTTCGTCTGCTTTTCTTAGGAGGAGGTGGCTGAGTTGGTGTACCCCCTTTGGTGGTGTTGAAGGAGTGGTGAAGGGATGAATTGAAACGGTGCATGCCCCAATATTTATAAGATGATCGAAGAAAGTGTAGTTTTTGTAATTCAGCTTGGGTTTACTTTGATAGTGAAAAAGTCTGAAAACACATAAAAAGATCAAAATGCCTGTAATTACTAATCATACACACCCGCTTTTTGAAAAACCGCCGGTGGCAAATCTAATCGCAAAATAAACATTTCTCAAATGATGAATCAATTAATGAATGAATGAAAATTCATTAATTAATTCAGTGATTGAGAGGATGTCATTTGCCTCCCATCTGAAGCAAAGCAGATGTGATTTTTACAAAAACATCCATTTTGGATTGCCCGTCACCAGGCCTGGCATGTTCAGGAGAGCGATTTATTCGCTCGCCTTAAAAAAATTATGGAGGGCAAAAACTAGCCCTCCTGGCCTTAGAAATTGATGATTACCATAACAGCCTATTCCTAAAGCACACACCTTTTCAGATTGCTGCTATGTTAGTGGTCTCTGTAAGACGGCCACACTGCCCCTCCCACACCTCCACTAACATAGATTGCTGCTATGTTAGTGGTCTCTGTAAGACGGCCACACTGCCCCTCCCACACCTCCGGGCCTTACCGAGGCCCGGAGGTGTGGGAGGCGCAGTGTAGCCGTCTCACAGAGAATACCTTGTTAGCAACACTAAATAAAATGTACAAAGCCCACAAGGCAGAATTCATTAACAGTAAAACACCATTTTGCCACTTTTAGATTTTGTAAGCTTAAGGAGAGCTAATCGCTCCCCTAGGCCATGCAAGGGGAGCGATTTTTAGCCCTCCTACATTTTTAAGAATGCCAAGCCTGCATCACACCTCTTCCTGAGTTATTACTCTAACAACAATATTTGAATCATGGCATATTTGTCACAAACAGAGCTCATTTATCTATTTCTACAACAATAACACTCCCATCTTTTAAAAAATCGCGACATTGACGCTGTAGCTGCGACAGGTAGTGCAATCTCACAAAATTCTAAGTTCATCAAGGGCCATAACTCCAAGAAAAATACTTGGAACAACACATGCATTGAACAGTGGCTAGACATCAATAAGATACACTTACATGCCAAATATAAAGTCATTCCATCAAGTATTTCAAAAGTTATTGAGTTTTGAAACTCGTTGGTCACAGACAGACCAACATTGCCACTTATAGAGCTGCTAGTCGCAGCTAAAAATATATGTGATCAGAATGTGTACAACGTTGTACAGAGGAGCCCACTTAATTGGATATCTCTTAATTGTATATCCCTGTTAATTGAATATAATTTTCAAACACAAAACCATTTACTATACCTTCAGTACAAATTTGATCAGTTAATTGCATATGGGTTGTAGAGCAAACTCCTGTTAATTGTATATAAATTTTTGTAATATGTCGAAAAAATTACTGTGACACGCACCAAATTCCTCTTATTTATCAACCTTTTTGGCCTCACTACATCCAATACAGGCATTTATTCTATTATATCTTGTTTGACAGAGCTCTGTCAAACAAGATATAATAGAATAAATGCTCAGTTTACCTCCAGAACACAGACAACTGACCAAATCCCTGTTAATTGCATACTCCTGTTAATTGAATAATTTTCACTGGCAAAATGGATAGTCAATTAAGAGGATTCTACTGTATTGTGTAGGGAGCGCGGTGGCTCAGTTGGCAGAGGTGCAGGCTGCAAGCCGAGGGGTCCTCGGTTCGAATCCCACCTGCGGCAACCACGTTGTGTCCTTGGGCAAGACACTTCATCTCCATTGCTCGCATGGGGGCACGATGACACCGTGTAGTAAGGCGTACTGCACGTCGATGGTACGCATGTCTTCAACCAATCTAACCCTGCCTGTGCTGCAGTGCGGAGTTACGATGTTGGGGAGCTGGCAGCTGCTCGTCGTTGCTCGGTGGTTCTCTCCGGGTACTCCGGCTTCCTCCACCCGTAAAACTGTCACGGTCATGATTAGCCATTGTGCATAAATATGTGACCTTAAACATAAATAAATAAATAAATAAATAAATAAATAAATAAATAAATAATACTGTATTGTGTAGACATGAAAGTTTGTGGAAGATTTATGCTTCAAAACAATGTTGGATAAGTTTAGTTTGAAAATGTTGCATAAGTTATTTAATCTCATCAATTTTTTTTATTTCTAACTTAACTGCTAGCACTCTGGAAGGGCAACAGAATTTTCTCCAATCTCCCAGTTTTTCTCTTTTTCAACTATGAACTTAACCAATTATATCTTGTTTGACAGAGCTCAGTGAGCTATGTCAAACAAGCTATATTTTGTTAAATATCAAGCTGCATTATGGGAAATATTTGCTACTGAAAACATTGCCATTTTCACATCAGAGTGCAGAGGGTTAATCTTTAACCCAACGAACCGGCCGCATCCGTCAGCGTAATACGCAAATTCAACAGCTGAAAAAAATATTATTATATTTTGAAAAATTTCAACAAAACCATATCATGTGACCCCTCTTTGGAACGAGCTCGTTCCAAAGAGGGGTCACATGATATAGTTTTGTTGAAATCTTTTGAAAAAATTAAAAAAATAACATTTAAAATAATAAATTTTGATATCGTCTGTGCTGGGTAAAGGGTTAAAATGAGTACAACCTTAATCAAATTTATTCTGTAATACTTCTCCCATGGACCGACTTCGTTTGGGGCCGACTTCTCTTGTGGGCCGACTTCTCTCATGGGTCGACTTCGTTTGGGGAAGACTTCTCCCTTGGGCAGACTTCTATTGTAGGCCGACTTTGTTTGGGGCTGACTTCTCCTGTATTCAAATCAAATAATCAGACAGATTGCCTTAATACAGTATACTGTTATTAGATAATTTAGATAGAGATTGCACAGTTTTCATATTTAATGCAAGGTATCATGATACCCATTGAAATTTCTTAGAATTACGATTTTGTTTTTCGATGGAAATTTGTGGTATCGAGTGATTTTCGCATGTCTGTCGAGCATGGAAACCATCTTCAATAAAAAATGCAGACACTTTTGTCCTTTTTCCAAAATGCAGTCCTGTCGCTGCACTCGAAAGTGTTTTGAATGCCTAGCTTTGTTACTGAATATCTGAAGCACATTCGGCCACGAGTTGTTCTTGCAAAATATTATTTAATTATCAGTTCTGGTACGAATGCGATAGCAGACTTCCAGGAACCAGTGGTGCCTGCTGTCAACTGTATGAGCTGATTACATGTGTTTTGTGTTCTATACATCCCAACCTTCATTTTGATGTATAATTTGTGTATATTTAATCTGAATTTAAGGAATATGAGAGGTGAGAATTTCAAAATAAACAAAATTCCATTACTTATATAGCCCCTTAACTACATTCTATTTCCGCATCATCAATATTTAGCAAATCTGTTTTCCTGTATTCTGCCTAGAAATCTTATCAATATCTGACCAATATCAATATGAGAAAACTATGTACTACTGCTGTCAATTTGGTAACGGTATTGGTAGCAAACAATTATGTAAAGTAAACAAAATACGTCAATATTTTTTTTTTTCAGTTTCAATTTATACAGTCATTCAGGGTATAATGGGTCACCTTTCATATTTTCATTTATTTCTCTCAAGTAAAACAAGTTATCCAAATTTTGTTTTTAGTTATTGACAGACAGGTATCTGACACTGCTTATTGCAGCAGAAATCTTCAGATAAAGCTTCTGTTCATTTTATAAAATTAGATCTTTTGAATGTCGCAATTTGGTCAGTAACGGGTCGCTTGTGTCTAAAGAATCACCCTCTTTGGCACCCACTGGCGATCTATTTTCTCACTTTATATGTTTTTATTGGACACAAAAAGTCCTTTGGGTCTTCTCTGAAATAATTTCCCACACTGGTCACAACTTTTACAGTGGAAAGAAGTGAAAACGAAGTGGATCAAATGCAGTAGTTTTGCGTTAATTTTCTAAAAATAGTTCAACTTGAGAAGTTTCAATAGGTTTTACTGTGCATGTCTGACAGTGACCCGGTATTGACAACTCGACTCGCTGTTGAAACGGAATAAATATATCATGATGCCAGATATTTATCCCAATTTTTTTATCGTGAATTTGAAGCGTTGACACACCTGTTCAAATAATAATACTTGAAATTCACACTCTTCATATTTCTCTCACCGTAGTTGAGACGAAAACTTTTTTGCGGTTTTGCATGTCAAAATTTTCTTCCGGCGCACATTCAGTCTTTTTAAAAAAAATCGCTTTTGTCAACAAAAAAACAATGAACTCACAAAACTTTCAAAGACGACGGGCAACATATTACTTCACAAAACTGGAATAAAATTTTAGTTTGAAATGCTCTTGAAATTCAGTTTTTTTAAGCCTCAACATCGCCTGACCCGTAAGTTCCTGAATGACTGTAGAAAACATGAAGTTGGAAAAGAAAATCGAAGGGTTGAAAATACACAAGTCTTCTAATGAGTAATGTATAATGTTTTTTGTCAAATTTTGAAACACTTATTCTTCAGTTTCACCGATTCGTTCTGTTCTAGTCTGTTATTTTCTGAATTTCCGATGATCAGCAGACCAGGAAAACACGGTGAAGGGTAAAGGTGTAGAATAGGGGACTTTTCGTTTTTAAAAAAAATAACGCTTTTCTCGCTATTTTTTCTCTGTTTTCTTAAAGTAAACTATATTTTGAACAAAATGACACAAAATTAGGTACCTCTATCATGTTTTAACATGTCAGAGAATAGATTTTAAATCCCGTTGAATTGCGAGTTTCTCAGTTGCCATTTGTTTCAACCACTGAAAATTTCGCTGCATCTGTTGTTTTCATTCGTTATTACGAGTGACGTCACAGGGGAGAAATCATTCTACATGATAGCAGGTGCGCTTTGCTTGTGTGCATTTTAGCAGGTGCGCTTCGCTTCTGTGCGTGTTCCTCGATTTAAGGTCAGTTCAGTTAGGACCAGGGTAATCTAATCGGTAAGCTAACCCTGGCCCTTACTAGACTGACCCTAAAATTTGATCTAGGGTCAGTTTAGTGAGGGGGCAGGGTTTGTCAGCCGACATTTCAATTACTAAACTCTCCCCTATGATAGCGATAATGGGACAGACCGATTGCACTGAGTTCGACGACGCTGTCACAACACAATCGTAAATATTTCTTGAAAAAAGCGATAAAAGTATGTGATTTTGTGTCATTTTGTTCAAAATATAGTTTACTTTAAGAAAACAGAGAAAAAATAGCGAAAAAATCGTTATTTTTTTAAAAAAACGAAAAGTCCCCTATTCTACACCTTTACCCGGTGAAGCACCGGACATTTCATTAGCCTGATTAGGGTTGCTGGCCCAGATCTGCGAAATTCCGTGTGAAAATTGTTCTGAAGGAATTACCTGAACTGGATGGAGATATTGTTGACGTTGCTGCCATTTAACCCTGATATTCTGTTGAAATTATTAACGCGCTGATACACTACCAATGTTATACTTCAGATCGTGACAATGTTTGACAGTTTGTTCTATTTTTAACAAAAGATGAGGCACCCTGCCGTTCTTCCTCATCTAATGGCTGTCCAAAATAACGCTCTTTATCGTAAAGTGCACGAGATGGAACGAGAAATTTGAGGAAGGAGTAAGTTCTCGTTCTAAGGATCTAGGAGCATCAGAGAGTGATAGAGAATGGTAACAGATCCACATTCCCAAACTAATCGCACTGTAAAATCTTGACCCATATGTGTATCTTTTGATTGATTCTTTATTTTGATTATTTCTGATTGTATTTACCTCTCAGTCTTTGATTCAGTGAGCTGATGTAAGCATATAGCCTAATGACTCAAATTGGTCTCCAGAGGTGCAGTCAAAACTGTTATTGGAAACTTAACCCCTTGAACACGTAAGAATCATTTTTCGTCCAAGGCATAATTTCGCCCCATTTTTGTCTTATTAGAAGAGGGTCTATATACGGGGCTTTGATGATAAAATAATAACTGCAGTCTACAGCCACACGGCTGCAGACTGCAGTTATTATTTTATCCTCCCTGTATATTGATATTGGTTCGACCCATCTCACAGTAAGTGCACACAAAGGCGATACTATTCCAGGAAGCGAGGATTTATGGGTTAAATTCGGCTCATCGGGATTTTTAAAAAAAAAATTTTGCTGGAAAGATGTGACGAATTTGAATGAAAATGATTTAGATTTTTGGCTGAAACAATTGTTTTTAAACTTAATAAACAAACATTTTACAATTAATCACAACTAATTAAATGTACTCAAATAATGTTTACTCAGTGATAATTATCGAAAACAAACGTGAAAAATGATTTTGAAAAACTCTCAAACTTTCGAAAATAACTTATTATGTACTCAAAATAATAAAAATTCAGTTTAAAATATTAAAAAAAAGAGGGAAATAAATATTTTTTACTAGAGGACGGTTTGGGTCCATTAGCGGCTGGTTTGGGTCAAGACTACACAGACAATCACTACAGTCTCACCATCACAGCCACCTCCACACACAAAAAGAAAAGCAAGCGGCATAAACGCCGCTGAACAGTAGGAGAGGATTCAAAGGGGCTTGCCTCACATCTTTCCAGTGCGTCTTCGGCGCGCACACCATTACATCTGCGAAATCAATGGTGGATTTTGATAGAGTCAGAGACCAGGGCCAAATTGTCCTTATTATCCCCTCACACCACCCTCTAACTTTTAACGAAAATATCAGAATGTATTGGAAAACATTTACTTCCAAATCATAAAAAGTGGAATGCTTCAAAGTACACCTGAAATGAAGTCACGGTGCGTCCACACAAGCAAATTGACCGTTCAGTCGCACGGAATTCCATTGACATGTGTTGTCCTGATCATATCAATTACTCGTATGCCTCTGCCTTGGTGCAGAATCAGTAAAGAACAGATGAAGCATATTCCTCCTCTGAGTCGAAATGGAGATTGAATGTGTAAAATAAACAGAAGAAGAATGATGTTAAAATGGACACAGCCGGGTAAAATGAAATAGAAAATGCATTGAATGAATTAGTAGGGAAGACTAACAATTTTTGCGTACCAAGGGAATTTCCTGAAACTGCAATTTATTTAATACTAATCACCAAAATCAGCGGGTTGTTGAATTAGTCAGTCACAGGCATCCATACCCCACCTCACAGCCACTGCACATGGGACTGCAAGCGACCGAAGCGTGTAATTTATAAAGAAAGATCCCAAGATTCGGACTAAGAAAATACACCCAAGGCGACATGAAGAGCCAGGACCGGTGCATTCGAATTTCGATGGGGGCGTGCAAAGTGTGTACTGTAACTTAGTGTACTGTAAGACTAAGGGACACTACACTACAGTACAAGTCAAAATGAGTTGTAACATAACCGCAGTAAACTAAGTATACTCCTGCTCCTGCCCTGTTAAGTTCAGAATCTGACACCATTTTCTGGAAAGCTCCCATTAAGAGCTTTCCAGAAAATGATGTCAGATTCTGGTCTGATCAGTGACAGTGTACAAAGAGAAAGCTACATATGGTGGTTATCCTACAACTTAATTTGACTTGTATTGTAAACTTTTAAAGATAGTAAATTATCGGTACTTTAGTCTTGAGCAAGTTTTGGGTTGTATGTGAGTATGGAAAATTTGTTAACTTTGAATTTTCCCACCTTTGATGTTCCATAAATTCAGATTAAATATACACAAATTATACATCAAAATGAAAGTTGTGATGTATTGAACACAACCAATATATGCATTCAAATCACAGAGTTGACAGCAGGTATCAATGTTTACTGGAATTCTGCTACCTAATGTCCTTATTTGTACCAGAATTGATAATAAAATAATATTTCAGAAGAACAACTCATGGCCAAATGTACTTCAGATATCCAAGAAAAATACTAAGCATTCGTAGACAGAACGCGATGTGTGTTTGAGTCGGTGGGTGTTTTACATAATGAGTTGGAATGACGTAGTCATATTTTGCAAGAGCCATAGGCTCATCTGAAATATGATTACGCCATTCCATGAAAGGAGCCCAAATTTCAACTTGGTGCAATATAAGGAAATTTCTTTAAAAATCTTCTTCAGATCCACCAGTCGGAATCCTTTCATATTTGGTATATGACATCTCAAGGGGGATCAGATTCTAGTTTGTTCAATTTGATCCCCTAGCTTAATATTTAGGCGCTATGGGTGGGGGGAGGGGGGGGGGGGGTGGTGGGGGCATGTTAGGTTCAGGTTTGTTCAGATCCATTCCTTAGTGTTTTTCCATAAAATTTGCCTCTCATGACTTCATTCCTTTGTAGTGTTGATGAACCATGTCTAACTGAATATGACCCCAAATACTTCTTTGAACCACTTTGGCAGATGAGCGATTAAGGCCCCTTGGGACGTCTTGTTTAAAAAACCGAAACCACAACCGCAGTGTAAATCCCACAACCTCCCAACTGTAGCCTTGACTTAAATGTAAACAGAAAACAAAACAAAGCCGATAGTTTGGGAATTTACCTTTACCCAGCTCTGTTGCTGAGTTTCAAACAATTTTTATTTCTTAGCCTTGTTCTTGGATATCTGAAGCATATTTGGCCATGAGTTGTAATTGTGAAATATTATTTGATTATCAGATCTTGTACGAATATGGTAGCAGACTTCCAGGAATCATTGATGCCTGATGTCAAACTGGTGATTTGAATGCGTATATTTTTCGTGTTCTATACATTACAACCAGTGACCAGTCTAGGAGTAAATTTAGGGAGATGTCACTCCTTTGCAGACTTTAGCAGGCCTGGCATTCTCATGGAGGGCTGCCCTCCTAGAGCCCTCGCAATTTTTTTTAGGAGGGGTATTTTTAGCCCTCCTGCATTTAGCCAATTAAACACATCACAATTTGTTTTGCATTACCCGGTACTACTTCTTTTTTATGTGCACAATTTCTATGACTCACTTTATGAATACAGTAAAACCTGTCTTGAGAGACCACCTGTCTTGAGAGACCACATCTGCCAGGCACCGATTGGTTTTACTCTATAATGGACCTGCTATGGGAGACCACCTGTCTTGAGAGACCACCTGTCTTGAGAGACCACCTGTCTTGAGAGACCACTGTGACCTGGTACCAACTTGTATTTTTATGCCATAATGGACCTGTCTTGAGAGACCGCCCCTTTGAAGACTGAAACCATGACAAAAATATTTTAACTGTTCTGCAGTTGGAAAATTCATTGTGGCTATACTAACATAATTAAAAGCTCTTAATTGGATTTCAGTTGCTCTTTAGTTACATAACTCATTAAAGATTGAGATGTTTTTATAAGACCCCTGTGAAAAGATTAGGATTATTGCTGAATAAACAATTTCATACATACCTGAAATGTGACAGGAATAAAAATAAATTTGTGTTGAAAATCTTTTTGTAACAAATTGAAATGGACTGTTATAAATTATAAAAATAAATTAGTGTTGAAAATCTTCAATGAAGATTTTCAACACTAATTTATTTTTATAATTTTTATAACAGTCCATTTCAATTTGGTACAAAAACTTCATAAAAAAGAACAACTACAAAGTAATTACAAAAATCCATTCTTCGCCATTTCTGAATTTTGTGGTTGGTTATTCACTAACTTGAGAAAACCCAAAACCTGTTATGAGAGACCACCTATCTTGAGAGACCACTTTTGTGTGGCCGAAAGGGTGGTCTCTCAAGACAGGTTCTACTGTATGACAAAAAGGAATATATAATTTGCTCAAGAATAAAACTCAATGACGCCACTGGTCTTCATGTTCAAACATTTTGTCCAGTGGCATAGGGGATGGGCCTGCAGGGCCCATATTGCAGGGGGGGGGGGGCGGCTGGAAAGGGGGCCCCCATCTTGAAGGACGTCCCAACGCTGGAAGAAAGAGGGAAAGAGAGAGAGAGAGAGCGAGACTGTGTACCAAATACACATAATTTCAAACTCTCACTTCCACACGACGTACTCTTTGTAGTCTGTGTGTTATTCTTTTACCCCTTTACCTGACGTAATGGCCAAAACTGGCCAGTGCTATTCTCAAAAATCTCTTATTAATTTTCATTATTTTTTTCATTTTTTGTCTCAAAAACATAGGTTATGACCCCTCGTTGGAACGAGCTCATCGAGCTCGTTCCAACGAGGGGGCATAACCTATGTTTTTGAGACAAAAAATGAAAAAAATTAGTTATTCAAGAATTATTTTTGCAAGTGTCGTCTGCTTTTCAGGTTAGGTAAAGGGTTAAGTGAACACTACATCATTGTAACTGATAGGGGTGAGAAATGAACAATATACATACATGGTGCCTCTCAAGTAACACATGTTGGGCGTGCATGTGTGTATCGTTGGATGGTGGGGGTGAAACTTAAAACATGTAATGAAAAAATCTGCAGAGTCGTACTTTTAGAATCGATCCTATAGGCTATACCTTCATTTAATTTATGGCGTATGTACTACGTGAAATCCTGTATGCTGTGCACAGTAACATTATGAAAGGGCCCCTGTCTTTATCTCGTGGAGGGAGGGGGGGCACAAGATTTTCCGCTATGCCACTGATTTTGTCACATTTATGGTACTGGTGCAGGTGGTATGTGACTCTCTGGTAATGCCGCCAGTTGGATGTAGAATAATATTTTAACATTGTGTGGAAAGTACAATTCTACCTTAAGATGCTGTTCATATCTCCCTAGAAATACTGCTAGGGACATTATGTGGTCAATCTTGTTATTCTTATCCTTAACTATATGTAGCAAGAAGAGACTTCCTTAAACATGTCGTCTAGTGTTGAATCAATTAATCGACGTCGGTGCGTTTTTTGTCAAAAGTCGGCGATAAAATCTGTACTAGTTGACTAATCGGTACGTTTTTTAGACAGGGGTGTGTGTTAACCCTTTACCTAACGAATCGCCCGCATCCGCCCGCTTAATATGCAAATTGAGCAGTTGAAAAACTTAAATTTTTCAAAATATTTCAACAAAACCATATCATGTGACCTCTCATTGGAACGAGCTCATTGAGCTCGTTCCAATGAGGGGTCACATGATATGGTTTTGTTGAAATTTTTTGAAAAAATAAAAAAAATGATATTTAAAATAATAAATTTTGATATCGTCTGCGTTGGGTAAAGGGTTAAGACAGATAACCTAAAATATTGAAACAATGTAACTGCACTGCATTGGTTTTATGTTTGTCTTCAAAATAAGAGTGTCAGCTATTCTATGAGACGATTCCGTATGCACAGTTCACTGTAGGCCTTGTGCTGCACTCATGATCAATGTGTCAATGTGTGTCAACATCACAGCAAAATACCGGTTCAAAGCCCGGTGAGGAAATCAAAGGAATGGAAACTTTTCCATTCTTTTTCCTCATCAGAATTTCCGTCTGCTATACTTCTAACATCTTTCTAACTCAACTAAATTTCAATTTCACAAGCACGTACCGTCCCCTTATCGAATACATAAACGACAATACTCATACAAAAATTATTTTCAAAAATGGCTTCAAAAAGTTCACATCAGCGACAGTGCACTTTGGATGTATGGAAACATTTTAATCTCCTAGACGAAAATGGCAGAAAAGTAGTTGAATGTGTCTTATGTAGGTGCAAATTAAAGTACAAATTACAGAACAACTGGTAGTCCAGGGGCCAGTACAAACCGTAAAGATGTGTATAAATGGCCAGGTACCAAATGACCAGGGTATGAAATGCCCACCATCCGTATTGTGTAGTCTACGGTTATTTTCGTTGTCAAGTAAGCATAATAGTACAGCAAGAAATTATGGCTGAAGTCGAGATGCCACGATGGCCAGTTGCTTGCTGTTGCTCTATGGGCCTGACCGGGTACTCTGGCTTTCTCCACCCATTAAACTGTCTGACACATGGTGACCATGGTGTGTGGTGTGAAAGTGTCATTAAACCCCAATAAATAAATATATCAGAAAACTGTAATAGGTCAGAGAATGTTTTGTAATTATTTGTTTTGACATAGTAAATAAAGAGGTTATTACTTGGTTAGTTTAACTCTTTACCCAATGAATTGCCCGCATCCGCCCACGTAATATGCAAATTCAGCAGCAGAAAAAATATTATTTTTCGAAAAATGAAAACAAAACCATATCGTGTGACCCCTCTTTGGAATGAGCTTGTCGAGCTCGTTCCAATGAGGGGTCACATGATATGGTTTTGTTGACAATTTAAAAAAAAAAAAATATATTTAAAATAATAAATTTTTGATATTGTCTGTGTTTGGTAAAGGGTTAATATCGACTGAGATATCAGTCCTCAGTAACCAAGTAATAATATCTGTCTACATGTACCTACATACAATGGTGGATCAAACTGATTGTGGACACAAGATAAACTATTGTCAATTTAATACCTCAGTTTTCCCAAACATGATGCTTTCATTTGGTGGTTTTGTTATACCCCCACAAAACGAAGTTTTAGCGTGGGTGTATAGGAGTCAGCTTGTCCGTTGGTCGGTCAGTCGGCCGTCGTCAGTCCGTTGCACATGTAAACTTGTGGAGCGAACTACTTCCACAGTTTTAGCCGCATTTTCTTGAAACATCACAAAAATTATCATCATGATGAGGAGCAGAGCGTGACATAATTTTTTTCCCCATGGATTCAAGGATGGCCGACCAGTGGCCATACTGGATATTTTTATACTGTACCAATGACCCAGACATAGCTGGTGCTAACTCTTAAAATATAGGGCCAAACACAAATTTTGCCCCCCAATCCCCAAAATTTGCATCTAAAACTAAAGAAAACATGTCCTGAAAGGCCCTCCACACTTCGCCCCTACTGCGCATGCGCAGTGTCAAGGACGTTCCGAAATTGGCGCCATTAATCATTCTAAGTTTGGCCCTTCATCAGTTAACATCTGACTGATCTTTGTGCTTATAAATCTCAGTTTAAATGATGCCAGACACATAAATATTAGTGAAATGGTGATTCTAAGGAGGATAGAGAAGGAGGAGAGGAAAAGAATGTGTGACAGAATATTATCAGGGCTGTAACTTAAAATTTTTTAATGAAATTATGTTAAGTTACCTATTTTCAAGGCAGCAGCCATTTTGTTGTCATTCTGATTATTTAGTTACACTGTTTTTTAAGTGTTTTCCTCTCTCCCTGTCCTTTAAGTTCCCCCTTGCTATTCTCCCATGCTTTTGGCATAGTTTTTGTAATTATTATTACTAAATTTTCTTGGGAGTTTTAGCTGAATAACAGAATGAATTCTGTTCTTTCCCCATGTTTACGTCTTCACCTACGGGTGGTTAGGCGTTGTGTTCTGCATCTACCATCTGATGTTCTGCAGTTTCTTCCCTGGAAGTCTCTGTTTTGCATCAGATAGTGTATTTTTGGTAACTGATTTCGGGCCTGGGTGCCTGGAGTCTTATTTTAGTGTTTTTACACTCATTGTTTACATTTACAACAGCCCTCTGTGTGAGGGGGGGATTTCTAAAAAATAATATCTTGATGTTATTTTAATCATAACTAGATACATTATTATTGTTCGTAAGTGTTGAATAAATTGTTTAAAATATTTTTTAAATTTTTGTCCACACTTAGGCTTGGGATCCATTGGGGCTCAACGTTACTTTTCAGAAACTTGGGCTGTTCTGAAAAAATATTTTTTCAAAATATTTTGATTTCAATTATTTTTTCTATATTAATGGATCATATTATTATTATGTATTTTGATTGCCAGGGGTTAGTGCGAGTACCAGGACTTGTTTTCTTTTCACATTGAAAGGATATTGATCAATTGTTTTAAGAGGAAGTCTTCCTCTGACTTTATTATCATTCTATATGTGGTCAGTGTACTCGCATTAACTCCTGTTCTGTATCGTATGATTTCGATGACAATATGGGAAGCGTATGTCACGGTATGTTGTTGGGGATTTGGACACTCCGGTCCTTTCCCCGCAGGGTCACTCTACTTTATCAATTTCTATTTCAGACGATCAAGATTAGGGTGATGTATCTGTGATGTCTTCCAACAGTGTGCCTCCGTCGTCACAATTAATGAAGGGCTAGCGGAAAAGTGCTCATGTAAATACGCCAATTGCCTAAGAGGACCCTAGTAGGTTCGACGGCCTTTGACGTCCGCTAGCTCGCCCGGTGTAGCGTCCATTCACCGAATGGTTCGGCAGCCGGGTTCGTCCGTTGCGGTCTAGAAGGAATTTTGGGGTGATGCGAGCACTATAAATTAACCTAATGCACACCCAGTGACGGCGGATCGGAGGGAGAACGCAGGAAGCCTTTTAGTCCGGTTCATAGCTCGTTCCGGTCCATCCGGACGGCAAGCGAGAGAGGCCCCTCTCTCGTTCAACAACATCTGGCCCCAGATGTTGTGGTACAAAATTTGTCGCAAGCGGAGCATACGTCCGTCGCTCGGGACGCTCCGTTGTATAGGCAGTCCGCTGAGACTGCTAAGGCTTCCTCTTCTCGTCAGCGCACACGACCGCACCTTGGCTGCGTGACCGCCGATATATTACCAGCTTCGCCGATCAAGGATTCTTCGGCGACCAGGTCACACCATCCGGTAGCCAGGGACACGAGGCCTGCAGACTCCGGACGTTCGCATAGGAAGTGTGCGGGAGTCAACATACACGGAGCTTCCGGCGGCAATGCATCGTAAGACCGCTACTGCACAGGCCTCGGGAACGGACGTGCTTTCCTTAATAGCACAGTTTATCGCAGCATCCCAGCATCAACTGAATCTGTCGCATATATTTTATCCGACGATGCTGGGTCGGGACGCTCCGCGGAAGCGGGTACGTACGTCCGAAAGTTTCATCCGGTCCGACGGGATACCGAAAGAGATTCGGAGGATTTCGGAACAACATATGCTGTTGTGTATGTCATCTGACTTGGTCTTCTACAGCTTCTTTCGTCGGACCAGAATGCTGCGATGCCGGATAAGAAACTGATAGCGTCGGTGGACTTAGAAAATTTTGGTTCGGTTCAGGGACATCGTCCCTCAGTTCCGACATAGTCCAATAATGTCACACAAACTTTCGAATTATTGAACGACGCTATATATATTATTATTTTATGCTTGCTAACCAAGCATTTCTGGTTTCTTGTTCGAAGAGTTATGGAGATGTCTTTCAAAAGTGTGCCTCTGTCGTCATAGTTAATGAAGAGTTAGCGGCAATAAGTGCTCATGGAATATGTCTATCGCCTACGGAGTGACATTCGCTAGCTCACCCGGTGTAGCGTACATTCATCGAATGGTTCGGCTGCCGGGTTCGTCCGTTGCGGTCTAGGAAGGAGATTTGGGTGATGCGAGCACTTTAATTACTTTAGTACTCACCCAGTGACGGCAGATTGAGGACAGATCGGAGGAAGCCTGTTAGTCCGGTTCCTGGCTTGTCCAGGTCCGTCCGGGCTGTGAGCGAGAGAGGTCCCTCTCTCGCCCAACAACATAGGGGACCGCATGTTGTGGTTCAGATATTTTACATTCGGAGCATATGTCCGTTGGTCGGGACGCTCCGTTATATTGACAGTCCGAGAGACTGTCTTTAATGCTTCCTCATCCTCACAGCAGGGCACACGACCGCACATTGGCTACGTGACCTCGAGTATCCGATCAGTTTCGGCATTCAGTGATTCCACGGCGAATAGGTCGCGCCATCCGGTAGCCAAGGGACACGAGGCCTATACACTCCGTTCGCTCGCATATTGGTAGTATGCACGGGGGTAACGATCACGGAGCTTCCAGCGGCAATGCATCGTAAGACCGCTTCTCCTCAGGCCTCAGTGACGGACGTGCTATCCGAGTTAGCACAGTTGTTTCGCAGCATCCCAGCAATTGACAGTTTCTCGGTCAAATCAGGAATTATCCGACGGCGCTGGGTCGGTGCGGTCCGCGGTTGCATCAGGTACGGACGACCGAACGCTTTATAGGGTCCGACAGGATGGCGAAAGGGATTCGAAAGATTTCGAGTTTTCCCTTTAGTAGTATCGGAAGATGCCTTTCATATCTTCTGGCATTATCTTCCAGTGATTAGTATTTCGGACTTCATTGCTGCGATCTTGGATAAGAGACTTATAGCGTCATTGGACTCGGATTTTTCGATCGGTTCAGGGACATTGTCCCTGACTTACCGACGCAGTCCAATATTGTCATTACAATATGTGTTTTATTTTTCGACGCTATATATATATATATACAAGCCTGCTACTAAGCATGATAGTTTAGTTTCTTGTCCGCGTTGCTCATTTCTGCCATTTTATCATTTATACAAATAGTTTATTTTGGCAGAGCAGGGCATACCGAGAGTTCATATGCGTCTAGACGGTGTGATTAAAGACTGCATATATTCTTTTTCGCCGTTTATGTCTTTTCCAATTTCAATGTTGGGAATGACATTATGTATAGTAGACTTAACTTAGACGCTTTATTATACGTAATCCGCCTTACTGAGGCGTTATCATTACGTCTTCAAGAAAAGATTTACGGGATATTATTCTCAATGTAATTTCTTTTGAGGGCAGTAGTTTGTTCACGTATAACTCTGCCCTTCAGTGGCTGATTGGAGTTAGTTAGACGTGACGCAGCCCTAGCTACATCCACACGCGTGGATAGTAAGGTTAAGAACTCTCTCAGAGTCGCTTCGTTCTCGGAGGAGCTTCTCTTCGACGGCAACTTTTCGGCAATCCATGAATTGCTCGATTTTCACGTTCTCTTGTCTATCTAGTGTTACAAGAGATTCAGACTGGGGCAAACATTCGGTGGTTGACTCAGAGAGTGCCGCCGCAGTTGCCGGACCCGAGTGTGGCTGTTATGACGGTTGCCAGTCAAACAGATTGGGATATAATACTGATCCCTACGGATTCGAAGTGCCAGGGTCTTTGGGTTCCGCAGTCTTTTAACAATCAGTTTTCTTCCGTGGAATAATGTTTTTTAGGCTTGCTTTATGTCATTGCATGAACATTATTCAGAAACGCATGCCCAAATTCCTGTCCTTTAATTTGACAGTAGTGGCGTATCTCCGGAACCAGGGAGGCACTCTTTCGTTTCCGTTATTCAATTTAATGGAAAGAATCCGTCTGTTGGTTATAGTACACCAAGTTCAGTTTTGGTCCGTCATATTCCGGGTCGTCTGATTGTTTTATCGGACTCCCGTTCTCTTACGGGTCGCTTGTTGCTGTCAGAATGGACTCTCAACAAACAAGTATTCAATCAGCTTTGCTATCTATGGGAGCGCCCAATGATGATTTATTTATGACACAGCTTGCTTATCAATTGCAGACGTATGTGTTGGCTTGTCCAGATCTCTGAGCTAATATTGTTAACGCTCTATTGATCTATAGGACGGAATGATAGGATACGTGTATCCTCCGGCGCTGTTGTTTTAGCAGGTATTGCTAAGATAAACAACCACAATACATTTCTGTTGATAGCATCTCTGTCTTCACAGAGATCATGAGTAATTTACTCTCTTGTCTACTGTGGGTCTTAACGTGAAATCTTCCTCTATGTGAGGATCTTTTTCACTGGGTAAATCGTGTCATCTTTATCACAACCAGTAAGGTCGCAACCTTCATGTATTCCGTTGTGTGGTCCGTATTGCATTGTAAGCACTGTACTGGACGAGCTTTGGACGCGATTTCTTACTATAGGAGATCCTCTTCTTCGCTATTCTATGCGGCTAAAGTGGAGGCTCTTCCGTCGTGGTGTAGGGATCATTATGTTCATATTGTTGATCCCTCCATACTACTCATTGCTATTTTTTAGTATACTTGTTTCACAAGATCTACTGCAGCCTGTTATTATTTAGGTTATAGGTTTATGTTACCTCATACCTATGCACTCTACGATAGTTTACAATTGAGTCTTTTGTCTCTTTATCTAAGTCAGTTAGTAACTTTTTGATAAATAGACTTAGAATCATTAGATTAAATTCCTACACGGATTTTAACTTCGGTTCTTATTTAGCTAAGTAATCATTTGAGCCTCTGGAAACAGTAGTTTTCAAATTCTGACCTTTTAGACAGTAATTCTGTTGGTTTCTCTTTTACTATAGAGTCAGTGAGTTTCATGCACTATCGATGGATGATTTTCACTTTCATAGTTTCGGAATCAATACTTCCATTACTATTTAGGTTGGATTGTTGCATAAGAGTTAGGCTCCTATTATCCGGAACCTATTATTTTAAGGTCCTTCCGTCTTCGTATGGGCATAGGCCTTTACTCTTTCCGGGTACAGTTTATGTATTTATAAACAGATATCTGTTTATTACAAAGGGCGTAAGCTTCTTCTGTCTTTGATGTCTAGTAGAAGGACGTTACGCTCCATTTTATTGTTAATGGATTCTATTAACTATCGGTACTGCTTATGGTATATCATTGACTTAGCAGTTGTGCTTAAGATTTCGGCTCATGAAGTAAGAGTTCTTCTACTTCTTGGGCTTACATTAATAGTGTCGCTATTATAGATTTTTGAAGGCCGCTCATTGCGCTCAGCCATCCACATTCATGAATTTTATCTCAGAAATATCGAGTCCATTTCTGGAGGCCTCTATTGTTAGGTCTATTATCTACTGCTCAGAATGTCATTCACTTAACAGTTGCTACTATAGCTAGGTAGGCTGTCTGTTTCGGCAGTGTCTCCGTTCGGCTACCCTCTTCGCTCTGGGCTATTTGACCCAGGGCAAGAAAAAGAGGGGGGGGGGGGGAGGGTGTTCCCTTGGGTCACCTGTTTTACTATGAAAACAAGGGGATACATCCTCCGGAGTTAGTAATTCTGAGTTGTTATTGGGATGGTTGTTTAGTGAGAAGTTTAGGTTTTTAAAATTCATTCAAGTCTTAGTTTTTAAAGTATAGCTTTTGAATATTGCATATGTCAACGGACATGATTATGCAATCCTCAGACACTTTTAGGAGTATAAGAGTCTTTATTCTCTAGACTTACTTTATTTATTGGCTTACTTTAAAAATTATTAGTATAAGGATTATATTGGATATTAATAGAGTACATGGATGTATGAAGCTCAATTTTGGAAGGTGTTGTATCTTTCTAATTTATCATAAATAAGAAAGATACATGTAAGGCCTATTACTTCTTTTTCCCTACAGGGGATGACTCTATTTTATTTATTGAGCGTATTCCATTTTGCTCTATGTCCTTGGCCCTCCAGCCTTTTTACTATTCAGCTATGTCTGGGTCATTGGTACAGTATAAAAATGTTAAAAAATTTATAGTAATTTATATATTTTTTATACTTACCAATGACCCAGACGGGGATGGCCCTCCCTGGAGTTGGGAACTCTTGCCTCCCCGCTGAGTACATAGCGCTTACCAGGCACTGGTTATTAGAATGATTAATGGCGCCAATTTTGGAACGTCCTTGACACTGCGCATGCGCAGTAGGGGCGAAGTGTGGAGGGCCTTTCAGGACATGTTTTCTTTAGTTTTAGATGCAAATTTTGGGGATTGGGGGGCAAAATTTGTGTTTGGCCCTATATTTTAAGAGTTAGCACCAGCTATGTCTGGGTCATTGGTAAGTATAAAAAATATATAAATTACTATAAATTTTTTAACTTTTTTTATGTAATCTTGTGGAGCGAACTACTTCCACAGTTTCAGCTGCATTTTCATGAAACTTCACAAAAATGATTAACATGATGAGGGGAAGTGCGTGACATAATTTTTTTTCCCGCTCAGTTTCAAGATGGCCAACTGTGGCCATATTCAAGCCAGAAAATAAGCAGACTGTCATCTGCAAAATGTGACCCCAGAGGGTGAATTTAGTGCTGCTACCCTGCACAGCAGGGTAGCATCACTAAATTTACCCCTGCAAACCTCAGTCTAATTAAATGTCTCAAACCTAAACAAAAAGAGGTACCCAGAGGATAAATTGGCTCACTGTATGGGATAGCATCATCAAATTCACCCTCTGGGGACCTCATTCTGCAAATGTCAGACTGCTTATTTTCAGCCCTGGCCCTATTGGATTTTTTTTATGTAAACCTGTGGAGTGAACTACTTCCACAGTTTTAAGCCGCATTTTGATGAAACTTCACAAAAATGATCAACAGGATGAGGGGAAGTGTGTGAGATAATTTTTTTCCGGTCGGTTTCAAGATGGCAGACTAGTGGCCATATTGGATTTTTTTTTTACTTAGAAAAATTGAATGCCCCTTTTCAGCCACCCACACTAGGCAGTATCATCGGCGGTATGCTATGGTTGTGGTATAGAGGGCGACAGACCATCTCTAGTTTATCTGGTTCACAAGAGTATATTTTTATCCTCTTTTATTTTCAAAGTGAGCAAACAGTATTTTCAACGAGAGCCCATGTCTTTCAAATTGATCCGGAAACCAAGAAGAGCTGGATTGCAGTTTGTCAACAGGCAGTTGATGTCTCATTTTACCATGATAAAGCCAGGAATTCATTCAGAATTATTAGTGTTGATGGCAACAGGGTAAGTCTATAATGTGGGGTATGGATAACCAGTACACAAATATAGTTAATTGGTGGTCAATATTAATGTTTTATTTATTTTAACCCTTTGCCTAAATTGAGTTATACATGTAGATAAGATAAACAATATCCTTTAACCCTTTATGTAATGAATCAGCCACATCCACCTGCATACATGTAATTTATAAATTAAGACTGAAAAAAATGGGGTTTTTTTAACCCTTTGCCTAACCTGAAAAGCAGACGACACTTGCAAAAATAATTCTTGAATAACTAATTTTTTTTAATTTTTTGTCTCAAAAACATAGGTTATGACCCCTCGTTGGAACGAGCTCGTTGAGCTCGTTCCAACAAGGGGTCATAACCTATGTTTTTGAGACAAAAAATGAAAAAAATAATGAAAATTAATTGACGATTTTTGAGAATAGCGCTGGCCGGTTTTGGCCGTTACGTTAGGTAAAGGGTTAAATAATTTCAACAAAACCATAACATGTGACCCCCTTATTGGAACAAGCTTGTTCCAGTGAGGGGGGGGGGGGGTCACATTAGTGTTAAACTGATTACCAAAAATGGCCGCTGACCGATTACAGGTTGTTTGAGCTCACAATCATCTGATTCCAATGCCGATTATGATTGTAATACCGTGCATTACTAGACAAGTTGGGGCTCGAAAGAACTACATGAAATTGAACATATTTTATAGGTTTACAGTCCGTTCACTACAGTATAAGTCAAGACTCGAAAGAACTACAATAAATTGAGCATATTTCACAGTGTTAAACTCCGTTGACTCAGGTCTAGTAAAATTACCAGTCGCACACACGTGGGTGGTAAACGGGACTCCCAGGTGCGCACAACTGGTAATATTTACTGCGAGCTGAGTCAAAGGAGTGCAGCCTTCACTTTTCCGGTATGAACTGGCGATTGCTGCAAGTATGCTCCATTGTAAGCTTTATATGTCCTTTAACTTGTATATCCCATAAAGGTGCGTCTAGAGAGATTAAGAATACACATTGTGATGGTTTTTCAACTTTATTGAATGGTATCATTGACATCATTTTACATTAACAATTAATCAATTGCAGAAGATAATCAAATGTGGTTAATGAATCATCACAAAAAATACTTGGGAACAATCGGTTGAACCGATGTTCCAGGAGCCATTGCTGTTGTCATCTGATTGCCCACAAACTGCCGATTGGGGTGGCTGATTCCAATCATCAGTTGAACACTCGGTCACATGACATTGTTTTTCATAAATTTTTGGTAAAATTTGAAAAAAGTAGTGCAACCTGTCTTGAAAGACTACCCCTTTTGCCGAGCAAAAGTGGTCTCTCATTACAGGTTTAAAGTTTTCGCTTTTTTTTATTATTGATTTATTTTAATTCAGTTTTAATACCAGTACAAAGACATTGTTTAATAAAGTACAGTTAAAAGTACATAAACTGAAAAACTTCTTGAGATTATGATGTGAAGGGGTGGGTCCATCCAAAATAGTAATTTCTTACTTTATACAAACAAAGTGTTCTCTCTCTATTAATATTTTTAAATGAGTTATTTTTATAGTAATTTACAGTTATACCGTTAAAAGTCTATGTTTTTGTGTCTGTCCTCCTTTTTTAAATATCAAATAATTTCAGTCACACTGAGTGAAAATAAGCTTACCTGGGTGTTTTAGTTTGCTTAATCCTCCTTGATTTTGTTACACTTAAGCAAATAATGGACATAAATTTGGTCATCTTCTTCTTCTGTAACAGTCCACATTCAACATATTGAATATTCTGACAGGTGAACACATGGTTAAAATCTGGATAAAAACTTGTACATTAATCCTATTCCAGGAGTTTGTTCACTTGGGATATAAATATCTCTAGTGACTTGGCTGTGGCGATATCAAGTGGCAGGTTGTTCCAATCCTTTATGGCGTTAACGAAGAATGACCATTTCCTATAATCTTTGGTTAAAACTTGTACATTAATCCTATTCCAGGAGTTTGTTCACTTGGGATATAAATATCTCTAGTGACTTGTCTGTGGCGATATCAAGTGGCAGGTTGTTCAAATCCTTTATGGCGTTAACGAAGAATGACCATTTCCTATAATCTTTGGTTGCAGATGGTATGGCATAGGAATGGCTTTGAGTGTATCAAGATTTTTTTGTTGGTTCAGTAAAATAGTTGGTGCTATCAATGGCTACCATGTTGTTGACTATTTTATACATCATAATTAGGTGGGCTTCTTTTCTTCTTGTTTGAAGTGGGTTCCATTTTAGAAATCCAGCATGTTGTTGACACTGGAACCGTTTCCATGTCGACTTGTGACATATCTTGCCGCTCGTCATCGTACTTTTTCAAAGTTGTCTATTTGGATCTGATGGTAAGGATCCCAGACAGTTGTCACATATTCCAGTTGAGCTGTCACTAGCGACTTGTATGCTTGTTCCTTGATCGTTTTTGATTTTATATGGAGGTTTCGATGTAGGAACCCCAGACTGCGGCTAGCTTTACTTGTGACGTTGATGTGTTCACTCCAGTTCAAATCATTGGCGATGGTACAGCCTAGATATTTAGTTGATGTCTCGTAAGCAAGTGTGTGTCCATGTAGCTTGTAATCGTGGTGAATTGGATTCCTCTTTTTACTGACTGTGAGGACAGTACACTTTTCAGGATGGAATTCCTTTTTCCAGTTCTCCCAAATAGCCAGTTTGTTGAGGTCAGCTTGAAGTTTGGCAGTGTCTGTATTTGAGGAGATTGTCAAGTATACTATGGTGTAGTCTGCAAAAAGGCGTACAATTGAGTTGAGTCCTTGTGGCATATTATTGATGTAGAACAAAAACAAGCTTGGTCCCAGGAAGGATCCTTGAGGAACTCCTGATTGTACATCATCTCTTTCTGAGGATTCCCCGTCCACCACGCCTGCTTGTGTTCTGATAAGAAAGCCTTTAGGCCTAAAAAAATAAAAAATCTGTTTCTCAGGCCCTCCCGCATGGTCCTTTTGGCTGCCGCATGCTCTCTTTTTATAACCAATGCAAACTTAAAAAAAAATAAAAATTAAATGGTTTATGTCTGATATTTTACCAAAGTTAAAAAAAATTGATAAATTTGTCCCTTGAGAGCAAGAAGGCTTTGCAATGCTTTAGCATTGCAAAGCCTTCTTACTCTCAAGGGACGAAATACACCACCACCCATGCTACTCTGTAGATTATGTGGCCAAAAACATACCAAGGACATGAATTTTTGGTGGAAAAAAAAAATTACAGAAATAAAAAATAAAATAAAAATCCGCTCGCCCACATGAAATTTTACAAATAATGGCCAGAGAAACAGAAGATCTACTTTGTGTGGCCTTATCCATTTGTTTGTTTTCCATTTTATCCCATAGTTGTGTAGTTTATGGATTAGAAGGTTATGACAAACTTTATCAAATGGAGGAGTCCAAAATGAGCATATCTGTGTGTTGTCCATTTTCCAGATTTTTGGTGATGTCTTTGATGTATTCTAATAGTTGTGTTTCACAGTAACGTTTGTTTCTGAATCCGTGTTGTAGAGGATATAAAATGTTGTTACTTTCTGCGTGGTTCATGATATGGCAAGTAACAATATGCTCAATGAGTTTGCAGCATATACATGTCAGAGATATTGGTCTGTAGTTTTTTTTAACATTTCTGGCCTTTTTTGAAAGCTGGTGTGATGTCTGCAGATCTCCAATCCACAGGGATTTCGCCAGTTTCTGTTGATAGATTGTGTTTTTACGGATAGAATCGGTGCAATTTCTACAGCAAGCAAGCTCTTTTAGTACCTATGGACGTATGTTGTCAGGTCCTGCAGGCTTATGATGGTTAAGATTCTTCAGAAGTTTTTCCACGCTGTTTATTGTGATTTCAATATCGCCGCTGTCTGCATATTTGCTTTCTGTGTTGTTCATGAGTTTTCGTTTTTGTTTTTGGAATTCCTCCTTACTAATTTCTTCAGCTGACGAGAATACTAATTTAAATTGGTCATTTAGGATGTTTGCCTTGTTGATTGGGTTGGATTCTAATCTCCCATTTTTTCATAGGGGTGCAACTCCACTTTTATCACTCTTTTTGTACTTGATGTTATGATGTATGTCTAGTACTCTGGAATGGTTGACCGGATAACCTGTTTGAAACTGGTTTCCTACCTAACCGATTTGAAAAAAATGTCAACCAGTTAGCCGAAATATCGATAGTTATCGACATTCCACGGTTAAAACATAGTAAATCTCCCACTTCTTTTGGAATAGATTACACCTCGAAGCAGTGGGGGGCTGGTCCATCCAAAATAGTGATTTTCCCTACAGTTTTGACGGATGTCAATCAAACACTTTGGGTAGTTTCATTAAACCCAACGGATTTGAAGTGCCAGGGTCTTTTGTTTCTGTAGTTCCTTATCAAGCACACAAACATCAAGAATGATGTCATTTTGGCTTGCACTACGTTATTGATGAACGTTATTCAGAATGCTCATATGCTAATTCGGTCCGACAACTCGAGGGTATTGGCGTATTTTCGGAATGTATATATTGAGACATAATCGACTTTGGCGTTCAAGACTTCATTAATCGTTGGCAATATCCGTGAGTACAGAGTAACCACAGAAACCCTTCTGTAGTATGAATACAAATGAACGTTGTCGAGTACTCGACAACGTTCATTTGTATACATACTATGGAATAGTTTCTGAGAATACTGCTTTCCAGTTCCTACAGATTTGATCCCAGATTTGGTGAAATAATGGCTATGAATAACCGGATATTATCCGGTTGTTGCTCTCGGTTAGTCGTTTGTGAAAATGTGCAAACCGTTTCAGCCCTATGTATGTCCAGAATTTTTTTGAAAGTGAGTTTAAGTCTTCTTGTTCATCTGGTCCAGGTGTTATGATGCCCTCAATGTATGTCCAGTATGTCTGTCTTGTTTTTCTTTGAAGGCTTTGTTTCAGTCAGGCCTGGCAATCTAGAAAATCAAGGAGTGCAAAACAATTGCCCTCCTCAGATTGCTTGGGAATGCAATTGCACCTGAAATTTTCAATGCAAAAACTTATTTGAGTTATATTCACGTCAAGGTATTAATATTTTGACTGAAACATTGTACTACATTCAGCTACACAGTGGGAAAAATTGGCACACACATCTCATTATTCAAAATGATGCATTCAAATCATATATGGCTGTCTTCTGTACTCAAATTGTATCGAAATGCAACACAGAATGGGTCATGAATTATTGCGAATCAATGCAACATTGACAAATTGCCCCTGAGTTCCAGTAGGCACATAGAACACATTGCAACTGAGGGGATGAAATGATAATAGATTTTAAAGGCAGTCCCAAACAGGTCTGGCATTCTAGAAAATCAAGGGGTGCAAAAAATTGCCCTCCTCAATTTTTTCTAGGCGTGCGGTAGGTGTGCAGCACTAATGCGCTCCTAAAGAATACTAGGCCTGTTCAGTTGTTTGAATCTCTTGATGTGTTTTGGATGGTTTGACTTCTTTTTTATCCCCACTTTCGTCGGGGATATTGTCGTTATCTCCGTCCGTACGTACGTACGTCCGTCCGTCCGTCCGTCCGTCCGTCCGTCCGTCCGTCCGTCCGTCCATCCGTCCGGTGTTACATTCACTTGCATTAATGTTTAAACTATGCTAATGTGTTCAGGTATCACCAGTACATGTGCATGAAGGTTTCGGGATTTTGATTTGGTTCCAAGTGGTTCCAGTGGAACCATTTTTATCCTTAGAAAATCTTTGTCCGCTCAAAGGTTCTTAGGGTATTGAATTCGATACGTTTAAACCATGTTAACATGTTCAGATAGCATCTGTAGATGTGCATGAAGGTTTCGGAATTTTGATTTGGGTCCAAGTGGTTCCAGTGGAACCACTTTTATCCTTAGAAAATCTTTGTCCGCTCAAAGGCTCTTAGGGTATTGAATTCGAAACTTTTAAACCATGTTAACATGTTCAGATAGCATCTGTAGATGTGCATGAAGGTTTTGGAATTTTGATTTGGGTCCAAGTGGTTCCAGTGGAACCACTTTTATCCTTAGAAAGTCTTTGTCCGCTCAAAGGCTCTTAGGGTATTGAATTTGAAACGTTTAAACCATGTTAACATGTTCAGAGAGCATCTGTAGATGTGCATGAAGGTTTCGGAATTTTGATTTGGTTCCAGGTGGTTCCAGTGGAACCACTTTTATCCTTAGAAAATCTTTGTCCGCTCAAAGGTTCTTAGGGTATTGAATTCGAAACATTTAAACCATGTTAACATGTTCAGATAGCATCTGTAGATGTGCATGAAGGTTTCGGAATTTTGATTTGGGTCCAAGTGGTTCCAGTGGAACCACTTTTATCCTTAGAAAATCTTTGTCCGCTCAAAGGCTCTTAGGGTATTAAATTCGAAACGTTTAAACCATGTTAACATGTTCAGATAGCATCTGTAGATGTGCATGAGGGTTTCACAATTTTGATTTGGGTCCAAGTGGTTCCAGTGGAACCACTTTTACCCTCAGAAAATCTTTGTCCGCTCAAAGGCTCTTAGGGTATTGAATTCGAAACGTTTAAACCATGTTAACATGTTCAGATAGCATCTGTAGATGTGCATGAAGGTTTCGGAATTTTGATTTGGGTCCAAGTAATAATAAATAATGACGATAAACCGATATTTTTGTATGAATACCGGTATATATCGGTTTATCGATATACCGTGCAGCCCTACAAGTTACTTGCTGACATACTTGATTACTTGCATGATCATCATACTGTATCAGTGGTTGGAAATAATCATTCTTAACCCTTTACCCATTGCGGGTGGCAGACGATACTTGCAAAATAAATTCATGAATTACTAATTACTAAAAAAATTTCAATTTTTGTCTCAAAAACATAGCTTATGATCCCTCATTGGAATGAGCTCATTCCAATGAGGGGTCATAAGCTATGTTTTTGAAACAAAAATTGAAAATATAATAAATTAAACATAATAAATTTAACCCCTTCGCTGCTGCGCAAGTTTTTAATTTCCACTGCTGAGCCATATATGGGGGAAAATGGAAAAATATGATAAAAAAATGAAAAAAATCAGAAACGTAAAATAATTTGTAAATATCATCTGCTAGAACAAATTTGAACATGTTTGGAGTCCAATGTTTAGTTCCAATCACCCATTGAAACATCGTCGTCTTCACTTTCGATCGCAACGGTCGCATTGGAACTCCCCTCAGATTCATCAGAGTTGCTAAGGTCACTTGAACTATCTAAATTACCAGCATCACTATCATTGTCTGCATACAATTCTGCAACAACTTCTTCGGTTGTATACAATCTTTTCAACAGGTTTGCACTACAAGAACATCAGGAAAAGTAACTCTCATTCGAAATTTCACATGCGGTTCACTCGGGTATTTCCGTAAAAATGACGGAAATTACTTGAGAACATATCTGACGTCACATTGTCGGCCTCTTACATGTGTCACCAAGTGCGTTATATTGAGAATACCACTGTGCGGCGTATTGATGTTATCTGTGTGGTAACTCCGTACTCAGTACGGACGTGTAGCACAGGGAATCAAATGATATGTCCGTACTCAGTACACACCTATAGCACAAAACGGGTTAAATGGAGATTTTTGTATATAGGCCCAGTCTGTTTTGTTTGTTACGTTGGGTAAAGGGTTCATGCTGTAAATCATCAACGATATGGCAATTATTCAGATATCTATTTGGACAAGTGATTAATCGGTTAACCAAGGTTAATCCATGTGATTAATCCATCAAAAAAAACCCTTAACCCTTTACCCAACGCAGACAGTATCAAAATTTATTATTTCAAATAGAAGTTTTTCAAAAATTTCAACAAAACCATATCATGTGACCCCTCATTGGAACGAGCTCGTTGAGCTCATTCCAATGAGGGGGTCACATGATATGGTTTTGTTGAAATATTTTGAAAAATTTAATTTTTTCAACTGATCAATTTGCATATTATGCGGGCGGATGCGGGCGATTCGTTAGGTAAAGAGTTAACCGTTTCAGCTCTACTAGAAATGGGTGGTATCGGAATTTTGAGTTCGGTATCAGTTTCAGTATTTTTAGATGGAAGGGGGGGGGGGGGGTATACCACAGTATCGTTTTGGTATTCGGTTCGGTATCTGATTGAATGACATTTACTGATAGTACCAAAGGAAAATACATATTAAGTTGTTTTTGTTTCATTCTACTACAAATACCTCTGACGATGACCTAAACATTGGCATTCTTTTGCCAACACAAATAAAATCTACGGTAATTTTGTGCAGGCCTGGCATTCTGAAAAATGCAGGAGGGCAAAAAATCTCTCTCCTCAATCAGCTTAGGTGAGCAATTAGCTTCACACAGCATTTTAAGTATCCAGTTGAACGAACTCATTGAAACTGAAACCAACAGACTATTACATCAGTGATTTTATTAACTTTACTATGGTAAAGCGAAATCTCTTAGACATCTAGATGTCTCACTCAACAACCGAACACACACTTGACAAGACCTGTGTGTATGCCCAAGTTGGGGGTGGGGGGGGTGGGGGTGGGAGGGGGGGTTGAAGGTGGTATTGGTAGGCGTATGACTTTCTTGGACAACAGGTCTGCTTGAATCTACAGTCACATCCTGGTGCATGTGCTTCAAGTGACAGGATAGTAGTAATGGTAGTATATTATAGTGTCAATATTTCTTGAATAATTACCCTTCAAACTGTGATGTCAGTTGTTGAAACTGACAGAAAAAAAATATTGCTGTGACCCATTTTGCTTCAAATGATTGCAACTGCGTTTGGGTATGTACAAAGTACATACCCAAACACAGTTGCAGCCATTACCTTTTACCACTAAACCACTTTCAAAATGAAATTACGTGATGTTATGTGACTTCAAAGTTAAATTACATTTTTGCTTTACAACAAAAATTTAATGTGAGCATAATACATGTAATCTCTATCATCCCAGACCAAAATATTTAGGAGGGCAATTTTTCGCTCTCCTTAATTCTTTCAGGAGGGCAGTAAGGAGAGCTAAAAAATCGCTCTCCTGAAATTGCCAAGCCTGTTTGTGACTAGTTTCAAACGCATCTTAACTTTTAAACGGCCTGTTTCAGGCCCAGACCTTTAGATCAGTCTAATTTGGGCACAGCGGCAATATGGATGTGGCTTGCCTTGTTTGATAAAAAGCACCTGTATTTTCTTCTTCTTGGCGGCTGTTTTAGGTTTTAGGTCCCCGTCTTAAAATGATAGTTTACAACCCCTTGTTATAGGTCTTCACCATTAACACTGGTTCAAACCACCTTTGACGTAAGTTTACTCGACTAACTCGAGAAGGCTTCTTAGTTCCCAGTGTCAAGCTAAAGGCCTATTTGAATTTAAGCTAAATTATGCATGGCGTTCACTGAGAAATGCCACAAACATGAATATAATAGATCTCAAGCTTTAAGTACATGATCATATAGAATTCGCCACAGAAAAGCAATCGGCGTTGACAGTGTCATATATGACAATGTCGACACCGATTGCTTTTATGTGGCGAACTCTGTGAGTTTTTTTCCTTATTTATCTATCTATTGCATTGTTTGATTCGAAGGTAAGCTCTAAGCTATATTACAAGCATCAGGGAAACCTGACCAAACTATATATTGCCGAAACACTGCAAAACATTGGAAAAAGTTTCAAACTCCACATAATTTGGGCGCAATTATCTTATTTGGGCGCAGTGTTTACCGTCGTTAGTTGGGAAGAATTTAAAGGCCTGTTCAGGCTTTTATGATCTCAGAGCATGTGCCCTTAAAATGCCACAATTAGGAGATCCTGTTGATAATAGACAAATCATCTGGGTGGTGTAGGGCTGAAATGGTTAGCTCATTTTCACAACCGACCAACCGCAAGCTATAAACGGATAATATCCGGTTATCCGTAGCCATTATTTCACACAACCAAAACTATAGGAATTGGAAAGCAGTATTCTCAGAAACTATTCCGTAGTGTGTATACAAATGAACGTTGTCGAGTATTCATTTGTATACACACTACGGAATAGTTTCTGTGATTACTTATTACTCACGGAAACTGACGATCATTAACAAAGTCTTGAACCCCAAAGTCGATTATTTCTCAATATATACAACTCGGCTTCGGGGTGTAATCTATCACAAAGGAGAAGCGGCAGATTTACTACCTTTTAACCATGGAATGACGATCACTATCGATATTTCAGTTAACCGGTTGATGTTTTTTCAGATCGGTTAGGTAGGTAACCGGTTTCAAACCAGTTATCCGGTTAATCATTTCAGTTCTAGGGTGGTGATTTCTAGGAAACACTGCTCAGCTCATGTACATGTTGTAGTTTAGTAGGAATTCTGGACAATGGCCCGAGTCCTTAATGGTTAACAAAACTGAAATGAAAATCAGTCACATCTTACAAGAAAATGAATACTTGAATTGCTATCAAGCCTCAACAAGGCCGTCATTTTTTTTCAGTATCCCCATTCAGGGACCAGCCTAGGGGGGAATTTTAGGGAGACTTCATGTCTCCCTCCAGAAAAAATAGGGAGACTGCAGAGTCAAGTAGGGAGACTTCATAGGCAAGTGGAGAAAATTAAGAATATTTATGTACCACCCCCTGCCACCCCTTCATATTTTCAGCTCATGGTCCTCCATTAACGTCTGATTAATCCAGGTCCAGTTGTCCAGGCCTGGTTTTTTGGAAAATCCAGGGTGGCAGAAAATCGCTCACCTGTGCCCTGCTTAGGGGGGCAAAATGCTCGCCTGGAAATATTTTTTGCTATTTTCAATCGAAAAGCCCCAAATGCCAAGTTAAGTGAATGTCCAGTTAGCAAGTTTCAAATTCAGCAAGAAACTTGCTGACTGGACATTGTCATTTACTTGCCATTTGGGGCTTTTCGATTCAGATTGAAAATAAATTCCAACTTTTATGCCTTGCTCACTTCTGAGTTCTTACCTGAGCATGTGTCATTACAATACATTTGGATTCTCATTTGCTTTGCTGTGTTGGCGTTGCTGTTCCAGTTTCGTTTTGCACCGTTGTCATTGCACTGACATCATTCGTTTTTTCACTCACTGCGCATAAAGTTTAGTCTGGGCTGGCACAGAGTAATAACACTTCGGTAACAATACATTTTGTACTTTCTGCGAGACAATTCGCTGGCAATTTCCAGGAACGAAATAAGGAAGTATTTCAAGAGCACATTGACTGACCAATAGAAACTACGCTATTATGAAGTGATTGGGCCAGACTTTGTAACACGGAAAAATACTCAGAGCCTGAGAGGTCACTGCGTGTCAACAATTGGTACGGGTCCAAATAGATATCGATAAGTGTACCTCCGAGTCGGACACTGGGGGTTAATACGGGTGGTCATTCCATCATGATATCGTGTATGGCTCTCCCTCTTGTTTAGAACGGTAAATTAATTTATTGAGAGGCAAGGTATCGTTTTAACCCATCAAATGATGTAATTTAACGTCCAAACCGACCCGAGGATAACAAGAAAGTCCCCATTCGAAATTTTTATTTTATTTTTTTGCTTCAAAAACATATCTTATGGCCCTTCATTGGAACGAGGTCGTTTCAATGATTGATCATAAGCTATGTTTCTGAAGCAAAAAAATGAAATTATAAAATTTTATGCTAATTACTTCAGTGGCAAATCTACCTGGCCATTCATGTTGTAACACTACCGCCCCCCCCCCCCCCCCCCTTTCCCCAAACCACAAGTTCTTAGAAATCACAGTGATTCTCACTCCATTACCAAATATTCCTGACGAAAATGAAGTTTATCTCTCGTTTGAAGTATTTGGTGGTGGAATATGAAATCACGATGATTTCAAAAAATGAAGGGGGTGGTGGGTGGGGGGGGGGGGGGGGGTTGGTGAAGGGGACTGACTCTCGGACTGTTATATATACTGCTTGATAGAGGGCCTACCAATGGTCACTCGCCAGTCACACATCAACAGCAGTTTACACAATTTGATTTGCCCTCTCAATGAATCATTGAGGGGCAAATCAAATTGTGTTAACTTCTGTTGATACGTGACTGCCACTGGTGAGTGACCATTGGTAGGCACCAGTCACGTATAAACTGCAGTCAACTTAACACAATTTCATTTGCCCTCTCAACAAATCATTGAGGGGCAAATCAAATTGTGGTAACTGCTGTTGATACGTGACTGCCACTGGTGAGTGAACATTGGTAGGCCCTGGGCCTCATTTATGATTGATGCATGATGTGCACATTGGTACAAGACTTAATTTAAAAATTATATGAGTTCTATCACAATGATCTAAATTGGAGTTGTAAATAATTTATAAATTATAATGCATCAACCAATGTGGGGGCAGAAGGAATCGTTTCTCAACTGACTGTGACCACTGACTGTTGGTAATTGGAGTGGATTCCATTTTTGAGAAGAGAGATTTAGATGAAAATGTTTTAATTTGCCATTTTGAACATGTGATCTTAACCATTCGAAGTCAGATAAGTAAATTTAAAGTTCTCCAGGACCACTTCACTAGTAGTATATACTGTCCGACAACAAAGGTCCTTGCAGTAGAAAAGCGTTCCTGTCATCAGTCAGTCACCTATTATCATATCCGTTTCTCTGTCATCAGCTGAGTCATCACCATTATCATATCCACTGGAGTCGTCTGATTCTGAGCTCGATTCAGATACATCGTCAGGTTCGTCATCGCTTGTTTCAGAATACTTCCTTTTCTTTGGAATGTAATGTAGTGGATTAATGCCGCATGTGGCTTCAATTTTCGTTTTTCTTCTCGATGCTCCACTTATATAAAGTTCCACAGCAGAATCTATCAACTCCTCCCGCTCAGAGTCTGTCCAAACAGGATTGTTCCCTTTAATGAGAAGAAGATTTTCCATCGTGCTATGGTTCATAGACAGCCGTCGGTCAGTCAGCATTCCTGTTAAGATACTGAAACCGCGCTCAACTTCACAATTGGATACCCCTATGCAGAGTAAGACTTCAATGACCATGCAAATATTTGGCAACTCCGACCTTCTGTATAAAAATATTTTCTCCCACAATTTCAACGACTTTACTCCTTTGTAGTTGCGATTCACGAGAACTTTCAGATCTTTCCATTCTCTCTCTATTCGCGACCGGTCAAATCCTTGTCTAGCTGAAGATAATGTCTCTCCAAACCTATCACAAATACGATCCATTGCGCTTAGTTCCGATTTTGTTGATAACCAATTCGCAGGGTTTGTAAGCAGTCTCATGTCCGCATGCAACTCGATATTCTCATCCAATTCGACAGCAAACCTAGTGCTCAGGCACTTAGTAACTTCGGGTATGATCCGTTGCTTCAACAAATCAATGTCTTTTAGAACCTCGCTGCTCACAGTGACATTGTGAAGATTAGCTGCGCTGTATTCCAGGTCAGTATACTCTCGGGTTTTCTCCTTCCGTCGTGTGTGTCCGTGCTTCGGGAGGCGCACTGTCAGCATCCCCTTGTACTTAATGACCGTATCAGCTTGTGCTCCGCGACGTCTGGAACACAACTCTGTTTCACAAACTTGTTCCACGTTGAGCTTCATATTGGCCTTACCTAAAATACTGGCGAGATCGGAAGGCGATTGTTTCACATCTTCCAAGTCGGCAAAACATTTTTCCACAGCTGGCTTGACATCACACACTAGAACGAGTTGTCTTTCGAATCGCTTAGAAAGAAAGGCAAGTGACTGAACTACTTGCCGGTATATGATGCAGGTCGTAAGGAAGCTTATGTTCGTCAACTTCTTCTGAAATCCAACTAATTTGGCATTAACCTTGGAGTCCTTTTCAGAAGCGATGAAATTTTCAATTGTTTGAAGAAGTGGTAGCCAGTTTTTTAAAAGGTGATCAATAGCTCTTAGCTGATGAGAAATGAAACGCGTACCAAATGCTTTTGGGGAATTGTAAACTTGCACATTTAGAATTGTAGCCGTTTTCTTAAAGTGAGACTTAAATTTACCGCTCTGTTTGAAAAATTTATACAAAGCTTCCAAGATTTCGGTGACGGGTGCGAAAGATTTCTCTTGGGACACGCTGTTTTTTATCGCCAGCTCTGCTCTGTGGGACACGCAGTGTATTTTCAAAAGCCATGTCCTTGAGTCATTTTTGAGTTGTGTGAGAGTTCCATTGTAGATACCCATGTTCACGTTAGCCCCATCGGCCGTAGCTGCTACCATCAGCGAAATGTGCTCTTGTCTTGGCAAACCTAATTTTTTAACAAAGGCATCATCAAGGGCCTGTTTAATGTTTTCAGCATTTGCATTCCCATACTCATCTATATCTTGAAGGGCAACGATATAGTACGTTGGGAGTCCATCCTTCATAACTCGCGCCAATACCAATTCCTTCTCGCTACCCGTTTTTCGAGCTTGCGATCCATCGCTCAACATACTGAACGCATTAACTGTCATGACAATCTTTTTAATTTTCTCCCTTATCGCAGTTGCAATCGCCGCGATGAAATCTCTAGCTGATCTGTGACTTTCTGTGCCTTTGATTAAACGTGTACCTGTAGCTTTCTGTGAACGAACGATTGTTCTGAAAAAGGTCAGGGGTGCTCCATCGACTGCCAGGATGTACGCATCGGTAACTAGCTTTTTGTAAGCTTCTTTAGACACACCTATCATAGCTGTTTTAATATTTGTGTAGGTTTTTGCAGTTTCAATCGTACTGCTTGTCCCTGCTCCAATTTCAATGCTTTCGACGGCGGTTTCACCATGAGAGCTGCTTGCAGTGGCCGCTACCTCATCGTGATCATATTTAACGGCGAATGAGTGAGATTTTGATTTCAAATGACGGTCAACACTGTCCTTTTTGACGAAATTTGTCCCCACACAGTAACATTCGAGGTCTTTTAAAGCCTTGCCTCGGAGTCCAAGTTTGAGCCGTTCTCCGTGTTTAGTACAAATAACGCACCAAACCCTGTTAACATATTCGCATCCATCGACTTTCAAGGTCTGGTAACCTATCCGGCCTCCCGTATTCCATTTTTGGAATGTGCTTAATTTGACTGTATTTCCTTTTTGAGTATTGGCGTCCATTATTAATAATATTATGAAAAGCTTGGAAGTCTCCAGTTGAACCGAAACTGATCAATGAATCTACTTCCTTAGAGATTTTATATCTCTCGAGAAAGTGAAACCAAAAGTGTGTTGAGCGCGTGCCGCCAGACCTTGTTACAGTAATACACAGAAAACGCAAACTCAGCGATGATGCGTCGCAGCTGATTGATGTCTACATATCAAAGGCCCAGTGCCGCGCTCAGTTAACCCCATCATGCAGAAACGATCTCATATCAAACACATCAGTGACTTGAAAGTCAGAAACGATTTGTCATTCATATTAATTATATATCTCAGCAGGGTTACACACAGTGACAGTCTGAACAACACTCGAGTTAGGCACGCGAAAAAACGCTCACGCGGAATTAAAATTAGGCAAGCGGTACGCGCGCGATGAAATCGCGCGCCTAATAACGCCAGGCCTGGTTGTCTATGATGCATCTATGCCAGGTTAAAAAATCACAAAGTAATTATTGATTGAAAATCCCCCACTGCTACCCTCTTCTTCATGACCCCCCCCCCCCCCCCCCACACATTCTTTGTTCCAATCCCCCAGCACCCTCCTATGGTTGGCTTTCACCAAAGTCTACTAAGCTAATAATTTCCTAAGTCTGAAAGTGTGAACATGACCAGATGAAAGAAGGTTGCTTGGAAGGTACTTTGTTAGTTAATAAACAAAATGTATTCTGGGGTCAAGTATTGGTTAAATAAATGTCATTCCGCATCACTTTTATGGCATTCCATGTCATTCCGGTGTTTAGGAGGACCCCTTTTTCAAGATCATTCATATGCACACTTGTGCCCTGTACAAAGCTTTTTCTTGTTCTCACTAAAGCTTTTTTCATGTGTTTCAATTCCATTTGTGTTATTCTGGGAATAGACGGCCCAACAGTTAACAGTCGTCAGTAAAACGAAATAAAAATACAGTGTAAAAATACAGTGTTAGAAAATACGTCTGTTGTGTTTCCATTTTCAGCAGAGAATTTTTGGCATTCTAAGTGGGGTAACCTACTTTCAAACTAGGTTATTTTGTTGAGTCACATAAGTCACCTATATTTTTATACTGTACCAATGACCCAGACTTAGCTGGTGCTAACTCTAACAAAACCAGGGCCAAACACAAATTTTGCCCCCCAATCCCCAAAATTTGCATCCAAAACAAAAAGAAATCATGTCCTAAAGGACCTCCATACTACGCCTCTACTGCGCATGCGCAGTGACGCAGACGTCCCGAAATTGGCGCCAATTATCATTCTCTGTTTGGCCCTTCATCAGTCAACATCTCACTGATCTTTGTGCTTGTAAATCTCAGTTTAAAGGATGCCAGACACGTAATTTTGGGAGAAAATGTGATTCTAAGGATGATAGAAGGAGGAGAGGAAAAAGAAGTGACAAAAAATAATCAGGGCTGTACTTAAAATTTTTTGATGAAATTATGTTAAGTTGCCTATTTTCAAGGCATGGGCCTCTTGTTGTCATTCTTGCTAAATGTTGCACTGCTTATTCAGTGTTTCCTCTCCCCTAGCCTTCTAAAGTCCCCCCTTGCAATTCTCCCATGCTTTTGGCATATTTTTGAGAAATTTCATTTCTAAAATTTCCTGGGAGAGTTGCTTGGTTACAGAATGTTTTCTGTTATTTTCCCCATAGTTACGTTTTCACCCATGGGTGTATAACGTTTGTGTTCTGCATCTTCCATCTGATGTTCTGCAGATTCTCCCCGTGGAGTCTCCGTTTTGCATCAGATAGAGTGTAATTTGATGACTGATTCCGGGCCAGTTTTTTCAGTGCCTGGAGTCATGTTTTCTGGTGTTTTTACACTGTTTGTTTACATTGGCAACAGCCTTTTTTGAGGGGGGCTGTTTGCCTTTGCTGTAGTTTATCTCACTATAAGATACATTTATATTATCCGTAAGTGTCTCATTAATTATTTTATATAAATTTAAAATTTTTGACCACACTTTGCCATCGGATCCATCGGGGCTCAACGTTACTTTTCAGCAACTTGGGCTTCGCTGAAAAAATATTTTTTCAAAATTATTTTGATTTGCAATTGTTTTTTCATTTATTAATGGATCCTGTTATTATGTATCTTTATGTCAGGGGTTTTTGCGAGTAACTAGGACTTATTGTTGTTCTTTCACAATGAAGGGACATTGTTCAAATTGTAATAGGAAGAAATCTTCCTCTGACTTTCATGATCATTGTATTAATTGTAGTCAGTGTTCTCGCATTAATCCCTGTCCTATATGTGAATATTGGGATGAGAAACATTGGAAACGTGTGTCACGATATGTTGTTTCTGGAGAAAGGGCTATGCCGGCTCTTTCTCCGCAAGGTCACTCTACTCTCTCAGTTTCTGTTTCAGAGGAACCAGAACAGGGTGATGTTTCCATGTTATCTTCTACAAGTGTGCGTCCGTCGTCACAAATGAATTCAGAGCTAGCGGCAAAAGTGCTCATGGAGATTAGACAAATGTCGTCCGCTAGCTCGCCCGGTGTAGCGTCCATTCACCGAATGGTTCGGCAGCCGGGTTCTTCGTCCGATGCGGTCCAGGAGGAAATTTTGGGTGATGCGAGCACTATAAACATAATAGATGCACACCCAGTGACGGCGGATAGTAGCGAGAACGGAGGAAGCCTTTGAGTCTGGTTCCTAGCTCGTCCAGGTCCAGCCGGGCCGCGAGCGAGAGAGGCCCCTCTCTCGTACAACATCTGGGACCAGATGTTGTGGTACAAAATGTGTCTTTAGCGGAGCATACGTCCGTCGCTTGGGACGCTCCATTGTATAAGCAGTCCGCGGAGACTGTTAAGGCTTCCTCTTCTCGTCAGCGCACACGACCGCACCTTGGCTGCGTGACCGCCGATATATTACCAGCTTCGCCGATCAAGGATTCTTCGGCGACCAGGTCACACCATCCGGCAGCCAGGGATTCGAGACCGATGGACTCCGGACGTTCGCATAGGAAAAGTATGCAGGAGCCATCTGATGCGGAGCTGCCCTTGGCGAAGCAGCGAAAGACTGCGCCTCCGCAGGTCTCGACGCCGGACATTCTTGTGCAGATAGCACAGCTTATCGCAGCAGCCGACAGAAACGGTGTCGGATCGAGAATTATCCGACGGCGCTGGGTCGGTACGCTCCGCCGAAGCATCGGGGGCGGACGACCGGGAACATCATGAGGTCCGACCGGATGGTGAAAGGGATACGGATGACTTGGAGCTATCCCTTTCGGAACAACATAAAGCTGCCGTGGACTTCATCCGGCACTTTCTCCCTCAAGTTGTTCCGTCGGGCCAGACTGCTGCGGTTCCGGACAAGAGAATTATAGCGTCATTGGACTCTGAATTTTTTGAGCGGTTCAGGGACATCGCTTCTGAGTTTCCGTCGCAGTCCAATAATGTTGCAAGAACATTTGAATTATTGAACGACGCTATATTTAAACTTGCTTCCAGGACGGGGAAAGCAGGTTTCTTGTCCGCTAATACTCTCAACCTGCCTTTCATTAATGCAAGGAATAAATTCGATACAGCAGGACAGGGTATACCGAGAGTTCCTCTGCGTATGGACGACGAGGCGGAAGACTTAGAGCTATCATTACCGTCGTCGGCTTCTATTCCAACCGCGGTGTTGGAAACAGCTATTGCGTCTAACAGAGCCAATTTAGATGCCTTATCTTACGCAGATCACCTTACTAAGGCGTTATCACTGCGCCTTCAGGGGAAAGAGTTTCAGGATATACAATCCTCTTTAAGACTTCTTTCAAGGGCAGTAGCTTATTCCACGTGTAACTCCGCCCTTTCAGTGGCAAATCTGGAGTTGGTTAGACGTGACGCAGCCCTAGCTACATCCACACTAGTGGATACTAAGGTGAAGAACTCTCTTAGAGTCGCTTCGGTCTCAGGAGAACTTCTCTTTGACGGCAAGCTTTCTGCTATTTATGATAAAATTACAAAGAAAGCTAAGGATTCTCTGTTGTTCAAATCTGCTCCTAAGAAGTCGGATACAGCAGACACGAATAAGACAGGCACTTCTGGGTCTAATGCGCCCAAGAGAGGTTCCTATAGAGGTTCCGGTGCATCCTCTTGGTCTTATTCGAGAGACCGTCAGGGTAGCGACTCTCGTTCGGGACGTCCTTCAGGCCGGGACAATCGGTCGGACACCCCGAGGTCGACGGGGCGAGGTGCGGGCCGTGGAGGACGTGGTTTCTCCTACCGCAGGCCTCGCAGGTCCAGGAGGTGATGACTTAAACCTCTATCGCGTACCGGTTGGCGGAAGGTTGTCGAGCTTTTCACAAGAATGGGCGTCGATTACGGACGACCCTTGGGTGAGAGGAGTGACTTCGGAAGGTCTAAAGATATCCTTCAAACGAAAGCCTCCATTAACTCGAAGTCCAAAGTGGACTCATCTTCCGTCAAATCCGCAGAAAAGAGACGCTCTGTTATCAGAGGTGCAGTCTCTTTTAATGAAGAACGCGGTAGAGGTCGTAGAAAACCAGGAATCTCTGGGATTCTACAGCCATCTGTTTCTGGTTCCGAAACCAGACGGCTCGTTCCGTCCAGTCATAGATTTGAGCTGGATAAACAAGCTGATCGTCGCTCCGAAGTTTTATATGGAGACGATTCGATCGGTCAGAGCGAGTATTCGGGTGAACGATTATGCAACGAGCATAGATCTCAAAGATGCGTACTTTCACGTCATGGTACATCCGACATTCCGAAAGTACCTACGCTTCGCAGTCCTAGGAGTGGTGTATCAATTCCGGGCAATGTGCTTCGGATTGAATCTAGCACCTTGGGCTTTCACTCGGGTAATGAACTCGGTAATGATCTATTTCCGAGCTCATTCGTCTGCGGTAACGTCGGCCTACCTGGACGACATTCTTCAGAGGTACGGCAACGAGTTAACGCTTCAGAACAATGTTCAGAATCTTCTTCTATTGCTCCGACGTCTCGGTTTTATAGTAAACGAGGAGAAGTCGGATCTGGTGCCGTCCAAGTCATTCACTCATATGGGAATGAGCTTCGAGACGCACAACAATCTCGTTCGTCTGCCGTTAATCAGAGCGAAATTAGTCAGTTGTTACGCTCGCTATTGTCTGCACGCAGACAAAGTCCCGGCGAGAGAATTTATGAGACTGATAGGTCTGTGCGGAGCCGCCGCGGATCTCATTCCAATGGGGCGGTTACGCACACGTCCTCTTCAACTTTTCTTGACTCAGAATTGGAGTGTGAAAATTCATTCGCTCGATGTAGACGTTCTCCTGTCAGATCAAGTGAAACAAGAGATTCAGACTTGGGCAAACATTCAGTGGTTAACTCAGGGAGTTCCGCTGCAGTTGCCGGATCCGAGTTTTACCATTATGACGGATGCCAGTCAAACAGGTTGGGGTGCATCATTAATCCCAACGGATTCGAGATGCCAGGGTCTTTGGGATTCGCAATTCCTGTGCAAGCACATAAACATCAAGGAAATGATGTCAATTTGGCTTGCGTTATGTCACTGGATGGACATTATTCACAATGTTCATGTCCAAATCCTATCTGACAATACGACAGTAGTGGCGTAGATACGGAATCAGGGAGGCACTCATTCAGTTCCGTTGTTCAATCTAATGGAAAGAATCCTTCTGTTTACGCTAGAACATCACGTTCTTCTTTCGGTCCGTCACATACCGGGTCGTCTGAATGTGCTAGCAGACTCCCTTTCACGAAAGGGTCGCTTGTTGCCGTCGGAGTGGACTCTCAACAAACAAGTATTCAATCATATTTGCTACCAATGGGAACAGCCAATGATAGACTTATTTGTGACACATCTCAACGATCAGTTGCAGACGTATGTGTCTCCATGTCCGGATCCAAGAGCATTTTCAGTAGACGCTCTGTCGATCCCTTGGGACGGAATGATAGGATATGCGTATCCTCCAGCGCCGTTAATTCAACAAGTATTGCTAAAGATAAAACAATCTCAATGCAAGATTCTGTTGGTAGCATCTCTGTCACCACAGAGACCGTGGATAAATCTACTCAGGTGTCTGTTGTGGGACCTACCGCGAAAGCTTCCTCCACGGGAGGATCTTCTTTCGCAGGGGAAATCGCGCCAACTTCATCACAACCCGCAAGGTCTCAACCTTCACGTTTTTCCGTTGTGCGGTCCTTCTTGCATGGCAAACACTTTACAGGACGAGCAGTGGACGCGATTTCTAACTGTAGGAGGACCTCCTCTTCGCTAAACTATGCGGCTAAGTGGAAGGTTTTTCGTCGTTGGTGTAGGGATCATTCTGTAGATTTATTCGATCCCTCTATACCAGACATTGCAAACTTTCTAGTATACTTGTTTGACGAAATCAAACTGCAGCCTGTTACTATAAAGGGTTATAGATCTATGTTATCTGATACCTATGCACATCATGATAGTTTACAAATTGGATCTAATGTCTCTTTATCTAAGTTGGTTAGAAACTTTTCGATAAATAGACCCAGAACTCTTAGATTAATTCCTAAGTGGAATTTAGCTTGGGTTCTTCTTAAATTGAAGGAAAAGCCATTTGAACCTCTTGGGACAGTAGATTTCAAATTCTTATCTTATAAGACAGCTTTTCTCTTAGCTTTCTCTTCTGCTAGAAGAGTCAGTGAGCTTCATGCACTGTCGGTGGATGATTCTCACTATCGTAGTGTTGGGAACACTATCACCTTCACTACTAATGTGGGTTTTTTAGCTAAGAATCAGGCTCCTAATAAATATCCGGAACCTATTGTTATTAAGGCTCTTCCGTCTTCAGACGGGCGTAGGCCTTTACTCTGTCCTGTTAGAGCATTACATATCTATAAACAGAGATCTCAGTTTATCAGAAAGGGACGGAAACGTTTCTTTCTGTCTTTGATGCCTAATAGAAAGGACATTTCGGTCCATTCTATTGCTAGATGGATTCAATTAACTATCCATACTGCTTATGAAGATTTATCTTCTTCTCAGCAGTCTGTGCTTAAGATTTCTGCTCATGAAGTAAGAGCTCTTTCTACTTCCTGGGCTTATGCTAATAGTGTTGCTATTACAGATTTAATGAAGGCTGCTTATTGGTCTCAGCCATCCACATTTACGAATTTTTATCTCAGAAATATTGAGTCCATTTCTGGAGACCTGCATTGTTTAGGTTCGTTATCTGTTGCTCAGAATGTCGTCCACTAAACAGTTGCAACTATAGTTATGCAGGCTTTCTGTTCCGGCAGTGACTCCGTCCGGCTGCCCTCTTCGCTCTGGGCTATTTGACCCAGGGCAAGGGGAAGGGGGGGGGGGGGGGGGGGCGGGTGTTCCCTTAGGTCACCTGCTTTATAGTGAAAAGCAAGGGAATGCCTCCTCCAAGTCAGTATTTCTGAGTCGCTTCCGGGATGGTTTTAAAATGTAATATTAATGTTTAAATTCATTCATGTCTTATTTTTAAAGTGTAGCTCGGTGTGAAGCATTTGTATATGTCAAGTGTCAAACGGGCTTTAATATACAATACTCGGACACTTTTAAATGACTATAAAGAGTCTCAATTCTCTGGACTACTTTATTTATTGGCTTGCTTTAAAAATAATTAGTATAAGGGATATACTGGATGTTAATAGAGAACATGAATGTTATTGTGCTCAATTATTAAGGGTAGTGTATCTTTCTAATTTAATATTAAATAAGAAAGATACATGTAAAGCCTAATACTCCTTTTCTCCTTAAGGGGTTACCTCTTTACTATATAGTTGAGCTTATTGGATTTTCCTCTATGTCCTAGGCCCTCCAGCCTGTTTACTATTCAGCTAAGTCTGGGTCATTGGTACAGTATAAAAATGTTAAAAAATTTATAGTAATTTATATATTTTTTATACTTACCAATGACCCAGACGGGGATGGCCCTCCCTGGAGTTGGGAACTCTTGCCTCCCCGCTGAGTACATAGCGCTGACCAGGCACTGCCAGTAAGAATGATAATTGGCGCCAATTTCGGGACGTCTGCGTCACTGCGCATGCGCAGTAGAGGCGTAGTATGGAGGTCCTTTAGGACATGATTTCTTTTTGTTTTGGATGCAAATTTTGGGGATTGGGGGGCAAAATTTGTGTTTGGCCCTGGTTTTGTTAGAGTTAGCACCAGCTAAGTCTGGGCCATTGGTAAATATAAAAAATATATAAATTACTATAAATTTTTTAACTTTCGTTTCGACACTTGAATCTCCGACTGACAAAATAGAAATAAAAAATCTGCAAAAAGCGACAATGGTCAATTGATTCTCGTGTGATTTCAAATGAATGGTCGCTTATTTGACGAATGAAAATGCCCATTTTTATAACACTCAAGCACATTCAATTCTTGAAAGAAATTGTTTTTATGTACACCTCGGATCACTCAGTTCAGCCTTTCCTCCTTTTGGCCAATTTTTAGAGGGCGACTTGTAATTGCCCCGACTATTTTTCTAGGCGACTTTGGGCTTAGAAGGGTGACATAATTGTCCTAGTTGCCCTTACGGCTGGTACTTGTCTCCATGATATCATTATCAGTTCGGTTTTTCGGTATATTGCCCATCTCTATACCCATCATACTATTTTCACTTGTCACTAAGTTATTGAATGAATCAATCAGTTTACATTATTATTGGGGGTGCGGTGGCGTCGATGTAACCGGTTCTCATCTGATCACCGAAGTTAAGCAACGTCGAACTGTAGTAGTTGAATGGGTGACCCTTTCAGCGACTGATTGGAGCTCCCGCGTTGTGTCCTTGGGCAAGGCACTTAACCCTGATTACCTACATGGGGGCACGATGACGCTGTGTACTAAGGCGTACTGCAAGTCGATGGTGCGCATGCCTTCAACCAGTATAACCCCGCCTGTGCTGCGGTGCGAAGTTCAGAGTTACGATGTTGGAGAGCTGACAGCTGCCCGTCGTTGCTCGGTGGTTCTCTCTGGGTACTCCGGCTTCCTCCACCCGTAAAACTGTCACTGACATGATATGACCCTGGCTGTTAACTTAATGTGTCGTTAAACCCTAATAAAAAAAGAAGAAAAATAGTTTACATTATTTAGAAATTGAGTATGTTTTTACTTTCAACTTTTTTAGCCACTTGTCAACAGTACCATTACACATAACATGATATTTACGAAGACATCCCAGAAGTTTGGACAGTGGTCAGATTCCAGGGCAAACACAGTTTATGGTCTTGGTTTTGTTTCTGAAGCAGATTTAGCCAAGGTAATGTATTTTGCTTCCATGTCACATGAAAATATTGACCTGAATTTTCAGTGTTACCCTTGTGCTCTCTTATTAATATAGATGTCTGAGTTTGGCCTAATAAAAAAATGTCTTGTTTCTCAGGCAATTTTCTCTTAGTTTTATGATGAGGGAGGGAGGCTTCTTATTTTGAAATTTCTTGAAATGATTAATTTAACTTGTTACACTTTGACCTGAAAAAATTAAAAATCTCTTTCTCAGGCCCTCTTGCATGGTGCTTTTGGCTGTCGCATGCTCTTTTTTTATAACCAATGTAAGCTAAAAAAAGGGGCACGGTGACTCAGTTGGTAGAGGTGCAGGCTGCAAGCTGAGAGGTCCTCGGTTCGAATCCCACCTGTGGCAACTGCGTTGTGTCCTTGGGCAAGACACTTCACCCCCATTGCCCACGTGGGGGCACGGTGACACTGTGTACTAAGGCTTACTGCACATCGATGATGCACCTGTCTTCAACCAAGGCTATCTTGTGTGGAGTTGGTATGTTGGGGGAGCTGACAGTTGCTCGCCGTTGCTCAGTGGTTCTCTCCGGGTAATCTAGCTTCCTTCACCCGTAAAACTGTCACGGTCATGGTTAGCCATTGTGCAGAAATATGTGACCTTAAACACCAATAAATAAATAAACAAGCTAAAAAAAAATTAAAATTAAATGTTTTATATCTGATACTTTACCCAAGTTAAAAAAATTGAAAAATTTGTCCCTTGAGTGCAAGAAGGCTTTAACATTGCAAAGCCTTCTTGCACTCAAGGGACAAAATACACCACCACCCATGCTATTCCGTAGATTATGAGGCCTAAATCTTGAACCAAGAACATGAACTTTTGATGGCAAAGAAATAATTACAGAAATAAAAAATAAAATAAAAAACCACTTGCCTGCATGCAATTTTACAAATAATGGCCTGAGAAACAAAACAGAACATCTACTTTGTGTGACTTATTCTGTGGAAAACCAGTGCTTTCAGCATTGAAAATTTATCCAGCAATATCTTGTTCAATAGAGCTCAGTGAGCTCTGTCAAACAAGATATAGTTGGTTAAATGTTTAGTCCTACAAGTGCAAAACAGTATCACTGAAAAGATTGCCAGTCAATAAAGGGTTAATGAGACAGATTTTCAACAATGACCGAGGTGTGTGAGAAACAAGAAATTTTTAGCTTGACTTGACAAAAAACCTTAGCACAGTCTACACTTTGTATTTATGAAGGGATTTCATTGTAACTTGGTAGGATAACTCTGTATAATGACTAGATGAGAATGTCCTATTTTGGTCAGATTCGGTCAACAGTGACAGGGGCCGCTTGGGTACGTGACCTAGATTCCTTTACCGCTGTTTACAGGTTGTATTTATGAAAGGATTTCATTGTACCTTGGTAAGATGACTCGGAATGATATCTAGTTGTGACTTCCCCGTGGGAACCCCGGGAAGTAAACAGCACTTGTTTACTGTGGTAAACCAGTTCCGCTTTACTAGTAAAATAGGACCCAGTCACCAATGCTTGGGGTGAAAGTCCTCTAAAATGGGCAACATGTAGATCAACGATTGACTAAACTTGACTTCATCTCCATGTTGTGTCACGATTAGCCATGGTGCATAAATATGTGACGTTAACCACCAACAACAACAACATCTAGTTGTGACTGTCTGTCCTATTTTAGTCACGATCGGTCAACCAATACAGGGTTCCCGCACCTCCTTGAATTCCTTGAAAGTCCTTGAATCTCAAAACACCCTCCCAAGGACCTGGAAACTCCTTGAATATTGAAGGCCATCCTGGAAACTCCGGGAAATGGAGTCTGCTATGCATGGACAGTGTGCCATTTCAAAATACTGTACATCCGATGTTCATTCTTTTACCTTTTTACCTAGGAGCAGACGACACTTGTGAAAACATTACTGTGCATTTGAACATTTTCATTTTTTCCAAAACATAGGTTGTGACATCTCATTGGAACGAGCGTGATACGCTCGTTCCAATGAGAGTCATAACCTATGTTTCAGAAGCAAAAAATGAAAATATAAAAAGATTGAACAGTGATTTTCATGGAAAGCACTGGCCATTTTTTTCCCGTTAGTTTAGGTAAAGGGTCGAGTTATATTTTCTGTCTCTTGGATGCAAGTGGAAAATGTTTCCTGGGAAATCCTTGAATTTTGTCTGTTTTTCTCCTTGAAATTCCTTGAAAAAGCACTAAAAACCTCCTTGAAACTCCTCGAATTTGCTTAGAGGTTTGGTGCAGGAACCCTGCAATACCACCATACGGGCATGTGACCAAGATTTCTTATGCAAAGTCAGTGAGTCATATTTATGAAGGGATTTCATTGTAACTTGGTAGGATGAATCATTTGGGAATGATTCTATTGTTACTTGGTAACTTTGGTTGACATATGTTAACTGTGAGGGCCACATCAACCCAGGCCTCATTTCTTTTGTACAGTCCACACCTCAAATTATTCTTATTGAAAACATAGCAAGAAGGGAACAGAACTTAAAATATTTCTTGTCTTTTTATGCCCCCAAGAAATTTTATTGAGGGCATTATGTTTTCACCACGTCCGCCGTCCGTCCGTTAACTTTTTGCATTCCGCCAATTAACTAAAGTTCTTCCAACCAGATCTTTACCAAACTTCATATGTGGGTAGGGTATGATAAGTGGAAGAAGCCTATTTATTTTGACCATGCTGTGCCAAAGGTCAAGGTCACAGTCACCTCCAATGTTAAATACACTTGAAATTGGTTTCTGCTCTATAACTAAAGTTCTACCAACCGGATCTTTACCAAACTTCATATGTTGGTTAGGTATGATGAATGGAAGAAGTCTATTTATTTTGACCATGGTGTGCCAAAGGTCAAGGTCACAGTGACCTCCAGTGTTAAATACACTTGAAATTGGTTTCTGCTCAATAACTAAAGTTCTACCAACTGGATCTTTACCAAACTTCATATGTGGGTTAGGTATGATGAGCGGAAGAAGTCTATTTATTTTTACCATGATGTGCCAAAGGTTAAAGTCACAGTGACCTCCAATGTTAAATACACTTGAAATTGGTTTCCGCTCTATGACTAAAGTTCTGCAAGACTGATCCTGTTTTGTTTTTTTATGTAATTCTATCCATGATATTGCAGAAGGTGGGCATATGCTCCGCTTCACGTTTCTCTTGTTTTATAATCCTTTCATAAACATGGAACATTATCCTGTCTATCAAACACTACACACAGTCAAGTTAAGCTACAGTATCAGTGACACTTTCATAGTTCTATACATTTATATAGTGAGTTAATATATTTTTGTTTCTAATTATTTCTTAAGTTCATCATGAGTTGTTCCCCCAAACTGTTGTCAGAGCGCATCTTCTTTATGTTGGATTAGCGATGACTAGAGCAAGGTTACTTTTTATTATAATTTGGTAACATTTTGCATCTTTTTCTGTAATTTGTTAGTTTATTGAGAAATTCAGAGATGTAAAGGAGCTCACCAGACAGAGCATTTCAACAACTCCAGTTCCTGGACCCGAGGTTAATGGTACAAAGGAACCAACGCCAGTTAACAAAGCTGTCTTCCATCAAAGAACGAACAGTTTGTCATCCATACAGGTAAATAAATACTGAATATTTAGTAGTTCATATTTCATAGAATAATGAGAAAATTTTTTCTCCCAACACTAAGGTACAGCTGAACCCTGTTAATTGAATATTCAATTAACAGGGGTATTCAGTTAGCAGGGAATGTCACCATTCTGTATTCTAGAGATAAACTTGGCATTTATTCTATTATATCTTGTTTGACAGAGCTCCATGAGCTCTGTCAAACAAGATACAATAGATTAAATGCCAGTATTGGATGTACTGAGGCCAAATAGGCCTATAAACAAAGGAAAACTGGGGAGAGGCAGGGTAATTTCTCGACAGGTTATAACATTTTTTTATTCAATTAACAGGAGTTTACTCTATAACCAATATTCAATTAACAGGTCAAATTTGTATTGGAGGTATGGTATATGGTTTTGTGTCGGGAAATTATATTCAATTAACAAGGTTATTCAGTCAAGAGATATCCAATTAAGTGGGCTCCACTGTACTGAGATATATATAAAGTCATGTGGGACAGATGGGAGAGATATGCCTGTCTCATCCCACCCACGTGACAGGTATCTCACCCAACCCACGTGAGTCGTGACCAACCTATTTGCATATTTAATTGGCGTCAGAACTATTTAAATATCGCAAATCACATGTGCACATGTATAAACAAACAAAATGGAAGGCCGTTTTGCTTCCGTAAATACAACTGACTTTATAAACGAAAAATGAAACCAGAACACTCTTAAGAAAAACTTCAGCACGCCTCAAATTGCTCTATCAGTTTTTCGGAGAGAAATATACATCTGATATCATTATGCCTTGTAAAGCTGAAGTTCATGTCTGGAAATGATGTGTACAGATATGTCGATTTCATTTGAGGTCACTTCAGTGCATTAACCCTAAACATGTGGTGCTAGCTTTCCGAATATCTTATTGTTTTTCTCCTTGAATGAACACACTAAGAATTATTTTTTCCTGGAAAATATGGTATTTTCTTATCAATGGCATTGCATTCCAAAAATGGTGGGAGAAAAATCATCCTCGATGGGTATCTGGGTGGGATGGGGAAATCTCACCTGAGGGGCAAGATATTTGAGCCAGACACTCGGCAAGCCGTGTGTATGGCTCAAATATCTTGCCCCTCAGGTGAGATTTCCCCATCCCACCCAGATATCCATCGAGGATAATAGCCTTTAACCCTTTACTCAACACAGACGATATAAAAATATATTAATTTGATTTTTGTTTTTTCAAATTATTTCCACAAAACGATATCATGTGACCCCTCATTGGAATGAACTGGTTCCAGTGAGGGGTCAGATGATATGGTTTTATTGAAATTTTTGGAAATTTTTTTTTTTTTCAACTGTTTAATTTGGAAATTATGCTGGTGGCTGCTTCCGTTTCATAAAGTAAAGGCTTAACCTTTTGCACACTGATTTCAAAATGCAGTGGAGCCCAATTAATTGGATATCTCTTAATTGTATATCCCTGTTAATTGAATATAATTTTCAAACACAAAACCATTTACCATACCTTCAGTACAAATTTGATCTGTTAATTGCATATGGGTTATAGAGCAAACTCCTGTTAATTGTATATAAATTTATGTAATAAGTCCAAAAAATTACTATGACACGTACCAAATTCCTCTTATTTATCAACCTTTTTGGCCTCACTACCTCCAATACAGGCATTTATTCTATTATATCTTGTTTGACAGAGCTCTATGAGCTCTGTCATACAAGATATAATAGAATAAATGCTCAGTTTACCTCCAGAACACAGAAACTGACCAAATCCCTGTTAATTGTATACTCCTGTTAATTGAATAATTTTCACTGGCAAAATGGATATTCAATTAAGAGGATTCTACTGTACAAAAATTTCAAGTAACATGGGATAATGGGAAATTTATCCAAGCAAATCTGTGAAGCGCTGTAATCTGCAGAATAACATGGGCAGTGGTGTATTTTTATCCATGTTATTAACTTGGGGAATTTTTCTTAACTTGGGAAAATGCAGATGAGTTTTACAAAACGATCCATGCAATGCATATATTATGAGGATAGTTTTGAATGCATATGTAGTATTATTGGCTTATTGACCGTGAAACACAGTATGTGACAACCACATCGGAATGAACCTAAGAAGCTCGTTTCGATGTTTGGTCATAGGTTGTGCATCGCATCTGATTTTTCCATGAATAATCAATCATAAATTAATCAAATATTTGTTACACTCCTATTTAAGAAATAATATTATTTTTTATCAAATGTTTATTCAGCTTCTCAGCATTTAAAAGTAAGTGAAAATTTGTTGATTTTTCAACTAAGAAAAATACATTGATAGTTGCTTAATTGAATTGAATATTCGTGACACTCCTCAAGTTGATACACCTTCTTGGTCTCAGTACTTTTAATATAAACATTTCATCTGTTATAATTTGTTTGACTGCTTCATGAGCTCTGAAACAAGATATATATAGAATAAACATACAGTGTTTTCAAGAAAAAAATTTATTCTACGAGTAGGATAAAGAATGGAACCGCCGAGCCTCTGGTGAGTCAGTCTCATTCTTAATCCTACAAGTAGAATAAATTTTTTACTTGAAAAAACTATACATGTATTTTGTTTATCCGATAAATCATTTACTGGGCAGTTGTGGCCAAATTGTGCTGTTATTCACGACAAAACACTGTGAGAAGTGAGGAGCACATTGGTCCAATTCGATCGACAAGCAAAACTGCCAAAAATCAACAAGGCACAGTGATACATTTCTGTCTAAAAATAATTCCCCTACAAACTTGAGCAAAACTTGCAAAAATACTACATTAAATAAACAATGTTTATCTTTCTTATTTTTGTTGTTTTTTTCGTCATCGATTCAAGTTGAGTTTTATAAACAAAGCAGACAACATGTGCATTTGTTTATTTACACTTTCCTAATTTGGAAAATGAAACATCACGCATCATGTCTCCGCCTTTCACAATCGAACTTGTATGCTTTTTAACGCTTGATTTTACTTTGTTTTTTCTTTGTTAATTGTTGTTCGTTTTATTGCTAGACAGAGTTGAAATGTGTCATATATTCTAAAACTAAACATTTCAGCGACGGTCAACATTTGATAAACATTGGTTCATTATGTCTCCCACAAACGTAAAACAGATGATGACAACATGAATTTGGTAGAGGTCAGAGGTCAACAAGTACATCTTTACTATATGAATAAATTCTTTCAGTGCTAAATCTATGGGGAAAATTTATCATCCTGCTGGCAGCTACTAAGGGAGAATTTATCCAAGACTTTTATTGTTCAAATAAACGTCCATTTATGGGATAATATAGATTAAAAACTCAGTTTACCACCAAAATAAGAATTTACCAGATTCCTTTTAACCCTTTACCCAACGCAGACGATATCAAAATTTATTATTTTAAATATCATTTTTTTAAATTTTTCAGAAATTTAAAAAAAAAACCATATCACGTGACCCCTCGTTGGAACGAGCTCATCGCGCTCGTTCCAACGAGGGGTCACATGATATGGTTTTGTTGAAATTTTTGGAAAAATAATATTTTTTCAACTGCTGAATTTACATATTACGCGGATGGGTACAGGCGATTCGTTGGGTAAAGGGTTAATTGCATTTTATTCTTGGCAGACGAAGAATTAACAGTGATCATTTGTCGCTGAAATAGAATAAAATTATTATCCCTGTGCCTTCATCTCTGTTTATAAACTCCACTAAGTGGAGCAATTTCATTATTGTGTTTTTAACCATTTACCCAGTGCACTTGATATCAAAATCTTTTGTTTTAATTATTTTTGTTTTTAAAATTGATGAAAAAATTTAAAGCTTGTTCCAATGAAGGGGTCATATGATAAGCTTTTCTTGAAATTTTTTTGAGAAATATTTTTTTTTGCAAGTGCTCAAATTGTAAATTATGCAGGCAGATGTAGCCGATTCTTTAGGTAAGGCCTAAAAAAGATAAAAATCTGTTTCTGAGGCCCTCCCACATGGTCATTTTGGCTGCCGCATTTGAAGTGCACATTGGAAGATCTAAGGTCTCTGCATTAAGCATACATTTCTCTGTATCGCAAGGGAGTATAAATGGACCAATTTACTTCACATGCTATGCAAGTTCATTGGGTTCCTGACTTAGAGGAAAACAGCAATTAGCAGGTTACGCAGATGACCATTCCATATACGATACATATCGCGCCGGTCAGGATACAATTGAACAGAAAACAATTTACAGCATTTCTGAAACCCTGAGTGATATTAAAGAATGGATGGTCCTTAATCGACTCAAGATGAATGAGTCTAAAACTGAATTCATCATTGTCGATAGCTCCCGGATGTTACCCAAAAACTAACATAGCTTCTATTGATGTGTGTGGAACTGACATTGCTCGGTCAAAAGAAATCAAACTTCTGGGTATGTACCTGGATGAAAATTTAACTTTTGAAAAACACATTTCCACAAAGGCCAAGGCAGCATCAATTGCTACGTTCAATTTAAAAAAGCTTAGGCCCTACTTGTCCAAACAGTCATGCCTAAAAATTGCCAACGCCCTGATAATGTCCCATATGGATTATAGCAATAGCCTTGTGTTGGACCTGCCGCAAAGCAGAATGAAGCCTTTCCAGAGAATTCAGAACCTCACTGCCAAAATCATAATGGATAGGTCAAAATTCTCCAGCTCTACAGATGCCTTGCAAGAGTGCCATTTTCTCCCAATCGCAGTTAGATGTCAACTTGAAGTCCTTGTACTAGTCTTCAAGTGTCTTAATAACATGGCACCTGAATATTTGGTGAATTTGATTACCTTCTCCACCAACTCTTAAGCCACTAGATCTAGCAATACACTCAAATTGGCACAACCTTTTAATAGGAAAATTACTTTTGCAGACAGAGCTTTTAGCTATTTAGGCCCAAATCTTTGGAATTCCTTGCCAAGTTACATAAAAATAAGCCCAGACCTGAAAACATTCAAAAAACTATTAAAACAATATTTATCTAAGAAAGTTTTCAAAATTCACCACACTTCTGTTAACTGAATATTTCTTTATCATCCTTTAAATATGTATGTGTAATGTTTAAATATGTTAAATGTGTATTATATGTTTCTGTGAAGCGCCATAGAATGTGGCCCTGTCCCTAATTATTCGGGGCAGTTGTACAAATTTGAGCGCTATACTAAATGTCTGATGTAATGTAATGTTCTCTTTTTATAACCAATGCATTGTTTCCTTGGGCAGGGTCCTTACTCTTGTGGGGGCATGGTGACACCGTGTACTAAGGCATAATGCACGTTGATGGTGCACCTGTCTTCAAACAATGCTAAACCTTATTGTGTGGAGTTAGTATGTTAGGGAGACTGGCAGTTGCTTGCCATTGCTTGGTGGTTCCCACTGGGCACTCCAGCTTCCTCCACCTGTAAAACTGTCCAGCATGAGGTGACCCTGGCTGTTGAAAGTGTTGTTAAACTCCAATAAATAGAACCTGCTGTGTTTCAGTTGTTATGGATCATTATTAGTCGAGTTGTGATCAAGGCAAACTCGGCTTATAGTTTGGTGAATGGCGGGCGGCTGGACGTGAACAATTGGTTTCTGGATGATAACTTGATAATGGTTCAACCCACATTCATGATACTTCATATGTAGGTTGACCTTCATGAGAGGAAGAACCCTATTTATATTGGACTCACTAGGTCAAAGGTCACAGTGCCCCTGAACATAGTAAATCAAAACAATTGGGTTCCGGATGATAACTTGATAACGCTTCGACCCACGTTCACGAAGCTTCGTAGGTAGGTTTGCATCATTGAGAGGAAGAACCCTATTAATTTTGGACTTGCTTGGTGAAAGATCAAGGTCACAGTGACCTTCAACATAGTAAATCGTAAACAATTGGTTTCCGGATTATAACTTGATAAAGGTTTGACCCACATTCATGAAACTTCATAGGTAGGGTTGCCTAGGTGAGTGGAAGACCCCTATTTATTTTGGACTTGCTAGGTCAAAGATCAAGGTCACAGTGACCTTGAACATAATAAATCATAAACAATTGGTTTCCAGATAATAATTTGACAATGGTTCCACCCTCGTTCATGAAACTTCACAGGTAGGTTGGCATTGGTGCAAGAAAGAGCCCTATTTATATTGGAATCACTAGGTCAAAGGTCAAGGTCACAGTGACCCTTCACATAGTAAGTTGTAAACAATTGGTTTTCGTATGATAAGTTGATAATGATTAAACCCACTTTTGTGCTGTTACAACTCGACATTTGATCGGTGATCCTCTCTGCATTTTTTATATTTTTAGGTTGAAGGTGGTGGCTTGAGAGAAAGAAGGAACTCATACAGCAACTCGGCCAACTCAAATGTAAATTCAAACTCAAACTCAAATAGTCTTCCTAACACACAGAATGAAGGTCAACTTAAATATGAGAACGATAGACTGAAACTCGCTCTGGCACAGAGGTAATGTCCATGGTATAAGGCATGGATTAATATTTCTTTTTCAGGAGAAAAATATTTCCAAGAGAAGACGATTACATTTGTTGATGTTGTTATGCATCTCAGATGTCAAATGTTCAGATACTACAATAGAACCCTGTTAATTGAATAGCCACATTGCCAATGAAAATTATTCATTTAACAGGAGTATTTAATTAACAGGGATTGTGTCATTTCCTGTATTCTAGAGACAAAGTTATCATTTATTCTGTTATATCCTGTTTGACAGAGCTATGTCAAACAAGATATAATAGATTAATTGCCTGTATTGGATGTACGGAGGCCAAATAGGTAAAAAACTAAAGGAAAACTGGGGAGAGTCAGGGTAATTTCTCGACAGGTTACAAGATTTTTTATTCAATTAACAGGAGTTTACACAATAACCTGTATTCAGTTAACAGGTCAAATTTGTAGTGGAGGTATGGTAAATGGCTTTGTTTTGGGAAATTATATTCAATTATCAGGGTTATTCAATTACCGTATTTCATCTAAATTTTCGGACGCCAAAAAATAATTATATTTTCCAGTGTCCGAAAACTTCGAAAATGGCCAAAATACACGTGGACAGCAAATGTGGGTGTAAATTTTGAAAAACACACTCCACCGGTTAATAAATTTATTGTACACAAACGGTGGGGGTACCTCAGAAATGGTGACTTTAATTATCAGCATAAATGAATAAAATGAACATACCGAGTGAATGAAATGAAAAGTTTCCGATTGTTTGTTCTGTTTTTATTGACTTTCCCAATAAATCCCTAAGAAGAAATCACTTTTCATCTACCGGTACTTGAAAAGTTTTGATGTTTCCACAAATTATGTTGAACAGTAATCAAGCCATGTGCTTGTGTTGTTACTGTTAGATAAAAAAACCTGAGCTGGCTTCAGTGTTTTCAAAACGGACCAATGTAGCCATTCAAAGGCGATGAAATGCAAACAATTTTTGAGTGGTTTGTATATTGGCTCCAAGCCTGTACGGCCCACCCCCAAACCAGTTGCTATTATTTAGAAGGAAGAATACGAATTATTGACATACAATTTTAAATTATTGATTTAGAAATGTCCCTCTCGGGCCCCCCTCCAGATGTGCAACGCAAAATGCTACATTTTATAAAAGCGAATACAAAATTAATTTTTAAAAAATAATGACTGGTATTAGCTCCACAGTTCCTCTCGTATTTTCTATTTTTGTTTTTGGAAGCATGCCCTCCCCACATACACTGCTGATGTTTATCGAAAAATAATATCGAAAACCGGTATGCTCTGACAGTGTTTGGGTCCATGTGTTAATTTTTGTGAAACCCTGCAGCAGCACGTGTTGACCTCATTGTCGTTTGTTCTATTTTTAATATTGGAAAATTTTGTTGGTGTTCAGTGCACTGAATATGTTTATTCGAAGCAGTAATTACACTGTTCTGTTGCTGCTGCATGGTTTATACTGCATTATATGGATTTATTTATCAGACCCTTTCATTATTGTAGTCATTTAAGGTCAGTTCAACATAACATTTCTGGGTTTTTCTCTTTCCAAATCTCGAAGGAGTCAAATGAAAGCACACTTTTTGAAAACAAAAATTTGATTGGTCAGTTCGTCAGACATGTCAGTTTGAGAAGGAAAACAATACTTACCTGTCAATAAATAAAGAACAAGTTTGCAAATAATGTTGTTTTAATAATTCTATTTCCATTGTACAATATAGTGTACATACAATACATGTTTTTAACATAAAACAAAGATGAAATATTCAACTGAAAAGAAAATCATTGTCATTTGGGATTTATGTTTCGCTGCGATTTTCCCACCACATCAGTCCGGGACGATCTTTGAGTGGGTGTCCGAAAATTTCGAGGCTTAAAAAAAATTATATTTTTATACTGTACCAATGACCCAGACATAGCTGGTGCTAACTCTTAAAATATAGGGCCAAACACAAATTTTGCCCCCCAATCCCCAAAATTTGCATCTAAAACCAAAGAAAACATGTCCTGAATGGCCCTCCACACTTCACCTCTACTGCGCATGCGCAGTGTCAAGGACGTTCCGAAATTGGCACCATTAATCATTCTAAGTTTGGCCCTTCATCAGTTAACATCTGACTGATCTTTGTGCTTGTAAATCTCAGTTTAAATGATGCCAGACATATAAATATTAGTGAAATGGTGATTCTAAGGAGGATAGAGAAGGAGGAGAGGAAAAAAGTGTGACAGAATATTATCAGGGCTGTAACTTAAAATTTTTTAATGAAATTATGTTAAGTTACCTATTTTCGAGGCAGCAGCCATTTTGTTGTCATTCTGATTATTTAGTTACACTGATATTTTTATACTGTACCAATGACCCAGACATAGCTGGTGCTAACTCTTAAAATATAGGGCCAAACACAAATTTTGCCCCCCAATCCCCAAAATTTGCATCTAAAACTAAAGAAAACATGTCCTGAAAGGCCCTCCACACTTCGCCCCCACTGCGCATGCGCAGTGTCAAGGACGTTCCGAAATTGGCGCCATTAATCATTCTAAGTTTGGCCCTTCATCAGTTAACATCTGACTGATCTTTGTGCTTATAAATCTCAGTTTAAATGATGCCAGACACATAAATATTAGTGAAATGGTGATTCTAAGGAGGATAGAGAAGGAGGAGAGGAAAAGAATGTGTGACAGAATATTATCAGGGCTGTAACTTAAAATTTTTTAATGAAATTATGTTAAGTTACCTATTTTCAAGGCAGCAGCCATTTTGTTGTCATTCTGATTATTTAGTTACACTGTTTTTTAAGTGTTTTCCTCTCTCCCTGTCCTTTAAGTTCCCCCTTGCTATTCTCCCATGCTTTTGGCATAGTTTCTGTAATTATTATTACTAAAATTTCTTGGGAGTTTTAGCTGAATAACAGAATGAATTCTGTTCTTTCCCCATGTTTACGTCTTCACCTACGGGTGGTTAGGCGTTGTGTTCTGCATCTACCATCTGATGTTCTGCAGTTTCTTCCCTGGAAGTCTCTGTTTTGCATCAGATAGTGTATTTTTGGTAACTGATTTCGGGCCTGGGTGCCTGGAGTCTTATTTTAGTGTTTTTACACTCATTGTTTACATTTACAACAGCCCTCTGTGTGAGGGGGGGATTTCTAAAGAATAATATCTTTATGTTATTTTAATCATAACTAGATACATTATTATTGTTCGTAAGTGTTGAATAAATTATTTAAAATATTTTTAAAATTTTTGTCCACACTTAGGCTTGGGATCCATTGGGGCTCAACGTTACTTTTCAGAAACTTGGGCTGTTCTGAAAAAATATTTTTTCAAAATATTTTGATTTCAATTATTTTTTCTATATTAATGGATCATATTATTATTATGTATTTTGATTGCCAGGGGTTAGTGCGAGTACCAGGACTTGTTTTCTTTTCACATTGAAAGGATATTGATCAATTGTTTTAAGAGGAAGTCTTCCTCTGACTTTATTATCATTCTATATGTGGTCAGTGTACTCACATTAACTCCTGTTCTGTATCGTATGATTTCGATGACAATATGGGAAGCGTATGTCACGGTATGTTGTTGGGGATTTGGACACTCCGGTCCTTTCCCTGCAGGGTCACTCTACTTTATCAATTTCTATTTCAGACGATCAAGATTAGGGTGATGTATCTGTGATGTCTTCCAACAGTGTGCCTCCGTCGTCACAATTAATGAAGGGCTAGCGGAAAAGTGCTCATGTAAATACGCCAATTGCCTAAGAGGACCCTAGTAGGTTCGACGGCCTTTGACGTCCGCTAGCTCGCCCGGTGTAGCGTCCATTCACCGAATGGTTCGGCAGCCGGGTTCGTCCGTTGCGGTCTAGAAGGAATTTTGGGGTGATGCGAGCACTATAAATTAACTTAATGCACACCCAGTGACGGCGGATCGGAGGGAGAACGCAGGAAGCCTTTTAGTCCAGTTCATAGCTCGTTCCGGTCCATCCGGACGGCAAGCGAGAGAGGCCCCTCTCTCGTTCAACAACATCTGGCCCCAGATGTTGTGGTACAAAATGTGTCGCAAGCGGAGCATACGTCCGTCGCTCGGGACGCTCCGTTGTATAGGCAGTCCGCTGAGACTGCTAAGGCTTCCTCTTCTCGTCAGCGCACACGACCGCACCTTGGCTGCGTGACCGCCGATATATTACCAGCTTCGCTGATCAAGGATTCTTCGGCGACCAGGTCACACCATCCGGTAGCCAGGGACACGAGGCCTGCAGACTCCGGACGTTCGCATAGGAAGTGTGCGGGAGTCAACGTACACGGAGCTTCCGGTGGCAATGCATCGTAAGACCGCTACTGCACAGGCCTCGGGAACGGACGTGCTTTCCTTAATAGCACAGTTTATCACAGCATCCCAGCATCAACCGAATCTGTCGCATATATTTTATCCGACGATGCTGGGTCGGGACGCTCCGCGGAAGCGGGTACGGACGTCCGAAATTTTCATCCGGTCCGACGGGATACCGAAAGGGATTCGGAGGATTTTGAGCTTTCCCTTTCGGAACAACATATGCTGTTGTGTATGTCATCTGACTTGGTCTTCTACAGCTTCTTTCGTCGGACCAGAATGCTGCGATGCCAGATAAGAAACTGATAGCGTCGGTGGACTTAGAAATTTTTGGTTCGGTTCAGGGACATCGTCCCTCAGTTCCGACATAGTCCAATAATGTCACACAAACTTTCGAATTATTGAACGACGCTATATATATTATTATTTTATGCTTGCTATCCAAGCATTTCTGGTTTCTTGTTCGAAGAGTTATGGAGATGTCTTTCAAAAGTGTGCCTCTGTCGTCATAGTTAATGAAGAGTTAGCGGCAATAAGTGCTCATGGAATATGTCTATCGCCTACGGAGTGACATTCGCTAGCTCACCCGGTGTAGCGTACATTCATCGAATGGTTCGGCTGCCGGGTTCGTCCGTTGCGGTCTAGGAAGGAAATTTGGGTGATGCGAGCACTTTAATTACTTTAGTACTCACCCAGTGACGGCAGATTGAGGACAGATCGGAGGAAGCCTGTTAGTCCGGTTCCTGGCTTGTCCAGGTCCGTCCGGGCTGTGAGCAAGAGAGGTCCCTCTCTCGCCCAACAACATAGGGGACCGCATGTTGTGGTTCAGATATTTTACATTCGGAGCATATGTCCGTTGGTCGGGACGCTCCGTTATATTGACAGTCCGAGAGACTGTCTTTAATGCTTCCTCATCCTCACAGCAGGGCACACGACCGCACATTGGCTACGTGACCTCGAGTATCCGATCAGTTTCGGCATTCAGTGATTCCACGGCGAATAGGTCGCGCCATCCGGTAGCCAAGGGACACGAGGCCTATACACTCCGTTCGCTCGCATATTGGTAGTATGCACGGGGTAACGATCACGGAGCTTCCAGCGGCAATGCATCGTAAGACCGCTTCTCCTCAGGCCTCAGTGACGGACGTGCTATCCGAGTTAGCACAGTTGTTTCGCAGCATCCCAGCAATTGACAGTTTCTTGGTCGAATCAGGAATTATCCGACGGCGCTGGGTCGGTGCGGTCCGCGGTTGCATCAGCTACGGACGACCGAACGCTTTATAGGGTCCGACAGGATGGCGAAAGGGATTCGAAAGATTTCGAGTTTTCCCTTTAGTAGTATCGGAAGATGCCTTTCATATCTTCTGGCATTATCTTCCAGTGATTATTATTTCGGACTTCATTGCTGCGATCTTGGATAAGAGACTTATAGCGTCATTGGACTCGGATTTTTCGATCGGTTCAGGGACATTGTCCCTGACTTACCGACGCAGTCCAATATTGTCATTACAACATGTGTTTTATTTTTCGACGCTATATATATATATATATACAAGCCTGCTACTAAGCATGATAGTTTAGTTTCTTGTCCGCGTTGCTCATTTCTGCCATTTTATCATTTATACAAATAGTTTATTTTGGCAGAGCAGGGCATACCGAGAGTTCATATGCGTCTAGACGGTGTGATTAAAGACTGCATATATTCTTTTTCGCCGTTTATGTCTTTTCCAATTTCAATGTTGGGAACGACATTATGTATAGTAGACGTAACTTAGACGCTTTATTATACGTAATCCACCTTACTGAGGCGTTATCATTACGTCTTCAAGAAAAGATTTATGGGATATTATTCTCAATGTAATTTCTTTTGAGGGCAGTAGTTTGTTCATGTATAACTCCACCCTTCAGTGGCTGATTGGAGTTAGTTAGACGTGACGCAGCCCTAGCTACATCCACACGCGTGGATAGTAAGGTTAAGAACTCTCTCAGAATCGCTTCGTTCTCGGAGGAGCTTCTCTTCGACGGCAACTTTTCGGCAATCCATGAATTGCTCGATTTATACGTTCTCTTGTCTATCTAGTGTTACAAGAGATTCAGACTGGGGCAAACATTCGGTGGTTGACTCAGAGAGTGCCGCCGCAGTTGCCGGACCCGAGTGTGGCTGTTATGACGGTTGCCAGTCAAACAGATTGGGATATAATACTGATCCCTACGGATTCGAAGTGCCAGGGTCTTTGGGTTCCGCAGTCTTTTAGCAATCAGTTTAACTTCCGCGGAATAATGTTTTTTAGGCTTGCTTTATGTCATTGCATGAACATTATTCAGAAACGCATGCCCAAATTCCTGTCCTTTAATTCGACAGTAGTGGCGTATCTCCGGAACCAGGGAGGCACTCTTTCGTTTCCGTTATTCAATTTAATGGAAAGAATCCGTCTGTTGGTTATAGTACACCAAGTTCAGTTTTGGTCCGTCATATTCCGGGTCGTCTGATTGTTTTATCGGACTCCCGTTCTCTTACAGGTCGCTTGTTGCTGTCAGAATGGACTCTCAACAAACAAGTATTCAATCAGATTTGCTATCTATGGGAGCGCCCAATGATGATTTATTTATGACACAGCTTGCTAATCAATTGCAGACGTATGTGTTGGCTTGTCCAGATCTCTGAGCTAATATTGTTAACGCTCTATTGATCTATAGGACGGAATGATAGGATACGCGTATCCTCCGGCGCTGTTGTTTTAGCAGGTATTGCTAAGATAAACAACCACAATACATTTCTGTTGATAGCATCTCTATCTTCACAGAGATCATGAGTAATTTACTCTCTTGTCTACTGTGGGTCTTAACGTGAAATCTTCCTCTATGTGAGGATCTTTTTCACTGGGTAAATCGTGTCATCTTTATCACAACCAGCAAGGTCGCAACCTTCATGTATTCCGTTGTGTGGTCCGTATTGCATTGTAAGCACTGTACTGGACGAGCTTTGGACGTGATTTCTTACTATAGGAGATCCTCTTCTTCGCTATTCTATGCGGCTAAAGTGGAGGCTCTTCCGTCGTGGTGTAGGGATCATTATGTTCATATTGTTGATCCCTCCATACTACTCATTGCTATTTTTTAGTATACTTGTTTCACAAGATCTACTGCAGCCTGTTATTATTTAGGTTATAGGTTTATGTTACCTCATACCTATGCACTCTACGATAGTTTACAATTGAGTCTTTTGTCTCTTTATCTAAGTCAGTTAGTAACTTTCTGATAAATAGACTTAGAATCTTTAGATTAAATTCCTATACGGATTTTAACTTCGGTTCTTATTTAGCTAAGTAATCATTTGAGCCTCTGGAAACAGTAGTTTTCAAATTCTGACCTTTTAGACAGTAATTCTGTTGGTTTCTCTTTTACTGTAGAGTCAGTGAGTTTCATGCACTATCGATGGATGATTTTCACTTTCATAGTTTCGGAATCAATACTTCCGTTACTATTTAGGTTGGATTGTTGCATAAGAGTTAGGCTCCTATTATCCGGAACCTATTATTTTAAGGTCCTTCCGTCTTCGTATGGGCATAGGCCTTTACTCTTTCCGGGTACAGTTTATGTATTTATAAACAGATATCTGTTTATTACAAAGGGCGTAAGCTTCTTCTGTCTTTGATGTCTAGTAGAAGGACGTTACGCTCCATTTTATTGTTAATGGATTCTATTAACTATCGGTACTGCTTATGGTATATCATTGACTTAGCAGTTGTGCTTAAGATTTCGGCTCATGAAGTAAGAGTTCTTCTACTTCTTGGGCTTACATTAATAGTGTCGCTATTATAGATTTTTGAAGGCCGCTCATTGCGCTCAGCCATCCACATTCATGAATTTTATCTTAGAAATATCGAGTCCATTTCTGGAGGCCTCTATTGTTAGGTCTATTATCTACTGCTCAGAATGTCATTCACTTAACAGTTGCTACTATAGCTAGGTAGGCTGTCTGTTTCGGCAGTGTCTCCGTTCTGCTGCCCTCTTCGCTCTGGGCTATTTGACCCAGGGCAAGAAAAAGGGGGGGGGGAGGGTGTTCCCTTGGGTCACCTGTTTTACTATGAAAACAAGGGGATACCTCCTCCGGAGTTAGTAATTCTGAGCTGTTATTGGGATGGTTGTTTAGTGAGAAGTTTAGGTTTTTAAAATTCATTCAAGTCTTAGTTTTTAAAGTATAGCTTTTGAATATTGCATATGTCAACGGACATGATTATGCAATCCTCAGACACTTTTAGGAGTATAAGAGTCTCTATTCTCTAGACTTACTTTATTTATTGGCTTACTTTAAAAATTATTAGTATAAGGATTATATTGGATATTAATAGAGTACATGGATGTATGAAGCTCAATTTTGGAAGGTGTTGTATCTTTCTAATTTATCATAAATAAGAAAGATACATGTAAGGCCTATTACTTCTTTTTCCCTACAGGGGATGACTCTATTTTATTTTATTGAGCGTATTCCATTTTGCTCTATGTCCTTGGCCCTCCAGCCTTTTTACTATTCAGCTATGTCTGGGTCATTGGTACAGTATAAAAATGTTAAAAAATTTATAGTAATTTATATATTTTTTATACTTACCAATGACCCAGACGGGGATGGCCCTCCCAGGAGTTGGGAACTCTTGCCTCCCCGCTGAGTACATAGCGCTTACCAGGCACTGGTTATTAGAATGATTAATGGCGCCAATTTCGGAACGTCCTTGACACTGCGCATGCGCAGTAGGGGCGAAGTGTGGAGGGCCTTTCAGGACATGTTTTCTTTAGTTTTAGATGCAAATTTGGGGGATTGGGGGGCAAAATTTGTGTTTGGCCCTATATTTTAAGAGTTAGCACCAGCTATGTCTGGGTCATTGGTAAGTATAAAAAATATATAAATTACTATAAATTTTTTAACTTTTCAGTGTTTTCCTCTCTCCCTGTCCTTTAAGTTCCCCCCTTGCTATTCTCCCATGCTTTTTGGCATAGTTTTTGTAATTATTATTACTAAATTTTCTTGGGAGTTTTAGCTGAATAACAGAATGAATTCTGTTCTTTTCCCCATGTTTACGTCTTCACCTACGGGTGGTTAGGCGTTGTGTTCTGCATCTTCCATCTGATGTTCTGCAGTTTCTTCCCTGGAAGTCTCTGTTTTGCATCAGATAGTGTATTTTTGGTAACTGATTCCGGGCCTGGGTGCCTGGAGTCTTATTTTGTGTTTTTACATTCATTGTTTACATTTACAACAGCCCTCTGTGTGAGGGGGGTATTTCTTGAAAATAATATCTTGATGTTATTTTAATCATAACTAGATACATTATTATTGTTCGTAAGTGTTGAATAAATTGTTTAAAATATTTTTTAAAATTTTTGTCCACACTTAGGCTTGGGATCCATTGGGGCTCAACGTTACTTTTCAGAAATTTGGGCTGTTCTGAAAAAATATTTTTTCAAAATATTTTGATTTCAATTATTTTTTCTATATTAATGGATCATATTATTATTATGTATTTTGATTGCCAGGGGTTGGTGCGAGTACCAGGACTTGTTTTCTTTTCACATTGAAAGGATTTTGATCAATTGTAATAAGAGGAAGTCTTCCTCTGACTTTTATAATCATTCTATATGTGGTCAGTGTACTCGCATTAACTCCTGTTCTGTATCGTATGATTTCGATGACAACATGGGAAGCGTATGTCACGGTATGTTAGTGGGGAATTGGACACTCCGGTCCTTTCCCCGCAGGGTCACTCTACTTTATCAATTTCTATTTCAGACGATCAAGATTAGGGTGATGTATCTGTGATGTCTTCCAACAGTGTGCCTCCGTCGTCACAATTAATGAAGGGCTAGCGGAAAAGTGCTCATGTAAATACGCCAATTGCCTAAGAGGACCCTAGTAGGTTCGACGGCCTTTGACGTCCGCTAGCTCGCCCGGTGTAGCGTCCATTCATCGAATGGATCGGCAGCCGGGTTCGTCCGTTGCGGTCTAGAAGGAGTTTTGGGGTGATGCGAGCACTATAAATCAACCAAATGCACACCCAGTGACGGCGGATTAGAGGGAGAACGGAGGAAGCCTTTTAGTCCGGTTCATAGCTCGTTCTGGTCCATCCGGACGGCGAGCGAGAGAGGCCCCTCTCTCGTACAACAACTTCTGGCCCCAGATGTTGTGGTACAAAATGTTTCGCAATCGGAGCATACGTCCGTCGCTCGGGACGCTCCGACATATAGTCAGTCCGGAGTAGACTGTCAATAAGGCTTCCTCATTCTCATGGTAGCGCACAAAACCGCTTTTGGCTACGTGACCTCGGATATCCAGTCAGCTTCGCCAGTCAGAGAATCATCGGCGACCAGGTCACACCATCCGGTAGCCAGGGACACGAGGCCTGCAGACTCCGGACGTTCGCATAGGAGGTGTGCGGGAGTCAACGTACACGGAGCTTCCGGCGGCAATGCATCGTAAGACCGCTACTGCACAGGCCTCGGGAACGGACGTGCTTCCTAAATAGCACAGTTTATCGCAGCATCCCAGCATCAACTGAATCTGTCGCATATTTTTTATCCGACGATGCTGGGTCGGGACGCTCCGCGGAAGCGGGTACGGACGTCCGAAAATTTCATCCGGTCCGACTGGATACCGAAAGGGATTTGGAGGATTTCGAGCTATCCCTTTCGGAACAACATATGCTGTTGTGTATGTCATCTGACTTGATCTTCTACAGCTTCTTTCGTCGGACCAGAATGCTGCGATTCCGGATAAGAAACTGATAGCGTCGGTGAACTTAGAAATTTTTGGTTCGGTTCAGGGACATCGCCCCTCAGTTCCGACATAGTCCAATAATGTCACACAACTTTCGAATTATTGAATGACGCTATATATATTATTATTATATGCTTGCTATAACCAAGCATTTCTGGTTTCTTGTTCGCAAAGTTATGGAGATGTCTTTCAGAAGTGTGCCTCTGTCGTCATAGTTAATGAAGAGCTAGCGGCAATTAGTGCTCATGGAATATGTCTATCGCCTAAGAGATCCCTTGTAGGATCGACGAAGTGACATTCGCTAGCTCACCCGGTGTAGCGTGCATTTATCGAATGGTTCGGCTGCCGGGTTCGTCCGTTGCGGTCTAGGAAGGAGATTTGGGTGATGCGAGCACTATAATTACTTTAGTACTCACCCAGTGATGGCAGATTGAGGACAGATCGGAGGAAGCCTGTTAGTCCGGTTCCTGACTTGTCCAGGTCTGTCCGGGCTGTGAGCGAGAGAGGTTCCTCTCTCGTCCAACAACATAGGGGACCGCATGTTGTGGTTCAGATATTTTACATTCGGAGCATATGTCTGTCGGTCGGGACGCTCTGTTATATAGACAGTCCGAGAGACTGTCGATAATGCTTCCTCATCCTCACAGCAGGGCGCACGGCCGCACATTGGCTACGTGACCTCGAGTATCCGATCAGTTTCGTCATTCAGTGATTCCACGGCGAATAGGTCACGCCATCCGGTAGCCAAGGGACACGAGGCCTATATACTCCGTTTGCTCGCATATTGGTAGTATGCACGGGGTAACGATCACGGAGCTTCCAGCGGCAATGCATTGTAGGACCGCTTCTCCTCAGGCCTCAGTGACGGACGTGCTATCCGAGTTAGCACAGTTGTTTCGTAGCATCCCAGCAATCGACAGTTTCTTACTCGAATCAGAAATTATCTGACGGCGCTGGGTCGGTGCGGTCCGCGGTTGCATCAGGTACGGACGACCGAATGCTTTATAGGGTCCGACAGGATGGCGAAAGGGATTCGAAAGATTTCGAGTTTTCCCTTTCGTAGCATCGGAAGCTGCCATTCATATCTTCTGGCATTATCTTCCAGTGATTGTTATTTCGGACTACATTACTGCGATGTTGGATAAGAGACTTATAGCGTCATTGGACACAGAATTTTGGATTGGTTCAGGGACATTGTCCCTGACTTACCGACGCAGTCCAATAATGTCATTACAACATGTGTTTTATTTTTCGACGCTATATATGCATATAAGCCTGCTACCAAGCATGATAGTTTAGTTTCTTGTCCGCAATGCTCATTTCTGCCGTTTTATCATTTATACGAATAATTTATTTTGGCAGAGCAGGGCATACCGAGAGTTCATATGCGTCTAGACGGCGTGGTTAAAGACTGGAAATATTCTTTTTCGCCGTCTATGTCTTTTCCAACCACAATGTTGGAAACGACAATAATGTCTAGTAGACTTAACTTAGACGCTTTATCATACGTACTCCACCTTACTCAGGCGTTATCATTACGTCTTCAAGAAAAGATTTACGGGATATTATTCTCAATGTGATTTCTTTTGAGGGCAGTAGTTTGTTCACGTATAACTCCGCCTTCAGTGGCTGATTGGAGTTGGTTAGACGTGACGAAGCCCTAGCTACATCGACGCGTGTGGATAGTAAGGTGAAGAACTCTCTCAGAGTCGCTTCGTTCTTTGAGAAGCCTCTCTTCGACGGCAACTTTTCAGCAATCCAGGAATTGCTTGATTTACACGTTCTCTTTTCTATCTAGTGTTACAAGAGATTCAGACTGGGGCAAACATTCGGTGGTTGACTCAGAGAGTGCCACTGCAGTTGCCGGATCCGAGTGTTATAGTTATGACGGTTGCCAGTCAAACAGATTGGGATATAATATTGATCCCAACGGATTCGAAGTGCCAGGGTCTTTGGGTTCCGCAGTCTCTAAGCAAGAATTATCTTCCGCGGAATAATGTTTTTTAGGCTTGCTTTATGTCATTGCATGAACATTATTCAGAAACGCATGTCCAAATCCTGTCCGTTAATTCGACAGTAGTGGCGTATCTCCGGAACCAGGGAGGCACTCATTCGTTTCCGTTATTCTATTTAATGGAAAGAATCCGTTTGTTGGTTATAGTACACCAAGTTCTGTTTCGGTCCGTCATATTCCGGGTCGTCTGATTGTTTTACCGGACTCCCGTTCACTTAAGGGTCGCTTGTTGCCGTCAGAATGGACTCTCAACAAACAAGTATTCAATCAGATTTGCTATCTATGGAAGCGCCCAATGATAATTTATTTACGACACAGCTTGCTAATCAATTGCAGACGTATGTGTTGGCTTGTCCGGATCTCTGAGCTAATGTTGTTTACGCTCTATTGATCTAATAGGACGGAATGATAGGATACGCATATCCTCCGGCGCTGTTGTTTCAGCAGGTATTGCTAAGATAAACAACCACAATACATTTCTGTTGATAGCATCTCTATCTTCACAGAGACCGTGGGTAATTTACTCTGATGTCTACTGTGGGACTTAACGCGAAATCTTCCTCAATGTGAGGATCTTTTTTCGCTGGGTAAATCGTGTCATCTTTATCACAACCCGCAAGGTCGCAACCTTCACGTATTCCGTTGTGTGGTCCGTATTGCATTGTAAGCATTGTACTGGACGAGCTTTGAACGCGATTTCTTACTATAGGAGATCCTCTTCTTCGCTATTCTATGCGGCTAAAGTGGAGGCTGTTCCGTCGTTGGTGTAGGGATCACTATGTTCATATTGTTGATCCCTCCATACTACTCATTGCAACTTTTTAGTATACCTGTTTGACAAGATCTACTGCAGCCTCTTATTATTAAGGTTATACGTTTATGTTACCTCATACCTATGCACTCTATGATAGTTTACAATTGAGTCTTATGTCTCTTTATCTAACTCAGTTAGTAACTTTTTGATAAATAGACTTAGAATCTTTAGATTAAATTCCTATATGGAATTTAACTTCGGTTCTTATTTAGCTGAGTAATCATTTGAGCCTCTGGAAACAGTAGTTTTCAAATTCTGACCTTTTAGACAGTTATTCTGTTGGCTTCTCTTTTACTGAAGAGTCAGTGAGTTTCATGCACTATCGATGGATGATTTTCACTTTCGTAGTTTCGGAATCACTACTTCCTTTACTATTTAGGTTGGATTTTTGCATAAGAGTTAGGCTCCTAATATCCGGATCCTATTGTTATTAAGGTCCTTCTGTCTTCGTACGGGCATAGGCCTTTACTCTGTCCGGTTAGAGTTTATGTATTTATAAACAGATATCTGTTTATTACTACGGGCGTAAGCTTCTTCTGTCTTTGATGCCTAATAGAAGGACGTTACGCTCCATTCTATTGCTAATGGATTCAATTAACTATGGGTACTGCTTATGGTATATCATTGACTCAGCAGTTGTGCTTAAGATTTCGGCTCATGAAGTAAGAGTTCTTCTACATCTTGGGCTTACATTAATAGTGTCGCTATTATGGATTTTTGAAGGCTGCTCATTGCGCTCAGCCATCCACATTCATGAATTTTTATCTCAGAAATATTGAGTCCATTTCTAGAGGACTCTATTGTTAGGTCTATTATCTACTGCTCAGAATGTCATTAACTTAACAGTTGCTACTATAGCTAGGTAGGCTGTCTGTTTCGGCAGTGACTCCGTTCTGCTGCCCTCTTCGCTCTGGACTATTTGACCCAGGGCAAGAAAAAGGGGGTGGGGGAGGGGGGGAGGGTGTTCCCTTGGGTCACCTGTTTTACTATGAAAACAAGGGGATACCTCCTCCGGAGTTAGTAATTCTGAGCTGTTATTGGGATGGTTGTTTAGTGAGAAGTTTATGTTTTAAAAATTCATTCAAGTCTTAGTTTTTAAAGTATAGCTTTTGAATATAGCATGTGTCAACGGACATGATTATGCAATCCTCAGACACTTTTAAGGAGTATAAGAGTCTCTATTCTCTAGACTTACTTTAATTATTGGCTTACTTTAAAAATTATTAGTATAAGGATTATATTGGATATTAATAGAGTACATGGATGTATGATGCTCAATTTTGGAAGGTGTTGTATCTTTCTAATTTATCATAAATAAGAAAGATACATGTAAGGCCTATTACTTCTTTTTCCCTAGAGGGGATGACTCTATTTTATATTATTGAGCGTATTCCATCTTGCTCTATGTCCTTGGCCCTCCAGCCTTTTTACTATTCAGCTATGTCTGGGTCATTGGTACAGTATAAAAATGTTAAAAAATTTATAGTAATTTCTATATTTTTTATACTTACCAATGACCCAGACGGGGATGGCCCTCCCAGGAGTTGGGAACTCTTGCCTCCCCGCTGAGTACATAGTGCTTACCAGGCACTGGTTATTAGAATGATTAATGGCGCCAATTTCAGAACGTCCTTGACACTGCGCATGCGCAGTAGAGGTGAAGTGTGGAGGGCCATTCAGGACATGTTTTCTTTGGTTTTAGATGCAAATTTTGGGGATTGGGGGGCAAAATTTGTGTTTGGCCCTATATTTTAAGAGTTAGCACCAGCTATGTCTGGGTCATTGGTAAGTATAAAAAATATAGAAATTACTATAAATTTTTTAACTTTTTGATGAAAAAATGGTGTCCGAAAACAAAAAGTGTCCGAAAATTTAGATGAAATACGGTATTCAGGATTGGGATGGGTTGCAATCTGTCGTCTGTATGTACATTCCTCTGTCTGTCTACAATTCCTTTAGCTCTCACCCAATCAATTCCAAATTCCATACATGGCTGTGGGGCAATGTCTAGATGGGAGCTATCAATTTTTTTAGATTGTTGTTGAAAAACATGGCCACCAGTGGACATCTTGCATTTGGATATAAATTGTCGAATTGTCCTTTAGCACCCCCTACAGACTGCAGCTCTCACCTGATCAGTCCCAAATTTCAGGTGGCTTTGCGGCAATGTCTAGATGGGAACTATCCAATTTTTCCAAATTTTGTTGAAAAACATGGCTGCCAATGGCCATCTTAGACATGGCATATAAATTGTCAACAATTCCGTTGGCACACTGTACAGGCCGCATCTCTCTCCCGATCTTTTTCAAATTTTGTTTTATGTAACTTTGATATGATGTCTAGATGGGACCTATCAAACGATGAGTTTCAAATTTCATACATGCCTTTGGGGCAATGTCGTGATGAGAGCTATACAATTTTTTCGAATTTTGAATCAGACCAATGCTCATTAGAGGTTATAAGCTGTGTTTTTTGAGACAATAAAATGTAATTTTAAGTTTTTATTCAAAAAAAAAAGAATTTAGTTAAGCTATTAAAAAAATTCTTGTTTCTTGTGTAATTTTTCTTGCATTTTATAAAATGGGAGGAAAGATTTTTTTTTTTAATTTCTTTTTACCCTTTGGGCCATAGAGGTATATTGCATGCCATTACAGAGTCATTAACTGGTAGAGTCTGTATTCGTACCTGGGGGAAGACCAATCAATATTTTCAACGTGCAGCCTTGGGGCATGATAACTCAAACTCAAATCTTTCTATCTTGCTGCTTTTTAGAATACTGACAGTCACTTGTACTCAGTCAGGCCTGTTATATACGTCACACTACCATCACGTTGAATTCAATTAATTCCTATTAACCCTTTACCCAAGGCAGATGATATCAAAATTTATTATTTTAAATTTCATTTTTTTCAAATTTTTCAAAAAATTTCAACAAAACCATATCGTGACCCCTCATTGGAACGAGCTCATCGAGCTCGTTCCAACGAGGGGTCACATGATATGGTTTTGTTGAAATTTTTTGAAACAAAATATTTTTTCAACTGCTGAATTTGCTTATTATGTGGGCAGATGTGGGCGATTCATTAGATAAAGGGTTAATTGAATGAGACATGATGGTAGTGTGACATATATAGCCATTGAATCCGAATAGACACACTTCAGATGAATCCTTGTGTCTGCCAGACGAATCTAATTACCAAACTTGAATTAGATCCATGTTGGTTATAGATGTCACATCACCGTCAACTCAAATTAAATGCAAATGAAATGATAATGATATACTAACCTGGAAAACACTGAATGTTGTGACGTAATCTACAATTTTCAATAACGTTCCCAGTGGAATTGAATTCGGATCGATGGCGATGCGTCGTCTATAACTAGGGGTGTTACGATTAATTGATTGTTGATCGGTCACTCCGAAATCGATTAGTATTTTTCATTGTCGAAGAATCTGTAAATTTTATGGCGTTTAATAACTTTAAAAAAATTTGATGTAAAAACTATTGTTTCTGAAGGTAAAAGGTCAAGAACGTCGATGTTAAACCACAAGAAGTCATTAGAAGCATTTGTCTTTTAGATACATTCAAAGCTTTGATGTTCTGAACTTTTGAACCATCAGTTTAATAATCAAGACCGGTTGTCAGTTGCGAACTTGCAGAGTTCGCAACTGACGACCGGTCTTGATTATTACACTGATGGTTCAAAAGTTTACAACATTAGAACTTTGAATGTATCTAAAAGAGGATAGTTTTTGTTGTTTACTTGAGGTAGGTCAACTGACTTGAACTTTATTTTTAACGACTTCAAACAGAGGGATGAGGGGTGGGGGGGATCATCTAGGAATGATTAATCGATCATTATCGATTATTTGCAACGATTAATTGATTCCAAAATTAAAAAATTGTGACAGCCCTATCTATAACCAACACGCATCTAATTTAAATTTGAGATTGTTTTTCTTCCTTGGTTTGGGCCGGGGGTAGAAAGGCAGCCAACTAAGCTATACAGACACTACCTGGCAATTTTCTTTTAAAACATTACAAAACACGATAAATTTTAAAACAAATATGCTTGTATATGCAGGTCAAACTTATAAACCTTATCATATAAAAGACAATCTCCTGATAAATTCAGAGCGACAGTGGAGTGTCCATGTGAATAAAATTAAGCCATAGTATAAATGTATTCCTGTACATGTACACAGTTAAAATATATGTATAGATATCACATACGATTTGTGAGTAGACTCAAACATTGTGGGTTGAGTTTGTGTGTCAATTGAATTTGACGCGGTGATAGTGCATCCGTATATATCAAATGAAGATTTGATGGATTTCGACAAATCTAATTCAATTGAATTTGACATTATTGTAATGCGACATATACTACTCAAAGTTTGCTAAGCACCAAGTATATCCAACTACCTGTTTTACGTTTTAGTTGAAATTTTGTTATGAAAAGTGTATATATTTTTTATTTAATTATATCTTTAATGATTTAAGTACAGAAATTAAGATTTTGTTTGTGTTTGACATTATTTTTTAGCTTTTGAATACGATAACCATGGCAAATGGATATTATTGGTAAAAGAGGAAATTTTTAAAATTTGCCAAAAAGTTGATGGAGCGAACTGGTATGGGTTCAATATCAAGTATGAGACCCATTACTGTTAATTACAGCTTGGCAATGCCTTTTCATGCTCCCAATCAGGTTCCTGATGGTCCTTTGTGCCTGGTGGTGGTTTTGGGACAGCTGAATGTGAATGCATGGTCATCTCGATCGGAGACCACCTTCGTGCAACCTTGCCCGGACAGTATGCGACGAAACATTTACCTCGGATGCATTCTGAAGATCACTGCAAAGCTGGGATGCTGTTACAAAGCGGTTCCCACGGGCCTGAATGATCAAAAACCGCTCTTCAGCTACAGATGTTGCCCTGTCTCTGTAACTACCATGCCGTCTTACTGGTGTACCATACTGCTGAAATCTTGCTCAGGCTCTGGTGATCAGCGTATGGTGCACACCAAGGGCTTCACCAACCTGATGATGCGTAGCCCCAAGCTCCACCATCCCAACAGCCCGCCACATTTCTGCTTCAGACATATGTCTTCTTACATATGCATTTTCACATATGCCATATTCAATCATTAAATCACAATGGTTAGTGTTGAAATGAAGATTGAATACCCTACACATGTCATGTACATGTAGACAGTACACAAAAACATCATGAAAATCAAGGGGTTCATGCTTTCCATGACTATAACGAAAAGGCTGCCTGTCAAGAGAGCTAATTTAAACACTGGGGACCATCTCAATACATTCCTCAAACATATCCACCAAAAATATCGCAAATTTGTCACAAGCAAATTTCACAATGATGTGTCAAATATGTGGTGCTTAGCAAACTTTGAGTAGTATATATAACAGGTCTCAGCTATGCTTTTTAGGTTCATGGAGCATTAGGGGTGTCTCTAGAGGATGTTTTAAAAGTGGGTCACATTCATATATCAAGCATGGTATGACCTGTGAACCTTGGATCTATACCAAATGAGTTGAAATTCAATGGAGATACAAAATGTGAGTCAAGGTCACTGAGGTCACCCAGGAGTCATTGGGTGCATTTTTCAGAATTGTTTGACATCACATTTTATGACATTTTTGTTCCTGGTGTCTTCTGCTAAGTGAATTAAAAGGGTTCCATTGTACTGTGAGCATGTCAGTTTGATTGCTTTTACACAAGTAAACAGGCATTTCCACCTGATTGTCCACATGGGAGCACAATGACGCCGTGTACTAAGGCATACTGCACGTCGATAGTGCACATTTCTTAACCAATCTAACCCTGCCTGTGCTGCAGTGTGGAGTTACGATGTTGAGGAGCTGGCAGCTGCTCGTTGGTTCTCTCTGGGTACTCCGGCTTCCTCCACCTGTAAAACTGTCACGGTCATGATTAGCCATTGTGCATAAGTATGTGACCTTAAACACCAGTAAATAAATAAATACACAAGTAAACCACAGATGCTTATAAATAAAATTAAATCATTTAAAACTATTGAGTAATGTGTTACTGTGAACATGTAATATTCCATTTGATTAATGACTTCTTACAGTTCTGCAAATGCCAAACGATGGGAGGTAGAGTTACAGACATTGAAGAACAATAATGCAAGACTTACAGCTGCTCTGCAGGAGAGTACAGCTAATGTTGAAGAATGGAAAAAACAGCTAGCTTTATACAAAGAAGAAAATACAAAACATCGAAAAAGGGTATGTTAAGGCCTAAAAAAGTTTAAAATCTGTTTCTCAGGCCCTCCTTCATGGTTCTTTTGGCTGCAGCATGCTATCTTTTTATAACCAATTTAAACTCAAAAAAAATAAAAAGTTAAAAAATTTATAGTAATTTATATATTTTTTATACTTACCAATGACCCAGACTTAGCTGGTGCTAACTCCACAAAAACCAGGGCCAAACACAAATTTTGCCCCCCAATCCCCAAAATTTGCATCCAAAACAAAAAGAAATCATGTCCTAAAGGACCTCCATAGTACGACTCTACTGCGCATGCGCAGTGACGCAGTCGTCCCGAAATTGGCGCCAAATATCATTCTTACTGGCAGTGCCTGGTCAGCGCTATGTACTCAGCGGGGAGGCAAGAGTTCCCAACTCAGGGAGGGCCATCCCCGTCTGGGTCATTGGTAAGTATAAAAAATATATAAATTACTATAAATTTTTTAACATTTTTATACTGTACCAATGACCCAGACTTAGCTGAATAGTAAACAGGCTGGAGGGCCTAGGACATAGAGGAAAATCCAATAAGCTCAATTATAAAATAAAGAGGTAACCCCTTAAGGAGAAAAGGAGTATTAGGCTTTACATGTATCTTTCTTATTTAATATTTAAATTAGAAAGATACACTACCCTTAATAATTGAGCACAATAACATTCATGTTCTCTATTAATATCCAGTATAACCTTTATACTAATTATTTTTAAAACAAGCCAATAAATAAAGTAGTCCAGAGAATTGAGACTCTTTATAATCATTTAAAAGTGTCCGAGTATTGTATATTAAAGCCCGTTTGACACTTGACATATACAAATGCTTCACACCGAGCTACACTTTAAAAATAAGACATGAATGAAATTAAACATTAATATTACACTTTAAAACCATCCCGGAAGCGACTCAGAAATACTGTCTTGGAGGAGGCATTCCCTTGCTTTTCACTATAAAGCAGGTGACCTAAGGGAACACCCGCCCCCCCCCCCCCTTCCCCTTGCCCTGGGTCAAATAGCCCAGAGCGAAGAGGGCAGCCGGACGGAGTCACTGCCGGAACAGAAAGCCTGCATAACTATAGTTGCAACTGTTTAGTGGACGACATTCTGAGCAACAGATAACGGACCTAAACAATGCAGGTCTCCAGAAATGGACTCAATATTTCTGAGATAAAAATTAGTAAATGTGGATGGCTGAGACCAATAAGCAGCCTTCATTAAATCTGTAATAGCAACACTATTAGCATAAGCCCAGGAAGTAGAAAGAGCTCTTACTTCATGAGCAGAAATCTTAAGCACAGACTGCTGAGAAGAAGATAAATCTTCATACGCAGTACGGATAGTTAACTGAATCCATCTAGCAATAGAATGGACTGAAATGTCCTTTCTATTAGGCATCAAAGACAGAAAGAAACGTTTCCGTCCCTTTCTGATGAACTGAGATCTCTGTTTATAGATACGTAGTGCTCTAACAGGACAGAGTAAAGGCCTACGCCCGTCTGAAGACGGAAGAGCCTTAATAACAATAGGTTCCGGATATTTATTAGGAGCCTGATTCTTAGCTAAAAAACCGACGTTAGTAGTGAAGGTGATAGTGTTCCCAACACTACGATAATGAGAATCATCCACCGATAGTGCATGAAGCTCACTGACTCTTCTGGCAGAAGAGAAAGCTAAGAGAAAAGCTGTCTTATAAGATAAGAATTTGAAATCTACTGTCCCAAGAGGTTCAAATGGCTTTTCCTTCAATTTAAGGAGAACCCAAGCTAAATTCCACTTAGGAATTAATCTAAGAGTTCTGGGTCTATTTATCGAAAAGTTTCTAACCAATTTCGATAAAGAGACATTAGATCCAATTTGTAAACTATCATGATGTGCATAGGTATCAGATAACATAGATCTATAACCCTTTATAGTAACCGGTTGCAGTTTGATTTCGTCAAACAAGTATACTAGAAAGTTAGCAATGTCTGGTATAGAGGGATCAAATATATCAACAGAATGATCCCTACACCAACGACGGAAAACCTTCCACTTAGCCGCATAGTTTAGCGAAGAGGAGGTCCTCCTACAGTTAGAAATCGCGTCCACTGCTCGTCCTGTAAAGTGCTTGCCATGCAAGAAGGACCGCACAACGGAAAAACGTGAAGGTTGAGACCTTGCGGGTTGTGATGCAGTTGGCGCGATTTCCCCTGCCAAAGAAGATCCTCTCGTGGAGGGAGCTTCCGCGGTAGGTCCCACAACAGACACCTGAGTAGATTTATCCACGGTCTCTGTGGCGACAGAGATGCTACCAACAGAATCTTGCATTGAGATTGTTTTATCTTTAGCAATACTTGTTGAATTAACGGCGCTGGAGGATACGCATATCCTATCATTCCGTCCCAAGGGATCGATAGAGCGTCTACAGCAAATGCTCTTGGATCCGGACACGGGGACACATACGTCTGCAACTGATTGTTGAGATGTGTCGCAAATAAGTCTATCATTGGCCGTTCCCATTGGTAGCAAATCTGATTGAATACTTGTTTGTTGAGAGTCCACTCCGACGGCAACAAGCGACCCTTTCGAGAAAGGGAGTCTGCTAGCACATTCAGACGACCCGGTATGTGACGGACCGAAAGAAGAACGTGATGTTCCAACGCAAACAGAAGGATTCTTTCCGTTAGATTGAACAACGGAACTGAATGAGTGCCTCCCTGATTCCGTATATACGCCACTACTGTCGTATTGTCGGATAGGATTTGGACATGAGCATCGTGAATAATGTCCATCCAGTGACGTAACGCAAGCCAAATTGACATCATTTCCTTGATGTTTATGTGCTTGCACAGGAATTGCGGATCCCAAAGACCCTGGCATCTCGAATCCGTTGGGATTAATGATGCACCCCAACCTGTTTGACTGGCATCCGTCATAATGGTAAAACTCGGATCCGGCAACTGCAGCGGAACTCCTTGAGTTAACCACTGAATGTTTGCCCAAGTCTGAATCTCTTGTTTCACTTGATCTGACAAGAGAACGTCTACATCGAGCGAATGAATTTTCACACTCCAATTCTGAGTCAAGAAAATTTGAAGAGGCCGTGTGCGTAGCCGTCCCATCGGAATGAGATCCGCAGCGGCTCCGCACAGACCTATCAGTCTCATAAATTCTCTCGCTGTGACTTTGTCTGTATTTAGACAATAGCGAGCGTAACAACTGACTAATTTTGCTCTGGTTAACGGCAGACGAACGAGATTGTTGTGCGTCTCGAAGCTCATTCCCAGATGAGTGAATGACTTGGACGGCACCAGATCCGACTTCTCCTCGTTTACTATGAAACCGAGACGTCGGAGCAATAGAAGAAGATTCTGAACATCGTTCTGAAGCGTTAACTCGTTGCCGTACCTCTGAAGAATGTCGTCCAGGTAGGCCGACGTTACCGCAGACGAATGAGCTCGGAAGTAAATCATTACCGAGTTCATTACTCGAGTGAAAGCCCAGGGTGCTAGATTCAATCCGAAGCACATGGCCCGGAACTGATACACCACTCCTAGGACTGCGAAGCGTAGATACTTTCGGAATGTCGGATGTACCATGACGTGAAAGTACGCATCTTTGAGATCTATGCTCGTTGCATAATCGTTCACCCGAATACTCGCTCTGACCGATCGAATCGTCTCCATATAAAACTTCGGAGCGATGATCAGCTTGTTTATCCAGCTCAAATCTATGACTGGACGGAACGAGCCGTCTGGTTTCGGAACCAGAAACAGATGGCTGTAGAATCCCAGCGATTCCTGGTTTTCTACGACCTCTACCGCGTTCTTCATTAAAAGAGACTGCACCTCTGATAGCAGAGCGTCTCTTTTCTGAGGGTTTGACGGAAGATGAGTCCACTTTGGACTTCGAGTTAATGGAGGCTTTCGTTTGAAGGATATCTTTAGACCTTCCGAAGTCACTCCTCTCACCCAAGGGTCGTCCGTAATCGACGCCCACTCTTGAGAAAAACTCGACAACCTTCCGCCAACCGGAACGCGATAGAGGTTTGAGCCATCACCTCCTGGATCTGCGAGGCCTGCGGTAGGAGAAACCACGTCTTCCACGACCCGCACCTCGTCTCGTCGACCTCGGGGCGTCCGACCGATTGTCCCGGCCTGAAGGACGTCCCGAACGAGAGTCGCTATCCTGACGGTCTCTCGAATAAGAGCTAGAGGACGCACCGGAACCTCTATAGGAACCTCTCTTGGGCGGATAAGACCCAGAAGTGCCCGCCTTATTCGTGTCTGCTGAATCCGACCTTTTAGGAGCGGATCTAAACAACAGAGAATCACTAGCTTTCTTTTTAATATTATCATAAATAGCGGAAAGCTTGCCGTCAAAGAGAAGATCTCCTGAGACCGAAGCGACTCTAAGAGAGTTCTTCACCTTAGAATCCACTAGTGTGGATGTAGACAGGGCTGCGTCACGTCTAACCAACTCCAGATTAGCCACTGAAAGGGCGGAGTTACACGTGGAATAAGCTACTGCCCTTGAAAGAAGTCTTAAGGAGGATTGTATATCCTGAAACTCTTCCCCTTGAAGACGCAGTGATAACGCCTTCGTAAGGTGATCTGCGTAAGATAAGGCATCTAAATTGGCTCTGTTAGACGCAATAGCTGTTTCCAACACTGCGGTTGGAATAGAAGCTGACGACGGTAATGATAGCTCTAAGTCTTCCGCCTCGTCGTCCATACGCAGAGGAACTCTCGGTATACCCTGACCTGCCGTGTCGAATTTATTCCTTGCATTAATGAAAGGCAGGTTGAGAGTATTTGCGGACAAGAAGCCTGCTTTCCCTGTCCTGGAAGCAAGTTTAAAAATAGCGTCGTTCAATAATTCAAATGTTCTTGCAACATTATTGGACTGCGACGGAAACTCGGGAGCGATGTCCCTGAACCGCTCGAAAAAATCAGAGTCCAATGACGCTATAATTCTCCTGTCCGGAAGCGCAGCAGTCTGGCCCGACGGAACAACTTGAGGAAGAAAGTGCCGGATGAAGTCTACGGCAGCTTTGTGTTGTTCCGAAAGGGATAGCTCCAATTCATCCGTATCCCTTTCACCATCCGGTCGGACCTCCCGATGTTCCCGGTCGTCCGCCCCCGATGCTTCGGCGGAGCGTACCGACCCAGCGCCGTCGGATAATTCTCGATCCGACACCGTCTCTGTCGGCTGCTGGGATGCTGCGATAAGCTGTGCTATCTGCACTAGAATGTCCGACGTCGAGACCTGCGGAGGAGCGGTCTTTCGCTGCTTTGCCGAGGGCAGCTCCGCATCAGATGGCTCCTGCATACTTTTCCTATGCGAACGTCCGGAGTCCATCGGTCTCGAGTCCCTGGCTGCCGGATGGTGTGACCTGGTCGCCGAATAATCCTTCATCGGCGAAGCTGGCAAGATATCGGAGGTCACGCAGCCAAGGTGCGGTCGTGTGCGCCGGCGAGAAGAGGAAGCCTTAACAGTCTCTGCGGACTGCTTATACAACGGAGCGTCCCGAGCGACGGACGTATGCTCCGCTAAAGACACATTTTGTACCACAACATCTGGTCCCAGATGTTGTTGTACGAGAGAGGGGCCTCTCTCGCTCGCGGCCCGGCTGGACCTGGACGAGCTAGGAACCGGACTAAAAGGCTTCCTCCGTTCTCGTTCACTATCCGCCGTCACTGGGTGTGCATCTATTATTTTTATAGTGCTCGCATCACCCAAAATTTCCTCTTGGACCGCATCGGACGAACCCGGCTGCCGAACCATTCGGTGAATGGACGCTACACCGGGCGAGCTAGCGGACGACATTTGTCTAATCTCCATGAGCACTTTTGCCGCTAGCTCTGTATTTAATTGTGACGACGGACGCACACTTGAAGAAGATAACATGGAAACATCACCCTGTTCTGGTTCCTCTGAAATAGAAACTGAGAGAGTAGAGTGACCTTGTGGAGAAAGAGCCGGCATCGCTCTTTCTCCAGAAACAACATATCGTGACACACGTTTCCAATGTTTCTCATCCCAATGTTCACATACAGGACAGGGATTAATGCGAGAACACTGACTACAATTTATGCAATAATCATGAAAGTCAGAGGAAGATTTCTTCCTATTACAATTTGAACAAGTTCCTTTCATTGTGAAGGAACAACAATAAGTCCTAGTTACTCGCAAAAACCCCTGACACAAAGATACATAATAACATGATCCATTAATAAATGAAAAAACAATTGCAAAACAAAATAATTTTGAAAAAATATTTTTTCAGAGAAGCCCAAGTTGCTGAAAAGTAACGTTGAGCCCCGATGGATCCGATGGCAAAGTGTGGTCAAAAATTTAAAAATTATATAAAATAATTAATGAGACACTTTCGGATAATATAAATGTATCTTATAATGAGATAAACTACCTCAAAGGCAAACAGCCCCCCTCAAAAAAGGCTGTTGCCAATGAAAACAAACAGTGTAAACACAGAAGAAAACATGACTCCAGGCACTGAAAAAACTGGCCCGGAATCAGTCCTCAATTACACTCTATCTGATGCAAAACAGAGACTCCCAGGGGAGAATCTGCAGAACATCAGATGGAAGATGCAGAACACAAACGTTATACACCCATGGGTGAAAACGTAACTATGGGGAAAATAACAGAAAACATTCTGTAACCAAGCAACTCTCCCAGGGAAATTTTAGAAATGAAACTTCTCAAAAATATGCCAAAAGCATGGGAGAATTGCAAGGGGGGACTTTAGAAGGTTAGGGGAGAGGAAACACTGAATAAGCAGTGCAACAATTAGCAAGAATGACAACAAGAGGCGTTTGCCTCGAAAATAGGCAACTTAACATAATTTTAACAAAAAATTTTAAGTACAGCCCTGATTATTTTTTGCCACTTCTTTTTTCCTCTCCTCCTTCTATCCTCCTTAGAATCACATTTTCTCCAAGAATTACGTGTCTGGCATCCTTTAAACTGAGATTTACAAGCACAAAGATCAGTGAGATGTTGACTGATGAAGGGCCAAACAGAGAATGATATTTGGCGCCAATTTCGGGACGACTGCGTCACTGCGCATGCGCAGTAGAGTCGTACTATGGAGGTCCTTTAGGACATGATTTCTTTTTGTTTTGGATGCAAATTTTGGGGATTGGGGGGCAAAATTTGTGTTTGGCCCTGGTTTTTGTGGAGTTAGCACCAGCTAAGTCTGGGTCATTGGTACAGTATAAAAATTTATGTTGTTTATCTTGGAAATTTTACCCAAGTTAATAAAAGTGATAAATTTGTCCTTTGAGTGCAACAAGACTTTGCAATGCTTTAGCATTGCAAAGCCTTCTTGCGCTCAGTGGTCGAAATACACCACCACCCATGGTGTTCTATAAATTATGAGGCCTGAAACATAAAACAAACCAAAAATATGAACTTTTGATGGCAAAGAAATAATTACAAAAATAAAAACTAAAATAAAAATCTGCTAGCCCACCCACAGCCAGCCCGCATGCAATTTTACACTATTTTATGTGGCCTCAAGTTAATCTTCTGTCTGAAAAATCAGGCCAGTGTGATACCAAAAATATTATCAAACTAATGCCTCATAAAATAAATTAAGGCAATTTTTTTTCAAAAGGGAGGTTTTTATCCCCCCCCCCCCCCCGACTTAAGTCGGGTGGCATATAGTGATTGAAGTGTGCGTGTGTCCTTTCGTGTGTGTGTGTGTGTCCGAGCCAATAACTCCAAAACTGTTAGGGTCACATTTCAAGGTCACACTAAAAATCGGTCAATATTCGTGTCTCAGCCATAACTCAGAAACAAATCATAGTACAATTGTTAAACTTTCTACAAATGTTAAGGACAGTCAGAAGGTGTGTCGCGTATAATAGTTTCCGCCACATCTGCAAGGTGAAGATCACAAGGGGATGTCACAGGGGGGCATGTGTTACCTAAGAAACATTCTTCTTGTTTTCTTTATATTTTTTTTGCACATATGAAGCATGGATTGAGAGGCTTTCTGCTGTCTTTTCACACACAAAAATATAGAAAGTGCATAACTATACAAATTAACTCATTTAATTTAAAAAAAAAAAATTGTTTTGCACCTTTAGGTATACTCTTCAAAGTTTAGTTTCACTGTCCTCTACTTGTAAATATTAAAGCCCAGTCTCGAATTTTGGAGTGGCGACATTGATGATGGGGGAATACAGGGTGTGCACATCCTTGAAAAGTCCTTGAATTTCAATCTTGCTCCTTGAATTTTGAAAATTCAGAAAATGTACTTGAAAAGTACTTGAAAATCCATCAGACTCCTTGAAAGTCCTTGAATTTTGCCCTATATCATTTTTACCTGTGTAATAGTGGACAATTGAAACATCTCTTTTGCACTTGTTTTAGTTGAAAAACGAAAAAAAAACATAAATAATGGATAATCGATAAATGAGGAATTAAAGTTCAGGTATTATTTAACTGGGCGTCATTCTGTAAGTACCATAATTTTGTTGCAGAGCATTTTAGAAGCACCGTTTTTCTGGAATTTAGGATGAGGTAAAAGACATTTTTAATCCTTTACCCAGTGTAACGTCCAAAACCGGCCACTGCTATTCTCAAAAATGGCCAATTAATTTCAATTATTTTTTTCATTTTTGTCTCGAAAACATAGGTTATGACCCCTCAGTGGAACGAGCTCATCGGGCTAGTTCAAATGTGGGGCCATAACCTATGTTTTTGAGACAAAAAATTAGTTATTCAAAAAATTTTTTGCAAGTGTCGTCTGCTTTTCATGTAAGGTAAAGGGTTAAATTTGGTAAGGCTTCTAAAAATGGTTATATTCCAAATGTACATTTTGAAAAAAACATCCTTGGAAAATGCTGATATGTCCTTGAAAAGTCCTTGAATTTTTTTGGTCCTTGACTGTAAGGACCCTGGAATACTTGCTGATTAACTTGTCTAATTTTAAAAATAAAATTGTTCGCACATTTAGTTACATTCACTCTTCAGAGTTTAGATTCAGCCCTCTAAAAATGGGCCAAAATGAGGAAAGGCTGAACTGAGTGATGCGAGGTTTACATGAAAATGATTATTTTCAAAAATTGAATGTGCTCGAGTGTGATAAATGGGCATTTTAATTTGTCAAATAAACGTCCATTTATTTGAAATCACTCGACAAGCAATTGTCCATTGTCGCTTTTGGCGTATTTTTTTTATTTCCATTTTGTTGCGTTTCAGTTGGAGCTTCAAGTGTCAAAACGAAAATAGGTGACTTACGTGACTCAACAAAATAACCCAGATTGGAAGTAGGTTACGTCGATTAGGATGCCGAAAATGTATACACAACGGACGTATTTTATAACACAGTTTTTTTATTAGGGCCCCGCCGTGAGGCGGACGCCCTATAGTGATCGCTCTGTCCATGCGTCCGTGCGTCCATCCGTCCGTCTGTAACAAAACTTGTCCGGGCTGTAATCTTTCTCTTTTAATAGATAAAGTTTTGATATTTGACATGTGAGTATATTATCTCAAGACGATGTGTCGCGTACCAAGGTTGCCATGCTTTGACCTCAAGGTCAAATTATTCCGTTTTCGGGGTTCTTTTCTGACAAGTTCGTGTCTGGGCTGTAACTTTTTTCACTTAATAGATAGGGTTTTGATATTTGGTATGTGGGTAGATTATCTCAAGACGATGTGTCGCGTACCACGGTTGCCATGTTTTGAACTTGAACTTTGACCTCAAGGTCAAATTATTCCGAATTCGGGGTTCTTTTCTGACAAGTTCGTGTCCGGGCTGTAACTTTTTTCCCTTAATAGATAGGTTTTTGATATTTGGTATGTGGATAGATTATCTCAAGACGATGTGTTGCGTATCAAGGTTGCCATGCTTTGACCTTGAAGTTTGACCTCAAGGTCAAATTATTCAGATTTTTTTTTTGTTTTTCTGACAAGTTCATGTCCGGGCTGTAACTTTTTTCCCTTAATAGATAGGGTTTTGATATTTGGTATGTGGGTAGATTATCTCAAGACGATGTGTCGCGTATCACGGTTGCCATGCTTTGACCTTGAACTTTGACCTTGAACTTTGACCTCAAGGTCAAATTATTCCGAATTTGGGGTTCTTTTCTGACAAGTTCGTGTCCGGGCTGTAACTTTTTTCCCTTAATAGATAGGGTTTTGATATTTGGTATGTGGATAGATTATCTCAAGACGACGTGTCACGTACCAAGGTTGCCATGCTTTGACCTTGAAGTTTGACCTCAAGGTCAAATTATTCAGATTTTTTTTTTCTGACAAGTTCGTGTCCAGGCTGTAACATTCAGAATTTGGGTTTTTTTTCTGACAAGTTCGTGTCCGTGAAGGGATTTTAATTAGATTTTACCTATTGCTTGAAATATTTTAGTATTACGGTTCACATCAGTTTATACCTAACATCGATTAGTTGCTGCGGGGCCCGCAGAGATGTATTCCATCTCCGTGATATCTAATTTCGTTTTGCTGATGACTGTTAACTGTTGGGCTGTCTATTCCCAGAAAAACACGAATGGAATTGAAACACATGAAAAAAAAGCTTTAGAGATGACAAGAAAAGCTTTGTACAGGACACAAGTGTGCATGTTTACGATCTTGAAAATGGGTCCTCCTAAACAACGGAATGACACGAAATGATGTGGAATGACACCAGAATGCCATAAAAATGATGCGGAATGACATTTTGTTTACAAAATGCTGGACCCCAGGATGTATTTTGTTTATTAACTAACAAAGTACCTCCCAAACAACCTTCTTACATCTGGTCCTGTTCACACTTTCAGACTTAGGAAATTATTAGCTTAGTAGGCTTTGGTGGAGTTACGATGTTGGGGAGCTGGCAGCTGCTCGTCGTTGCTCGGTGGTTCTCTCCGGGTACTCCGGCTTCCTCCACCCGTAAAACTGTCACGGTCATGATTAGCCATCGTGCATAAATATGTGACCTTAAACATCAATAAATAAATAAATAGTAGGCTTTGGTGAAAGGCAACCACAGGAGGACGCTGGGGGCTGGCACGAAGAAGAGGGGAGGGGTCATGAAGGAGAGGGTAGCAGTGGGGGATGTTCAGTCAATAATTACTTTGTGATTTTTTAACCTGGCATAGATGCATCACAGACAGACAACTGGACCTGGATTATTTGGACGTTAATGGAGGACCACAAAATTAATTGAAAATATGAAGGGGTGGCGGGGGTGGTACATGAATATTCTTAATTTTCCCCTCTTGCCAATGAAGTCCCCTACATGTCTCTGCAGTCTCCCTATTTTTTCTGGAGGGAGACATGGAGTCTCCCTAAAATTCCCCCCTAGGCTGGTCCCTGCCCAGTGTCAGACTTTGGAGTGGTGACATAGATGATAGGGGAATACTTTCTGATTAACAGAATATTTTTGTTAATGTATATAATTCCCAAACACTAAAACGCTGTATCTTTTGAACAAATTTGACCTTTTAACTCCTTACATGCTGTGGATGGATATTCCTGCCCAGTACAGGGGTTCTCTTGTCACTGAAATTAGTCAAATTTGGGCATATTTAACCCTTTACTTAACATGAAAAGCAGACGACACTTGCAAACAGAATTCTTGAATAACTAATTTTTTTCCATTTTTTGTCTCAAAAACATAGGTTATTATAAGTTAGAGGGCGTTTAGTTGGCAGATACTATAAGTTACAGGACGTTCAGGTGGCGGATACGGTATCATATGAGGCGAGGTGAAAACAATATTGGACGAGGCGGTACGCCGAGTCCAATATTGTTTTTGCCGAGTCTCATATGATACCGTATCCGCCATCTGAACGTCCTGTAACGTATTTATTATGCCAGCGAAAACAAAATAACAATCAAATTTGAACGCCGGCACATTTTCAAAACTGGTTCAAAACGCTATGTAAGTTGTAACAAACGTGCACAGTTGTCTCCCTGTTTGTGTATAATTTCCTTGACAACACAGACAACAGCGACAGACGCTTTTCTTCGTACTGTCACTTTGTCTTGAGTGTGCAGAAAATGTCCGAAACGTCCGATTTTATAGAATTCGAACAAAATAAATGTATCTCGCATCTTTTCCCATTGCCTTTCATTCATTTTCCTACAATTTCATCATTGTGCAATCTTATAATTATTCAATGAAATTAAATCCATTTTCGAAGCGACGTTATCCATTTACCACAACAGAGACTACAGAATGAGCTCAAGGAGAAAAAATGAAATTAATCTATTCCCGGGATAAGACAATTTTTTTCTCAGTTTATTTATTCACACTATATATATTTTTCAACTTTCTAACAACGCATTTATGGGTTCTGTATTTTTTCTAAAGCTTTTAAAATATCGAGGCGAACACCGTACCCAAACTGTTGAGCCTCAATAAGCTTAGACCCTATGTCAAGTTAGGACCAGGCCGACTTATCCGTTATCGGTAGATCGTATAGAGTAGTATTTCTCACTTCAAATAATTAAATTTACATTTAGAAAATAAATTTCACAATAAATTTATTATAAAACAAGAGAAAATGAGACATATAGACACAGAGGGACGTTTGATTGTACTGCAATTTCTTCAATATGGATACAAAAGCACCGCGAGGTGAGGAATTTCCACGTCGAAACAAAATGGCGGTACTGACCTAATACGAGTTTCGTATTAGGTCACCTCGGGCTGCAGGGGACCCAATACGGCTCAGTACCATCCCACTATTCGGGGGCTGTGATTGGCGAATTTCATAAGCTGGCATAATAAAGTGTCATATACGGCGAAGAGAAAACAATATTAGGTGAGGCGAACCTAATATTGTTTTCTCTTCGCCCTATATGACACTGTATCTGCCAACTAAATGCCCTGTAACGTATTTATTATGCACGGCATGCTAAAATGTCATTGGGGAAGTTAACTCAACGAATAGTTAAATGATGCGCACTTCTAGAAAAATGTAAACAAAGCAGACGATGTTTACATATGCAACAAGGGAAGTAATTTTGCTTCCGCATTCTAATAAATCACTCGTGATTTGTTCTATAACCGCCAATGTTTTGGGCTGGTTTGGCATTTTATTATAACAATTTCATTCAATCGAATGCAATGTTTATACGACGGGGCTATTTTATATGGTGGGTCTTCTGTACAACTGCGCTGCAGCATGTACATACGTGCATAGCAGGGTAGCATCACTAAATTTACCCTCTGGGAACCTCAGTCTGATCAGGGTCTCAAAACTAAACAGAAAGAGGTGCCCAGAGGATCAATTGGTTCACTGTATGGAATAGCATCATCAAATTCACCCTCTGGGGACCTCATTCTGCAAATGTCAGACTGCTTATTTTCAGGCCTGCATGGCTGCTGACTAGATTTGAAGAAATATATGAAAATACTCAGCAGGTTAAGAGTTAAGTGCATACAAGCTCATTGCTCGATCATTGGACTACAGAATGAAAGGGCATAGGTTCAGTCCTCACTCATGTTATCTGCATTGTGTCCTTCGGTAAGACACTTAATAGTGGGAGTACGATAGTGCAGTGTCCATGGGCTTACTTTGAGTCATTGTTAAACATGCACTTAACCCTTTACCCAACGAATCGGTCGCATCCGCCCGCGTAATATCCAAATTCAGCAGTTGAAAAAATATTATTTTTCACAAAATCCCAACAAAACTATATCATGTGGCCCCTCGTTGGACCGAGCTCGTTCCAACGAGGGCTCACATGATATGGTTTGGTTGAAATTTTTTGAAAAATTTAAAAAAATGATATTTAAAAAAATAAATTTTGATATCGTCTCCGTTGGGTAAAGGGTTAACCAATGCTAACCTTGCATGCTTGTATGAGGTTAGTAAGTTGCAGCATCTGAAAAATTACTTACAACTCTGTTCTCTTAAGATACTTCCATCTTCCTCAACCCTTAACTCTCTCACACAACTTAACCATGACTGTTGAAAGTGTTATTAACCCTTCAGGGCCAAATTCCAACATTGATGACTTTGTAATGCAAGGGAACAGGCGCCCCAACAAGCATTCTTTGGATAAACTCAAAACTTGTTTTCTAAGTGCCTTGTCAGTTGTTTCTAGGCATGTCTTGGTTGCTTCTGTAGCAGGCCTTGCATTTTTAAAAATGCAGGAGGGCTAAAAGTCGCTCTCCTTGCGTGGCCTAGGGGAGCGATTACTATTAGTGAATTCTACCTTGTTTGCTTTGTATATTTTATTTGGTATTGTTAACAGGGTAGTCTATGTGAGACGTCTGCACTGCCCTTCCCACAACTCCGGGCCTCAGCAAGGCCCAGAGGTGTGGGAAGGGCAGTGCAGATGTCTAACACAGACCACTGACATAGCAGAGATTGGGTTTTAGGAATAGACTGTTATGATAATCATTATTAGTCCCCCACGATTTCACCATGAAGGGGACTATTGGATTGCACTCTGTCTGTCCATCCATCTGTCTGTCTGTCCATTCGTCAGTCCGTCAATCTGTTGTTCTGTCCTGTTACCACCTGTATCTCAGAGATACTGTTGCGCTTTTGTTTCATATTTTCAGATTTTATGGGACAATAGGAAAAATTGATGCATATCAATTTTTTTCCGGAAAAAATTCTGGATGGCCTACTGGTGGCCATTTTTGTTGGAAATTGCGTATAATATTCGTTATACGCTCAGAACTTCTGAACAACATATCCGATTTTCATTATTTTTTGTTTGGAGGTCTAGCAGCATAAAATAAAATAACATATCATACGTTTTTTTTCTCTTGTGCATAAATTACACAAATTAGCCTTACTTAACCTTTTTTCAGGTAATATTTTTGTGCGTATTATGTTCTGTACTGTTACCACCTGTATCTCAGAGATGCTTTGATGCTTTTGTTTCAGATTTTCAGATTTTATGGGCATTAGAAAAATTGATGCACGTCAACTTTTCCGAAAACAATTCAAGATGTCCGACTGGCGGCCATTTTTGTTGGAAATTGCGTGTAATTCGTTATATGCTCAGAACTTCTGAATGACATTTCCGATTTCAATAATGTATGGTATGGAGGTCTAGCAGCATACGATAAATAACATATTATACAGTTTTTTTTTTCTTGTGCATAAATTATGTAAGTGAGCCTTACTTAACTTTTTTACAGGTATTTTGATGCTTCCAATAAAACCACAGAAATATGGGTAATATTGGGACTAGTTTGTTGAGTTGTTCCTTTGATATCCATATTTGTTTGGGTTTTATTGAGGAAATATCTGCATATTTCACAGTAATCTACCTACCATGGGAGACGATTGTCTGATCGCTGGCAATCAGCGTTGCACTTTTTTTCTAAGGCCAGGAGTGCTAGTTTTCGCCCTTCTTAATTTTTTTAAGGCGAGCAAATAAATTGCTCTTCTGAAAATACCAGGCCTGCTGTAGGCAGCCAAGACTAAAAACAACTGCAAAGCCACAGGAGGTAGATTTTTAAAGTACAGCGAAAATGTATAAAAATCTCCAGGTACGTGATGGTTAAAAATCTCCAGGCACTTGATGGTTAAACTCCAATAAATAACTAAATAAGTGAATGTGGGTGGATTATAGAGAAAATCTCTTGCCTTCTGCGAAACTGATGTATTTGAGGGTAAATTAATGAATAAAGATGGATGAATTTTTTCTTACCACCATTTCTATGTAGTTATTATGTATTCTGATGTATTACAGATAGTTGAACTAGAAAGCAGTACAGGAAATACTGACATCAGTCAAACAGATGAACTGAAAGATTTTAAAATACAATTGGATTTACTAAAAGAAGAAAACAAGGGAAAGAATGATGTATGTAAATAAAATCTTAGATGGCCTTAATTTTTCATTCAAATATCAAAGTGTGGACCTTGAATTAAGCCAATGCAGTTAGAGTGCCTTAATTGTTGCCACTGGAGATAAATGCTGCCGTAATATCATGTCCTTCTTTTTGTTTGCAGGTCTGTACAAATTAGAATTTAAGGCAGCCCATGAAAGGTTACCTTAACTTCTTCAGGAAAACCATATTTTTATACTGTACCAATGACCCAGACATAGATGGCTGGTGCTAACTCTTAAAAAACTAGGGCCAAACACAAATTTTGCCCCCCAATCCCCAAAATTTGCATCTAAAACCAAAAGAAATCATGTCCTGAAGGACCTCCATACTTTGCCCTTACTGCGCATGCGCAGTGTCAAGGACGTTCCGAAATTGGCGCCAATTATATTCTCTGTTTGGCCCTTCATCAGTCAACATCTCACTGATCTTTGTGCTTGTAAATCTCAGTTTAAAGGATGCCAGACACGTAATTATTGGAGAAATGGTAATTCTAAGGAGGATATAGAAGGAGGAGAGGAAAAAGGAGTGACAAAAAATAATCAGGGCTGTACTTAAAATTTTTTATGAAATTATGTTAAGTTGCCTATTTTCGAGGCATGGGCCTGTTGTTGTCATTCTTGCTATAAAGTTGCACTGCTTATTCAGTGTTTCCTCTCCCCTGGTCTTCTAAGTCCCCCCTTGCTATTCTCCCATGCTTTTGGCATATTTTTGAGAAAGATCATTTCTAAATTCTCTTGGGAGAATTAGCTTGGTTACAGAATGAATTCTGTTATTTTCCCCATATTTACGTTTTCACCCATGGGTGTATAAACGTTGTGTTCTGCATCTACCATCTGATGTTCTACAGATTCTCCCCTGGGAGTCTCTGTCTTGCATCAGATAGAGTGTAATTTTGATGACTGATTTGGGGCCAGTTTTGTCAGTGCCTGGAGTCATGTTTTCTGGTGTTTTTACACTGTTTGTTTACATTGGCAACAGTCTCTTTTGAGGGGGCTTTTTGCCTTTGGAGTAGTTTATCTCACTATAAGATACATTATTATTATCCGTAAGTGTTGCATTAATTGTTTAATATAATTTTAAAATTTTTGACCACACTTAGCCTTGGGATCCATTGGGGCTCAACGTTACTTTTCAGAAACTTGGGCTTCGCTGAAAAAATATTTTTCAAAAATTATTTTGATTTTCAATTGTTTTTTCAATATTAATGGATCATGTTATTATGTATCTTTGTGTTTAGGGGTTTGTGCGAGTACTAGGACTTGTTGTTGACTTTTCACAATGAAAGGATATTGTTCAAATTGTAATAGGAAGAAATCTTCCTCTGACTTTCATGATCATTGTATTAATTGTAGTCAGTGTACTCGCACTAATCCCTGTTCAATATGTCAATATTGGGATGACAAACATTGGAAACGTGTGTCACGATATGTTGTTGGTGGAGAAAGGGCTATGCCGGCTCTTTCTCCGCAGGGTCACTCTACTCTATCAGTTTCTATTTCAGAGGAACAAGAACAGGGTGATGTTTCCATGTTATCTTCCGCAAGTGCGCTTCCGTCGTCACAAATGAAAACAGAGCTAGCGGCAAAAGTGCTCATGGAGATAAGACAAATGTCGTCCGCTAGCTCGCCGGGTGTAGCGTCCATTCACCGAATGGTTCGGCAGCCGGGTTCGTCCGATGCGGTCCAGGAGGAAATGTTGGGTGATGCGAGCACTATAAACATTCAACGTGCACACCCAGTGACGGCGGATAGTAGGAGAGATCGGAGGAAGCCTTCGAGTCCGGTTCCTAGCTCGTCCAGGTCCAGCCGGGCCGCGAGCGAGAGAGGCCCCTCTCTCGTACAACAACATCTGGGACCAGATGTTGTGGTACAAAATGTGTCGCAAGCGGAGCACACGTCCATCGCTCGGGACGCTCCGTTGTATAGGCAGTCCGCTGAGACTGCTCAGGCTTCTTCCTCTCACCAGCGCACACGACCGCACCTTGACTACGTGACCGCCGATATTTTACCAGCTTCGCCGATCAGGAATTCTTCAGCGACCAGGTCACGCCATCCGGTAGCCAGGGACACGAGGCCGGTTGACTCCGGACGTTCGCATAGGAAGAGTATGCGGGAGTCACCAGATGCGGAGCTGCCCTCGGCGAAGCAGCGAAAGACTGCGCCTCCGCAGGCCTCGATGTCGGACGTGCTTGTTCAAATAGCACAACTTATCGCAGCATCCCAGCAACCGACAGAAACGGTGTCGGATCGGGAATTATCCGACGGCACTGGGTCAGTACGCTGCGCCGAAGCATCGGGTGCGGACGACCGGGAGCATCATGAGGTCCGACCGGATGGTGAAAGGGATACGGATGACTTGGAGCTATCCCTTTCGGAACAACATAAAGCTGCCGTGGACTTCATCCGGCACTTTCTTCCTCAAGTTGTTCCGTCGGGCCAGACTGCTGCGGTTCCGGACAAGAGAATTATAGCGTCATTGGACACTGATTTCTTTGAGCGGTTCAGGGACATCGCTTCCGAGTTTCCGTCTCAGTCCAATAATGTCACAAGAACATTTGAATTATTGAACGACGCTATATTCAAACTTGCTTCCAAAACAGGAAAAGCGGGTTTCTTGTCTGCCAATACTCTTAACCTGCCTTTCATTAATGCAAGGAATAAATTCGATACGGCAGGACAGGGTATCCCGAGAGTTCCTCTGCGTATGGACGACGAGGCGGAAGACTTAGAATTATCATTACCGTCATCTGCGTCTATTCCAACCGCGGTGTTGGAGACGACTATTTCGTCTAACAGAGCCAGTTTAGATGCTTTATCTTACGCAGACCACCTTACTAAGGCGTTATCACTGCGTCTTCAAGGGAAAGAATTCCAGGATATACAATCCTCTTTAAGACTTCTTTCAAGGGCAGTAGCTTATTCCACGTGTAACTCTGCCCTTACAGTGGCAAACCTGGAGTTGGTTAGACGTGACGCAGCCCTAGCTACATCCACACTTGTGGATAGTAAGGTGAAGAACTCTCTCAGAGTCGCTTCGGTCTCCGGAGAACTTCTCTTCGACGGCTAGCTTTCTGCAATTTACGATAAAATTACTAAGAAAGCTTTGGATTCTCTGCTGTTTAAATCTGCTTCTAAGAAGTCGGACACGGCAGATAAGAGTAAGACAGGCACTTCTGGGTCTAATGCGCCCAAGAGAGGTTCCTATAGAGGTTCCGGTGCGTCCTCTTGGTCTTATTCAAGGGACCGTCAAGGCAGCGACTCACGTGCGGGACGTCCTTCGGGCCGGGACAACCGGTTGGACGCCCCGAGGTCGACGGGACGAGGTGCGGGTCGCGGAGGACGTGGTTTCTCCTACCGCAGGCCTCGCAGGTCCAGGAGGTGATGGCTTCAACCTCTATCGCGTGCCGGTTGGCGGAAGGTTGTCGAGTTTTTCACAAGAGTGGGCATCGATTACGGACGACCCTTGGGTGAGAGGGGTGATTTCGGAAGGTCTAAAGATATCCTTCAAACGAAAGCCTCCATTAACTCGAAGTCCAAAATGGACTCAACTTCCGTCAAATCCGCAGAAAAGAGATGCTCTGTTATCAGAGGTGCAGTCTCTTTTAAGGAAGAACGCGGTAGAGGTCGTAGAAAACCAGGAGACATCGGGATTCTACAGCCATCTGTTTCTGGTTCCGAAACCAGACGGCTCGTTCCGTCCAGTCATAGATTTGAGCTGGATAAACAAGCTGATCGTTGCTCCGAAGTTTTATATGGAGACGATTCGATCGGTCAGAGCGAGTATTCGGGTGAACGATTATGCAACAAGCATAGATCTCAAAGATGCGTACTTTCACGTCATGGTACATCCGACATTCAGAAAGTATCTACGCTTCGCAGTCCTAGGGGTGGTGTATCAATTCCGGGCTATGTGCTTCGGATTGAATCTAGCACCCTGGGCTTTCACTCGGGTAATGAACTCGGTAATGATGTATTTCCGAGCTCATTCGTCTGCGGTAACGTCGGCCTACCTGGACGACATTCTTCAGAGGTACGGCAACGAGTTAACGCTTCAGAACGATGTGCAGAATCTTCTTCTTTTGCTCCGACGTCTCGGTTTTATAATAAACGAGGAGAAGTCGGATCTGGTGCTGTCCAAGTCATTCACACATCTGGGAATGAGCTTCGAGACGCACAACAATCTCGTTCGTCTGCCGTTAACCAGAGCAAAATTAGTCAGTTGTTATGCTCGCTATTGTCTGCACGCAGACAAAGTCACAGCGAGGGAGTTCATGAGACTGATAGGTCTGTGCGGAGCCGCTGTGGATCTCATTCCAATGGGGCGGTTACGCACGCGTCCTCTCCAAATTTTCTTGACTCAGAATTGGAGTGTGAAAATTCATTCGCTCGACATAGATGTTCTCTTGTCAGATCAAGTGAAACAATAGATTCAGACTTGGGCAAACATTCAGTGGTTAACTCAGGGAGTTCCGCTGCAGTTGCCGGATCCGAGTTTTACCATTATGACGGATGCCAGTCAAACAGGTTGGGGTGCATCATTGATCCCAACGGTTTCGAGATGCCAGGGTCTTTGGGATCCGCAATTCCTGGGCAAGCACATAAACATCAAGGAAATGATGTCAATTTGGCTTGCGTTACGTCATTGGATGGACATTATTCACAATGCTCATGTCCAAATCCTATCCGACAATATGACAGTAGTGGCGTATATATGCATTCAGGGAGGCACTCATTCAATTCCGTTGTTCAATCTAACGGAAAGAATCCTTCTGTTTGCTCTAGAACATCAAGTTCTACTTTCGGTCCGTCATATTCCGGGTCGTCTGAACGTACTAGCAGACTCCCTTTCACGAAAGGGTCGCTTGTTGCCGTCGGAGTGGTCTCTCAACAAACAAGTATTCAATCAGATTTGCTACCAATGGGAACGGCCAATGATAGACTTATTTGCGACACATCTCAACAATCAGTTGCAGACGTATGTGTCTCCGTGTCCGGATCCAAGAGCATTTGCAGTAGACGCTCTATCGATCCCTTGGGACGGAATGATAGGATATGCGTATCCTCCAGCGCCATTAATTCAGCAAGTATTGCTAAAGATAAAACAATCTCAATGCAAAATTCTGTTGGTAGCATCTCTGTCTCCACAGAGACCGTGAATAAATCTACTCAGGTGTCTGTTGTGGGACCTACCGCGAAAGCTTCCTCCACAGGAGGATCTTCTTTCGCAGGGGAAACCGCGTCAACTCCATCACAACCCGCAAGGTCTCAACCTTCTCGTTTTTCTGTTGTGCGGTCCTTCTTGCATGGCAAGCACTTTACAGGACGAGCAGTGGACACGATTTCTAACTGTAGGAGGACCTCCTCTTCGCTAAACTATGCGGCTAATTGGAAGGTTTTTCGTCGTTGGTGTAGGGATCATTCTGTTGATATTTTTGATCCCTCCATACCAGACATTGCAAACTTTCTAGTATACTTGTTTGACGAAATCAAACTGCAGCCTGTTACTATTAAGGGTTATAGGTCTATGTTATCTGATACCTATGCACATCATGATAGTTTACAAATTGGATCTAATGTCTCTTTATCAAAATTAGTTAGAAACTTCTCGATAAATAGACCCAGAACTCTTAGGTTAATTCCTAAGTGGAATTTAGCTTGGGTTCTTCTTAAACTGAAGGAAAAGCCATTTGACCCTCTTGGGACAGTAGATTTCAAATTCTTGTCTTATAAGACAGCTTTTCTCTTAGCTTTCTCTTCTGCTAGAAGAGTCAGTGAGCTTCATGCACTGTCGGTGGATGATTCTCACTATCGTAGTGTCGGGAACACTATCACCTTCACTACTAATGTGGGATTTTTAGCTAAGAATCAGGCTCCTAATAAATATCCGGAACCTATTGTTATTAAGGCCCTTCTATCCTCAGACGGGCGTAGGCCTTTACTCTGTCCTGTTAGAGCGTTACGTATCTATAAACAGAGATCTCAGTTTATCAGAAAGGGACAAAAACGTTTCTTTCTGTCTCTGATGCCTAATAGAAAGGACATTTCGGTCCATTCTATTGCTAGATGGATTCAATTAACTATCCGTACTGCTTATGAAAATTTATCTTCTTCTCAGCAGTCTATGCTTAAGATTTCGGCTCATGAAGTAAGAGCTCTTTCTACATCTTGGGCTTACGCTAATAGTTTTGCTATTACAGATTTAATGAAGGCTGCTTATTGGTCTCAGCCATCCACATTCACGAATTTTTATCTCAGAAATATTGAGTCCATTTCTGGAGACCTGCATTGTTTAGGTCCGTTATCTGTTGCTCAGAATGTCGTCCACTAAACAGTTGCAACTATAGTTATGCAGGCTTTCTGTTCCAGCAGTGACTCCGTCCGGCTGCCCTCTTCGCTCTGGGCTATTTGACCCAGGGCAAGGGGAAGGGGGGGGGGAGGGTGTTCCCTTAGGTCACCTGCTTTATAGTGAAAAGCAAGGGAATGCCTCCTCCGAAGTCAGTATTTCTGAGTCGTTTCCGGGATGGTTTTAAAGTGTAATATTAATGTTAAAAATTCATTCATGTCATATTTTTAAAGTGTAGCTCGGTGTGAAGCATTTGTATATGTCAAGTGTCAAACGGGCGTTAATATACAATCCTCGGACACTTTTAAAGAATATAAAGAGTCTCAATTCTCTGGACTAACTTTATTTATTGGCTTACTTTAAAAATAATTAGTATAAAGGGTTATACTGGATGTTAATAGAGAACATGAATGTTATTGTGCTCAATTATGAAGGGTATTGTATTTTTCTAATTTAACATAAAATAAGAAAGATACATGTAAAGCCTAATAGTCCTTTTCTCCTTGAGGGGGTTGACTCTATATTATATAGTTGAGCTTATTGGATTTTCCTCTATGTCCTAGGCCCTCCAGCCTTTTTACTATTCAGCTATGTCTGGGTCATTGGTACAGTATAAAAATGTTACAAAATTTATAGTAATTTATATATTTTTTATACTTACCAATGACCCAGACGGGGATGGCCCTCCCAGGAGTTGGGAACTCATACCTCCCCGCTGAGTACATAGCGCTGACCAGGCACTGCTTGTAAGAATGATGTCGGAATGTCCTTGACACTGCGCATGCGCAGTAAGGGCAAAGTATGAAGGTCCTTCAGGACATGATTTCTTTTGGTTTTAGATGCAAATTTTGGGGATTGGGGGGCAAAATTTGTGTTTGGCCCTAGTTTTTTAAGAGTTAGCACCAGCCATCTATGTCTGGGTCATTGGTAAGTATAAAAAATATATAAATTACTATAAATTTTTTAACTTTTCAGGTAACCTTTTTCTGAAATTTTAACCCTTTACCCAACTTAAGGGCCAAAACCGGCCAGCGCTATTCACAAAAATCACCATTCAACTTTCATTATTTTTTTCACTTAAAAACATAGCTTCTGACCCCTCGTTGGAATGAGCTCAACGAGCTCGTTCCAATGATGGGTCATAAGCTATGTTTTTGACTCAAAAAATGAAAAAAATTAGTTATTCAAGAATTTTATTTGCAAGTGTTGTCTGCCTCTCGTGTTAGCTAAAGGGTTAATCCTTTACCTAATGAGTCAGTCAGATTCGCCAACGTAATTTAAGGGGACGTCCAACCTAACTTTGGTCAAATTTCATGCAATTTTCTTTCAAGTCTAAAAAAGGCCCAAAATGAATAACCCCAATAAATTATATACCAAAATGCTTGGAATGAAACATAGAACATGTGGAAACTGAAATTTGCCATGGAACTGTTGCCATGTGTAAATAGCACCACCTGAAAGTCTGCTATGGCATAAGTAAGAGAACAAAATTTTCACAATAAAATACCTCAAAATAAAATAACAGCTGTATTCTATAAACATTTAAGTACATACTTGAAGAAATCTTTTCCTAATTCATGAAAGTAATAAAGATTGAGACCAAATGTTATAAGTGGAGTGCTCACTGATTGAAGGCAGACATTTTCTTTTGTTTATGTTTTGATTTGGGGAGTTCAACAAAGGTCAACTTGAAGGAGTCCAGCAGAAGAAGTATGGAAGGACAAAAGAGTGTCTCCCAATATAAAGATGTATGTGTTACTGTGGTAGTTTGGAAAGAAACTATGATATTCTCCTGTGTAGAATGCACTGCAAAGTCATACATTGCAGTTGAATAAATACATTTACAAACCCCTTGCACTGTAACCCCTTTTATCCCATGCATCAATTTGATAGTGATTAAATTGTTAAATTTGTCTGGTTTATCAATAAGTATAATAGCTTTGTTTACTCTTGGACACCAATACACTCATGATATCTGTTGGAGAAGAAATAAGGGTAACTGTAACCTGTCACTGCAATAAACCATCTAATGTACTTAAAAGTACACTGTTATTCAAAACACATCAAATCAACCTTACATAACCATTATTGCATGTACTTTCCCCAAGGAGGCTTATTGGCATATTGAGATCAGAAGGGCACATCCAGAGGGTCTCGCATATGTTTTTCAAGAACGCAGTACACAAAGCAATCCCCAAAAGGTGACAAGTGAGCTCCATTTGACACAAAAAATTTCCCGGAGGGGGGGGGGGGGGGGGGGGGGGGGGGGGGGGGGGCTCTCTTCCTTGTAGGACTCTACCTCCGGCACTCAAGGCATATGCCTTTTTTCTCAAACTCTTTTTTTCTTTTTGAAGATCCTGGCCACACATGTTCCAAACACTATCAGACAGGTAACCCTCCAAATAAGTGTGAAAGGCAAAAATCATGTTACATTGCAAAACATTCTTTTTAGACTTTTAGTTGTGGACCTTTCATGCTTCTTACTTCCAACTATAACACTTAATTTATCAATTAATGGGTGAATAGAAAAGTCCTGCCATAATCAACATTTCGAGTTTCATAAGCCTTCAAAACAGCTCCGATAAAAGTGTCAAACATCAGATTGGTGGCTTTATACAGAATATTCATTAGGTTGTTGCTTGATAAGTAATAGGAACAAAATCTTCAACGGAAAATTCTGTAGCAATACATTTGAGGGTATTTGCAGGCACTTTGCAACAAACTGTAACAAATCAACTAGTTATAAAAAAAAATTTCTATCTTAAAAGAGTGAAAAAGTACCACAACTCTGAAAAAATGTGGGAAGAAACACATGCTACAGCAGCTACACAGGCATTGTTTTCCCATGATGCTCGATCACAAAACCAAATATCCTTCAAATTGGAGTAGCAATGGTTGAGATACAAGGGAGAATGTTGGTACATGTAATGATGAATGGGTAAGACTAAGATTAAGAGGACAGGGGTCACAACTGCACGGCCCTAGATGCACCTTTGATTTTCCAACTTCCAGGTCTTGGGCATAATAATCGCAACACACCCACCTTATCAATTCATAATTTCAGTAAAATAAAAGAAATTATCAATTTTAATTAATTAATAGATGATGGGAAATATTTGGCTTCCTTTGCCTTCTCGTACTATTTAATTACCACAAACAATATCAGTTTGATGCCGACAAATGAAACTGAACGCATGTGGTCTGGTTAAAAAGTAACTCGGCATGGATAATGAAGAAATTGCGAATATTTCATTTGTTTGAAAGGCAATTGCAGCTAATATTGACCGTGCATTCGATAATTCGTTTCGGTTTTGACCACACGGCCACGCTGACACTCAGTGACAGCGGTTATGTTTATTGTGATATGCAAATTGGGAGATGGTTTCCGGTGAAGGAGATTTGTCACATTTGTCAGTGTAAAACGATGACAAAAGACACTGATCAACGCTTGTGTTAGTATGGTTGGTTGCAAGAAAAAACTGAATTCTCAGCATCGTCCAAGCGCACCTTATTTAAAAGCGCGAATGCATCATTTTCAACCCATCTTCAATTGGTCATTTGCAGACATCAAAAAAATTCCATGGTTACTAGGAAGTAAATAACTTTGCAACATCGCGGGAAGTCAACACGCTCAATATAGTTCTAGGTCACTTGGAATATACTTCAAAAATTTGTGTTGGTGTTATTACATTCAAACGTCAAAACCCACCAGAGTGTGTGTCAAAAAAATGCTTTCTCCAAGTCTGTAGTATGTTATCAATATATTAAGGAGAAGGCTTTCGAATTACCGATTATTTTGTGGTTTTACCGGTTCGTTACTTATGCCATTTGCAAATTAATCTTCTTCAAAATCCTAAAATTCACATTTTTTCCTGAAAAAAATTATATGTACCTTTTCTATGCACTTTACTCATTATTTTGATATATAATTTGCCTTTCCTTACTTCTCTTATCTGTTTCTGAGGCATTGGGAAAAATGTCAAAAAATTGACCAAAGTTAGGTTGGACGACCCCTTAAATATTGAGCAGTTGAAAAAAAAAACTTCTTCAAACAAAATTAAACAATATCATATTATGTGACCCCTCATTGCGACGCGCTCAAAGAGCTCATTCTGCTGAGAGGTCACGTGAAATGGTTTTGTTGAAATGTTTCTGAAAAATTTGAAAATAAATATTGAAAATAACACATTTTTTGATATCGTGTGCATTGGGTAAACGGTTAAGCAGGAGAAAGTAAAAGTCAAACCAGTTAATTTTTTGTTTGTTAATTGAATATAACTTCCAAACACAAAACTATTTACCATACCTTCACATGTGACTTGTTGATTTTGTATAGGATGTACAGTAAACTCTTGTTAATTGAATAAAAATTCTTGTAATATACTATTAAAAAAAAGTAGGGGATATTTGATAAAAGTAAGATATCTGAAGAAATATATTTATATTTTCATCAAAAAGTTAGTTGTGGCATTGCACTGTGACATCTGGTGAATGATTTTAGCCATAGTTAGGTGTCTGACTAGCACACATTCCATGCACTGAGCTGTAGAAGACATATGAACGGTCAATCGTAGAATTTACCACATTCAGTCTAAGACCTTAATACTTTGTAAATCGCCTCGGTTTGCAAGACAAATACAGATCCAACGTGGCATACTCCTCACCAAAACGTCCAATATGAGCTTGACTGATGTTATTCCATTCTTCCTGCAGTGCAGTGGTGAGTTCCTGGACATTGGTAGGGGGCTATTGGCATTGTTGTAGGTGCCTGTCAAGCATATCCCAGATATGCTCGATTGGTGAAAGGTTTGGACTTAATGCTGGCCAAGGCAGTCTAGTGATGTTCTGCTCCTGCAGGAACTCTGTAGCAACACAGGCCCTGTGTGCTCTTGCATTGTCATCTTGGAAAATGAATTGACGGCCGTGACATCGTGCAAATAGCACCACATGAGCTGCTAACATGTTGTCATGGTAGTACTGCCCTGTGACACGCCTCTCGATGACATGTAATGCTGTTCTGCTTGTCATGGTTATGCCTCCCCACACCATAACCGATCCACCACCAAAACGACCATGCTGCCTAACGGCTACACCATGGTATCGTTCATTCCACCGCTGCCACACTCTGTTTTGACTGTTGGGGAAGTCGAGAGTGCACCTCGATTCATCGGAAGACATGACATTGCTCCACCGACATATATCCCATCGCTGTCATGCTCCACACCAATTATGCCCTGTTGCGATGTGACGTTCAGTCAAACGTTGAATTATTCGAGGACATCGAGCATTCAAATTCCAGCTGTGTAGGCGATTTCAGATAGTCTGACCACTGACTCGCACATCAGCTTGGTGCAGCTGCTTCCAATTTCTGAGGCACTTTGATGGTGGTACGTAATGCTGTGGTTTGGATGAAATGATCCTGGTTAGCAGTTGTCGCCCTTGGATGACCTGACCAACGTCTGTCATCAGCATTGCCTGTCTGACTGTAGCATGTCCACAACCTGCTAATCACCGATTGAGTAATGTTAAGAATTTGAGTCACAGCAGTCTGTGTGTTGCCAGCTTCCAACATGCCAACGGCACCTAAACGTTTGTCACGTGTCAGTCTTTGCATACCTCAAAAGTTTTGTTTCGACCAGAAACCATTGATGAACTAGTTTATACCAATAAAAAGAACGATGAGACCTCTGAAAAAGTCTGTCCAGTACAAATGAAAATTTCAAAACGTACCCCACAGATGTTAATGTGACACTCCTGTTTAGCCATAGAACATCCAATAAGTGCATTGAATCTGCTATGTTTTGTTTGTCGGAGCTCAGTGAGCAAAATGTAATAGAATACTCAGTTTATATCTAGAGTCTTGGAAGGTGACTAAATTCCTGTTAAATGAATATTGCTGTTAGGCCTAAAAAAATTAAAAATCTGTTTCTCAGGCCCTCCCACATGGTCCTTTTGCCTGCTGCATGCTCTCTTTTTATAACCAATGTAAATGTAAAAAAAAATAAAAATTAAATGGTTTATGTCCAAAGTTAAAAAAATTCATAAATTTGTCCCTTGAGTGCAAGAAGGCTTTGCAATGCTTTAGCATTGCAAAGCCTTCTTGCTCTCATGGGACGAAATAACCACCACCCATGCTATTCCTTAGATTATGAGGCCTAAAACATAAACCAAGAACATGAACTTTTGATGGCAAAGAAATAATTACAGAAATAAAAACTAAAATAAAGAAACGCTCGCCCGCATGCATTTTTACAAATAATGGCCTGAGAAACAGAAGATCTACTTTGTGTGGCCTTAACTGAATACTTTTCCCTGGCCAAGTGATTATTACATTAACAAGGAGTGTGGTGGCTCACTAGTTATAGCATTGAATTTCAAGTCGAAAGGTTCATGGTTCCATCCCCACCAGGGGTAACTGCCATGTGTCCTTGGGCAAGGCACTTCATCCCGACTGCCTACATGGGGGCACGGTGGTGCTGTGCATTAACCCTTTACCCAGCAAATCGGCCACATCCGCCCGCGTAATATGCAAATTCAGTGTTTGAAAAAACATTATATTTTTATACTGTACCAATGACCCAGACATAGCTGGTGCTAACTCTTAAAAATCTAGGGCCAAACACAAATTTTGCCCCCCAATCCCCAAAATTTGCATCTAAAACCAAAGAAATCATGTCCTGAATGGCCCTCCATACTTCGCCTCTACTGCGCATGCGCAGTGTCAAGGACGTCCCGAAATTGGCGCCATTTATTATTCTTTGTTTGGCCCTTCATCAGTTCACATCTGACTGATCTTTGTGCTTGTAAATCTCAGTTTAAATGATGCCAGACACATAAATATTAGAGAAATGGTGGATCTAAGGAGGAAATAGAAGGAGGAGAGGAAAAATGAGTGACAGAAAATAATCAGGGCTGTAACTTAAAATTTTTTTAATGAAATTATGTTAAGTTACCTATTTTCGAGGCATGGGCCTGTTGTGGTCATTCTTGCTATAAAGTGACACTGCTTGTTCAGTGTTTTCCTCTCTCTCTCTTTCCTTTAAGTCCCCCCTTGCTATTCTCCCATGCTTTTGGCATATTTTCTATAATATTATTACTAAAATTTCTTGGGAGTTTTAGCTGGATAACAGAATGAATTCTGTTCTTTTCCCCATGTTTACGTCCTCACCCATGGGTGTTTAGGCGTAGTGTTCTGCATCTACCATATGATGTTCTGCAGTTTCTTCCCTGGAAGTCTCTGTTTTGCATCAGATAGTGTATTATTGGTAACTGATTTCGGGCCAGGGTTATCAGTGCCTGGAGTCATGTTTCTGGTGTTTTTACACTTCTTGTTCACATTGACAACAGCCTCTGTGGAGGGGGATTTCTTGTCTTTGTGTTAGTTTAATCATAACTAGATACATTATTATTATTCGTAAGTGTTGCATTAATTTTTTAAAATATTTTTAAAATTTTTGTCCACACTTAGGCTTGGGATCCATTGGGGCTCAACGTTACTTTTCAGAAACTTGGGCTTTTCTGAAAAAATATATTTTTATACTGTACCAATGACCCAGACATAGCTGGTGCTAACTCTTAAAATATAGGGCCAAACACAAATTTTGCCCCCCAATCCCCAAAATTTGCATCTAAAACTAAAGAAAACATGTCCTGAAAGGCCCTCCACACTTCGCCCCTACTGCGCATGCGCAGTGTCAAGGACGTTCCGAAATTGGCGCCATTTATCATTCTAAGTTTGGCCCTTCATCAGTTAACATCTGACTGATCTTTGTGCTTTTAAATCTCAGTTTAAATGATGCCAGACACATAAATATTAGTGAAATGGTGATTCTAAGGAGGATAGAAAAGGAGGAGAGGAAAAGAATGTGTGACAGAATATTATCAGGGCTGTAACTTAAAATTTTTTAATGAAATTATGTTAAGTTACCTATTTTCAAGGCAGCAGCCATTTTGTTGTCATTCTGATTATTTAGTTACACTGTTTTTTCAAGTGTTTTTCCTCTCTCCCTGTCCTTTAAGTTCCCCCTTGCTATTCTCCCATGCTTTTGGCATAGTTTCTGTAATTATTATTACTAAAATTTCTTGGGAGTTTTAGCTGAATAACAGAATGAATTCTGTTCTTTCCCCATGTTTACGTCTTCACCTACGGGTGGTTAGGCGTTGTGTTCTGCATCTACCATCTGATGTTCTGCAGTTTCTTCCCTGGAAGTCTCTGTTTTGCATCAGATGGTGTATTTTTGGTAACTGATTTCGGGCCTGGGTGCCTGGAGTCTTATTTTAGTGTTTTTACACTCATTGTTTACATTTACAACAGCCCTCTGTGTGAGGGGGGGATTTCTAAATAATAATATCTTTATGTTATTTTAATCATAACTAGATACATTATTATTGTTCGTAAGTGTTGAATAAATTGTTTAAAATATTTTTAAAATTTTTTTCCACACTTAGGCTTGGGATCCATTGGGGCTCAACGTTACTTTTCAGAAACTTGGGCTGTTCTGAAAAAATATTTTTTCAAAATATTTTGATTTCAATTATTTTTTCTATATTAATGGATCATATTATTATTATGTATTTTGATTGCCAGGGGTTAGTGCGAGTACCAGGACTTGTTTTCTTTTCACATTGAAAGGATATTGATCAATTGTTTTAAGAGGAAGTCTTCCTCTGACCTTATTATCATTCTATATGTGGTCAGTGTACTCGCATTAACTCCTGTTCTGTATCGTATGATTTCGATGACAATATGGGAAGCGTATGTCACAGTATGTTGTTGGGGATTTGGACACTCCGGTCCTTTCCCCGCAGGGTCACTCTACTTTATCAATTTCTATTTCAGACGATCAAGATTAGGGTGATGTATCTGTGATGTCTTCCAACAGTGTGCCTCCGTCGTCACAATTAATGAAGGGCTAGCGGAAAAGTGCTCTTGTAATACGCCAATTGCCTAAGAGGACCCTAGTAGGTTCGACGGCCTTTGACGTCCGCTAGCTCGCCCGGTGTAGCGTCCATTCACCGAATGGTTCGGCAGCCGGGTTCGTCCGTTGCGGTCTAGAAGGAATTTTGGGGTGATGCGAGCACTATAAAATTAACTTAATGCACACCCAGTGACGGCGGATCGGAGGGAGAACGGAGGAAGCCTTTCAGTCCGGTTCATAGCTCGTTCCGGTCCATCCGGACGGCAAGCGAGAGAGGCCCCTCTCTCGTTCAACAACATCTGGCCCCAGATGTTGTGGTACAAATGTGTCGTTAGCGGAGCATACGTCCGTCGCTCGGGACGCTCCGTTGTATAGGCAGTCCGCTGAGACTGCTAAGGCTTCCTCTTCTCGTCAGCGCACACGACCGCACCTTGGCTGCGTGACCGCCGATATATTACCAGCTTCGCCGATCAAGGATTCTTCGGCGACCAGGTCACACCATCCGGCAGCCAGGGATTCGAGACCGATGGACTCCGGACGTTCGCATAGGGAAAGTATGCGGGAGCCATCTGATGCGGAGCTGCCCTCGGCGAAGCAGCGATAGTCTGCGCCTCCGCAGGTCTCGACGCCGGACATTCTTGTGCACATAGCACAGCTTATCGCAGCATCCCAGCAGCCGACAGAAACGGTGTCGGATCGAGATTTATCCGACAGCGCTGGGTCGGTAGCCGGGGACTCGAGGCCTGCAGACTCCGGACGTTCGCATAGGAAGTGTGCGGGAGTCAACGTACACGGAGCTTCCAGCGGCAATGCATCGTAAGTCCGCTACTGCACAGGCCTCGGGAACGGACGTGCTTTCCTTAATAGCACAGTTTATCGCAGCATCCCAGCATCAACTGAATCTGTCGCATATATTTTATCCGACGATGCTGGGTCGGGACGCTCCGCGGAAGCGGGTACGGACGTCCAAAAATTTTCATCCGGTCCGACGGGATACCGAAAGGGATTCGGTAGATTTCAAGCTTTCCCTTTCGGAACAACATATGCTGCGATGCCGGATAAGAAACTGATAGCGTCGGTGGACTTAGAAATTTTTGGTTCGGTTCAGGGACATCGTCCCTCAGTTCCGACATAGTCCAATAATGTCACACAAACTATCGAATTATTGAACGACGCTATATATATTATTATTTTATGCTTGCTATCCAAGCATTTCTGGTTTCTTATTCGAAGAGTTATGGAGATGTCTTTCAAAAGTGTGCCTCTGTCGTCATAGTTAATGAAGAGTTAGCGGCAATAAGTGCTCATGGAATATGTCTATCGCTTACGGAGTGACATTCGCTAGCTCACCCGGTGTAGCGTACATTCATCGAATGGTTCGGCTACCGGGTTCGTCCGTTGCGGTCTAGGAAGGAGATTTGGGTGATGCGAGCACTTTAATTACTTTAGTACTCACCCAGTGACGGCAGATTGAGGACAGATCGGAGGAAGCCAACAACATAGGGGACCGCATGTTGTGGTTCAGATATTTTACATTCGGAGCATATGTCCGTTGCTCGGGACGCTCCGTTATATTGACAGTCCGAGAGACTGTCTTTAATGCTTCCTCATCCTCACAACAGGGCACACGACCGCACATTGGCTACGTGACCTCGAGTATCCGATCAGTTTCGGCATTCAGTGATTCCACAGCGAATAGATCGCGCCATCCGGTAGCCAAGGGACACGAGGCCTATACACTCCGTTCGCTCGCATATTGGAAGTATGCACGGGGTAACGATCTCGGAGCTTCCTGCGGCAATGCATCGTAAAACCGCTGCTCCTCAGGCCTCAGTGACGGACGTGCTATCCGAGTTAGCACAGTTGTTTCGCAGCACCCCAGCAATTGACGGTTTCTCGGTCGAATCAGGAATTATCCGACGGCGCTGGGTCGGTGCGGTCCGCGGTTGCATCAAGCTACGGACGACCGAACGCTTTATAGGGTCCGACAGGATGGCGAAAGGGATTCGAAAGATTTCGAGTTTTCCCTTTAGTAGTATCGGAAGATGCCTTTCATATCTTCTGGCATTTCTTCCAGTGATTATTTTTCGGACTTCATTGCTGCGATCTTGGATAAGAGACTTATAGCGTCATTGGACTCGGATTTTTCGATCGGTACAGGGACTTTGTCCCTGACTTACCGACGCAGTCCAATATTGTCATTACAACATGTGTTTTATTTTTCGACGCTATATATTTATATATACAAGCCTGCTACTATGCATGATAGTTTAGTTTCTTGTCCGTGTGGCTCATTTCTGCCATTTTATCTTTTTTACATATAGTTTATTTTGGCAGAGCAGGGCATACCGAGAGTTCATATGCGTCTAGACGGTGATTAAAGACTGCTTATATTCTTTTTCGCCGTTTATGTCTTTTCCAATTTCAATGTTGGGAACGACATTATGTATAGTAGACTTAACTTAGACGCTTTATTATACGTAATCCGCCTTACTGAGGCGTTATCATTACGTCTTCAAGAAAAGATTTACGGGATATTATTCTCAATGTAATTTCTTTTGAGGGCAGTAGTTTGTTCACGTATAACTCTGCCCTTCAGTGGCTGATTGGAGTTGGTTAGACGTGATGCAGCCCTAGCTACATCCATGCGTGGATAGTAGGTTAAGAACTCTCTCAGAGTCGCTTCGTTCTCGGAGGAGCTTCTCTTCGACGGCAACTTTCCGGCAATCCATGAATTGCTTGATTTATACATTCTCTTGTCTATCTAGTGTTACAAGAGATTCAGACTGGGGCAAACATTCGGTGGTTGACTCAGAGAGTGCCGCCACAGTTGCCGGACCCGAGTGTGGCTGTTATGACGGTTGCCAGTCAAACAGATTGGGATATATACTGATCCCTACGGATTCGAAGTGCCAGGGTCTTTGGGTTCCGCAGTCTTTTAGCTATCAGTTTAACTTCCGCGGAATAATGTTTTTAGGCTTGCTTTATGTCATTGCATGAACATTATTCAGAAACGCATGCCCAAATTCCTGTCCTTTAATTCGACAGTAGTGGCGTATCTCCGGAACCAGGGAGGCACTCTTTCGTTTCCGTTATTCAATTTAATGGAAAGAATCCGTCTGTTGGTTATAGTACACCAAGTTCAGTTTTGGTCCGTCATATTCTGGGTCGTCTGATTGTTTTATCGCACTCCCGTTCTCTTACGGGTCGCTTGTTGCTGTCAGAATGGACTCTCAACAAACAAGTATTTAATCAGATTTGCTATCTATGGGAGCGCCCAATGATGTTTTATTTATGACACAGCTTGCTAATCAATTGCAGACGTATGTGTTGGCTTGTCCAGATCTCTGAGCTAATACTGTTAACGCTCTATTGATCTATAGGACGGAATGATAGGATACGCGTATCCTCCGGCGCTGTTGTTTTAGCAGGTATTGCTAAGATAAACAACCACAATACATTTCTGTTGATAGCATCTCTATCTTCACAGAGATCATGAGTAATTTACTCTCTTGTCTACTGTGGATCTTAACGTGAAATCTTCCTCTATGTGAGGATCTTTTTTCACTGGGTAAATCGTGTCATCTTTATCACAACCAGCAAGGTCGCAACCTTCATGTATTCCGTTGTGTGGTCCGTATTGCATTGTAAGCACTGTACTGGACGAGCTTTGGACGCGATTTCTTACTATAGGAGATCCTCTTCTTCGCTATTCTATGCGACTAAAGTGGAGGCTCTTCCGTCGTGGTGTAGGGATCATTATGTTCATATGGTTGATCCCTCCATACTACTCATTGCTTTTTTTTAGTATACTTGTTTCACAAGATCTACTGCAGCCTGTGTTATTTAGGTTATAGGTTTATGTTACCTCATACCTATGCACTCTACTATAGTTTACAATTGAGTCTTTTGTCTCTTTATCTAAGTCAGTTAGTAACTTTTTGATAAATAGACTTAGAATCTTTAGATTAAATTCCTATACGGATTTTAACTTCGGTTCTTATTTAGCTAAGTAATCATTTGAGCCTCTGGAAACAGTAGTTTTCAAATTCTGACCTTTTAGACAGTAATTCTGTTGGTTTCTCTTTTACTGTAGAGTCAGTGAGTTTCATGCACTATCGATGGATGATTTTCACTTTCATAGTTTCGGAATCAATACTTCCGTTACTATTTAGGTTGGATTGTTGTATAAGAGTTAGGCTCCTATTATCCGGAACCTATTATTTTAAGGTCCTTCCGTCTTCGTATGGGCATAGGCCTTTACTCTTTCTGGGTACAGTTTATGTATTTATAAACAGATATCTGTTTATTACAAGGGCGTAAGCTTCTTCTGTCTTTGATGTCTAGTAGAAGGACGTTACGCTCCATTTTATTGTTAATGGATTCTATTAACTAGCGTACTGCTTATGGTATATCATTAGCTTAGCAGTTGTGCTTAAGATTTCGGCTCATGAAGTAAGAGTTCTTCTACTTCTTGGGCTTACATTAATAGTGTTGCTATTATAGATTTTTGAAGGCTGCTCATTGCGCTCAGCCATCCATTCATGAATTTTATCTCAGAAATATCGAGTCCATTTCTGGAGGCCTCTATTGTTAGGTCTATTATCTACTGCTCAGAATGTCATTCACTTAACAGTTGCTACTATAGCTAGGTAGGCTGTCTGTTTCGGCAGTGTCTCCGTTCGGCTGCCCTCTTCGCTCTGGGCTATTTGACCCAGGGCAAGAAAAAGGGGGGGGGGGGGGGAGGGTGTTCCCTTGGGTCACCTGTTTTTACTATGAAAACAAGGGGATACCTCCTCCAGAGTTAGTAATTCTGAGCTGTTATTGGGATGGTTGTTTAGTGAGAAGTTTAAGTTTATAAAATTCATTCAAGTCTTAGTTTTTAAAGTATAGCTTTTGAATATTGCATATGTCAACGGACATGATTATGCAATTCTCACACACTTTTAGAAGTATAAGAGTCTCTATTCTCTAGACTTACTTTATTATTGGCTTACTTTAAAAATTATTAGTATAAGGATTATTGGATATTAATAGAGTACATGGATGTATGAAGCTCAATTTTTGGAAGGTGTTGTATCTTTCTAATTTATCATAAATAAGAAAGATACATGTAAGGCCTATTACTTCTTTTCCCTACAGGGGATGACTCTATTTTATTTTATTGAGCGTATTCCATTTTGCTCTATGTCCTTGGCCCTCCAGCCTTTTTACTATTCAGCTATGTCTGGGTCATTGGTACAGTATAAAAATGTTAAAAAATTTATAGTAATTTATATATTTTTTATACTTACCAATGACCCAGACGGGGATGGCCCTCCCAGGAGTTGGGAACTCTTGCCTCCCCGCTGAGTACATAGCGCTTACCAGGCACTGGTTATTAGAATGATAAATGGCGCCAATTTCGGAACGTCCTTGACACTGCGCATGCGCAGTAGGGGCGAAGTGTGGAGGGCCTTTCAGGACATGTTTTCTTTAGTTTTAGATGCAAATTTTGGGGATTGGGGGGCAAAATTTGTGTTTGGCCCTATATTTTAAGAGTTAGCACCAGCTATGTCTGGGTCATTGGTAAGTATAAAAAATATATAAATTACTATAAATTTTTTAACTTTTTCAAAAAAATTTTTTTGATTTCAATTATTTTTTCTATATTAATGGATCATGTTATTATGTATTTTTGTTTTCAGGGGTTGGTGCGAGTACTAGGACTTTGTATTCTTTTCACAATAAAAGGATATTGTTCAATTGTAATAAGAGGAAATCTTCCTCTGACTTTCATAATCATTGTATAAATGTAGTCAGTGTTCTCGCACTAACTCCTGTTCAGTATGTGTTAATTTCGATGACAACATGGGAAGCGTGTGTCACGGTATGTTAGCGGGAAAATGGCCATGCCGGTCCTTTCTCCGCAGGGTCACTCTAGTTTATCAATCTCTATTTCAGACGAACAAGAACAGGGTGATGTATCCGTGATGTCTTCCAAAAGTGTGCCTCCGTTGTCACAATTAATGAAGAGCTAGCGGCAAAGTGCTCATGGAAATACGTCAATTGCCTAAGAGGTCCCTAGTAGGATCGACAGCCTTTGACGTCCGCTAGCTCGCCCGGTGTAGCGTCCATTCATCGAATGGTTCGGCAGCCGGGTTCATCCAGAAAGGAGTTTTGGGTGATGCGAGCACTATAAATCAACCAAGTGCACACCCAGTGACGGCGGATCAGAGGAGAGAACGGAGGAAGCCTATTAGTCCGGTTCCTAGCTCGTCCAGGTCCATCCGGGCTGCGAGCGAGAGACCCCCCTCTCTCCTACAACAACATCTGGCCCCAGATGTTGTGGTACAAAATGTTTCGCATTCGGAGCATACATCCGCCGCTCGGGACGCTCCGTTATATAGACAGTCCGGAGAGACTGTCAATAAGGCTTTCTCATCCTCATGGCAGCACACACGACCGCACCTTGGCTATGTGACCTCGGATATTCAGCCAACTTCGCCAATCAGAGAATCCACGGCAACCAGGTCATGCCATCCGGTAGCCAGGGACACGAGGCCTGTAGACTCCGGACGTTCAGATAAGAAAAGTATGCAGGAGTCAACGTACACGGAGCTTCCAGCGGCAAAGCATCGTAAGACCGCTACTCCACAGGCCTCAGTGATGGACATGCTATCCCAAATAGCACAACTTATCGCAGCATCCCAGCAACGACAGAATCTCTGTCGCATCATGTAATATCCGACGACGCTGGGTCGGTACGCTCCGCTGAAGCATCAGGTACGGACGTCCGAAAACTTCATAGGGTCCGACAGGATGGCGAAAGGGATTCGGAGGATTTCGAGCTTTCCCTTTCGGAACAACATAAGCTGCTGTACATGTCATCCGGCTTTATCTTCTAGAGGTTGTTTCGTCGGACCAGAATGCTGCGATGCCGGATAAGAGACTGATAGCGTCGGTGGACACAAGAATTTTTTGATCGGTTCAGGGACATCGTCCCTCAGTTTCTGACACAGTCCAATAATGTCACAGGAACTTCGAATTATTGAACGACGCTATATATATATATGCTTGCTATTAAACAAGTAAGTCTGGTTTCTTGTTCGCAAAAGTTACCGTGATGTCTTTCAAAAGTGTGCCTCTGTCGTCATAATTAAATGAAGAGCTAGCGGCAATAAGTGCTCATGGAAATACGTCAATCGCCTAAGAGGTCCCTAGTAGGATCGACGGCGTTGACATTCGCTAGCTCACCCGGTGTAGCGTCCATTCATCAAATGGTTCGGCAGCCGGGTTCGTCCGTTGCGGTCCAGGAAGGAGATTTGGGTGATGCGAGCACTATAATAGACAATAGTACACACCCAGTGACGACGGATCAGAGGAGACATCGGAGGAAGCCTGTTAGTCCGGTTCCTAGCTCGTCCAGGTCCGTCCGGGCTGCGAGCGAGAGAGGTCCCTCTCTCGTACAACAACATCTGGCACCGGATGCTGTGGTACAAACGTTTCGCATTTCGCCGCTCGGGACGCCGCTCCGTTATATAGACAGTCCGAGAGACTGTCGATAAGGCTTCCTCATCCTCACGGCAGCGCACACGACCGCACCTTGGCTACGTGACCTCGAGTATCCTGCCAGCTTCGTCATTCAGGGATTCCACGGCGAACAGGTCACGCCATCCGGTAGCCAAGGGACACAAGGCCTGTACACTCCGGTCGCTCGCATAATAGAAGTATGCACGGGATAACGTACACAGATCTTCCAGCGGCAAAGCAACGTAAGACCGCTTCTCCACAGGCCTCAGTGACGGACGTGCTATCCAAAATAGCACAACTTATCGCAGCATCCCAGCAAACGACAGAATCTCTGTCGGATCAGGAATAATCCGACGACGCTGGGTCGGTTCGCTCCGCTGAAGCATCAGGTACGGACGACCGAGCACTTCATATGGTCCGACAGGATGCCGAAAGGGATTCGGACGATTTCGAGCTTTCCCTTTCGGAACAACAGAAGCTGCCATACATTTCTTCCGGCATTATCTTCCAAAGGTTGTTGACTAGAATGCTGCGATGCTGGATAAGACACTAATAGCGTCATTGGACACAGAGTTTTTGATCGGTTCAGGGACATCGTCCCTGAGTTGCCAACACAGTCCAATAATGTCACTAGAACATTCGAATTATTGAACGACGCTATATATAAGCTTGCTACCAAAACAGGCTAGTCTAGTTTCTTGTCCGCAAATGCTCTAAATCTGCCTTTCATCAATTCTAGGAATAATGTGAAATGGCAGGTCAGGGCATACTGAGAGTTCCTCTGCATCTAGACAACGAGGCTGAAGACTGGGAATTGTCTTTATCGCCGTCTATGTCAATTCCAACCACGACGTTGGAAACGACAATGATGTTTAACACTTAACTTAGACGCTTTATCATACGTAGACCACCTTACTGAGGCATTATCATTACGTCTTCAAGGGAAAGAATTCCAGGATAGTCTTTCCACGTATAACTCCACCCTTCAGTGGCAAACCTGGAGTTGGTTAGACGTGACGCAGCCCTAGCTACATCCACGCGCGTGGATAGTAAGGTGAAGAACTCTCTCAGAGTCGCTTCGGTCTCGGAGAAGCTTCTTTTCGATGGCAACCTTTCAGCAATCTATGAATTGCTCGATATACACGTTCTCTTGTCAATCAAGTGTAACAAGAGATTCAGACTTGGGCAAACATTCGGTGGTTGACTCAGAGAATTCCACTGCAGTTGCCGGATCCGAGTTTTACGATTATGACGGATGCCAGTCAAACAGGTTGGGGTACAACATTGATTCCAACGGATTCGAAGTGCCAGGGTCTTTGGGTTCCGCAGTTTTCTAGGCAAGCACTTAAACTTACAAGAAATTATGTTATTTTGGCTTGCACTACGTCATTGGATGAACATTATTCAGAAACGCATGTCCAAATCCTGTCCGGTAATACGACAGTAGTTGCATATATCCGGAACCAGGGAGGCACTCATTCTGTTCCGTTATTCAATTTAACGGAAAGAATCCTTCTGTTTGTTCTAGAACACCAAGTTCTGCTTCGGTCCGTCATATTCCGGGTCGTCTGATTGTATTAGCAGACTCCCTTTCACGGAAGGGTCGCTTGTTGCCGTCAGAATGGACTCTCAACAAACAGGTATTCAATCAGATTTGCTACCAATGGGCGCGGCCAATGATAGACTTTTTTGCGACACAACTCAACAATCAATTGCAGACGTATGTGTCACCATGTCCGGATCCCCGAGCATATGTAGTTAACGCTCTATCGATCTCGTAGGACGGAATGATAGGATATGCGTATCCTCCAGCGCTGTTGATTCAGCAAATATTGCTAAGATAATACAATTCTGTTGGTAGCATCTCTGTCTCCACAGAGACCGTGGATAAATTTACTTAGGTGTCTGCTGTGGGACTTACCGCGAAAACTTCCTCCACGAGAGGATCTTCTTTCGCTGGGGAAATCGTGTCAACTTCATCACAACCCGCAAGGTCTCAACCTTCACGTATTCCATTGTGCGGTCCTTCTTGCACGGCAAGCATTGTACAGGACGAGCAGTGGACGCGATTTCTAACTGTAGGAGGACCTCCTCTTCGCTATACTATGCGGCTAAAGTGGAAGGTCTTCCGTCGTTGGTGTAGGGATCATTATGTTGATATTTTTGATCCCTCCATACCAGACATTGCAAACTTTCTAGTATACTTGTTTGACGAGATCAACTGCAGCCTGTTACTATTAAAGGTTATAGGTCTATGTTATCTGATACTCCATGATAGTTTACAATTGAATCTAATGTCTCTTTATCTAAGTTAGTTAGAAACTTTTCGATAAATAGACCTAGAATCCTTAGATTAATTCCTAAATGGAATTTAGCTTGGGTTCTTATTAAACTAAAAGAAAACCATTTGAGCCTCTTGAGACAGTAGATTTCAAATTCTGGCCTTTTAAGACAGCAATTCTCTTAGCTTTCTCTTCTGCTGAAGAGTCTGTGGGCTTCATGCACTATCGGTGGACGATTCTCACTTTCGTAGTATCGGGAACACTATTACCTTTACTACTAATGTTGCATTTTTGGTTAAGAATCAGGCTCCTAATAAATATCCGGAACCTATTGTTATTAAGGCCCTTCCGTCTTCAAACGGGCATAGGCCTTTACTCTGTCCGGTTAGAGCTTTATGTATTTATAAACAGATCTCAGTTTATCAGTAAGGACGTAAAGCTTCTTCTGTCTCTGATGCCTAATAGAAAGGACATTACGGTCCATTCTATTGCTAGATGGATTCAATTAACTATCGGTACTGCTTATGATAATCTATCTTTAACTCAGCAGTCTGTGCTTAAGATTTCGGCTCATGAAGTAATAGCTCTTTCTACATCTTGGGCTTCTGCAAATAGTGTTGCTAGTACAGATTTAATGAAGGCTGCATATTGGTCTCAGCCATCCACATTCACAAATTTTTATCTCAGAAATATTGAGTCCATTTCTGGAGGCCTGCATTGTTTAGGTCCATTATCTGCTGCTCAGAATGTCGTTCACTTAACAGTTGCAACTATAGTTATGTAGGCTTTCTGTTCCGGCAGTGACTCCGTCCTGTTGCCCTCTTCGCTCTGGGCTATTTGACCCAGGTCAAGGGGAGGGGGGGGGGAGGGTATTCCCTTGGGTCACCTGTTTTATAATGAAAACAAGGGGATACCTCCTCCGGAGTCAGTAATTCTGAGCTGTTACTGGGATGGTTTTAAAGTGAAAAGTTTATGTTTAAAAAATTCATTCATGTCATAGTTTAAAAGTATAGCATTTGAATATGTCACGTGTCAAACGGGCGTTAATATACAATCCTCGGACACTTTTAAAAGAGTATAAAGAGTCTCAATTCTCTGGACTAACTTTATTTATTGGCTTACTTTAAAAATAATTAGTATAAGGATTATACTGGATGTTAATAGAGAACATGAATGTTATGATGCTCAATTATGGAGGGTGTTGTGTCTTTCTAATTTATCATAAATAAGAAAGATACATTTAAACCCTAATACTCCTTTTCTCCTCGAGGGGATGACTCTATTTTATATAGTTGAACTTATTGGATTTTCCTCTATGTCCTAGGCCCTCCAGCCTTTTTACTATTCAGCTATGTCTGGGTCATTGGTACAGTATAAAAATATTAAAAAATTTATAGTAATTTATATATTTTTATACTGTACCAATGACCCAGACATAGCTGGTGCTAACTCTTAAAATATAGGGCCAAACACAAATTTTGCCCCCCAATCCCCAAAATTTGCATCTAAAACTAAAGAAAACATGTCCTGAAAGGCCCTCCACACTTCGCCCCTACTGCGCATGCGCAGTGTCAAGGACGTTCCGAAATTGGCGCCATTTATCATTCTAAGTTTGGCCCTTCATCAGTTAACATCTGACTGATCTTTGTGCTTTTAAATCTCAGTTTAAATGATGCCAGACACATAAATATTAGTGAAATGGTGATTCTAAGGAGGATAGAAAAGGAGGAGAGGAAAAGAATGTGTGACAGAATATTATCAGGGCTGTAACTTAAAATTTTTTAATGAAATTATGTTAAGTTACCTATTTTCAAGGCAGCAGCCATTTTGTTGTCATTCTGATTATTTAGTTACACTGTTTTTTCAAGTGTTTTTCCTCTCTCCCTGTCCTTTAAGTTCCCCCTTGCTATTCTCCCATGCTTTTGGCATAGTTTCTGTAATTATTATTACTAAAATTTCTTGGGAGTTTTAGCTGAATAACAGAATGAATTCTGTTCTTTCCCCATGTTTACGTCTTCACCTACGGGTGGTTAGGCGTTGTGTTCTGCATCTACCATCTGATGTTCTGCAGTTTCTTCCCTGGAAGTCTCTGTTTTGCATCAGATGGTGTATTTTTGGTAACTGATTTCGGGCCTGGGTGCCTGGAGTCTTATTTTAGTGTTTTTACACTCATTGTTTACATTTACAACAGCCCTCTGTGTGAGGGGGGGATTTCTAAATAATAATATCTTTATGTTATTTTAATCATAACTAGATACATTATTATTGTTCGTAAGTGTTGAATAAATTGTTTAAAATATTTTTAAAATTTTTTTCCACACTTAGGCTTGGGATCCATTGGGGCTCAACGTTACTTTTCAGAAACTTGGGCTGTTCTGAAAAAATATTTTTTCAAAATATTTTGATTTCAATTATTTTTTCTATATTAATGGATCATATTATTATTATGTATTTTGCCAGGGGTTAGTGCGAGTACCAGGACTTGTTTTCTTTTCACATTGAAAGGATATTGATCAATTGTTTTAAGAGGAAGTCTTCCTCTGACCTTATTATCATTCTATATGTGGTCAGTGTACTCGCATTAACTCCTGTTCTGTATCGTATGATTTCGATGACAATATGGGAAGCGTATGTCACGGTATGTTGTTGGGGATTTGGACACTTCGGTCCTTTCCCCGCAGGGTCACTCTACTTTATCAATTTCTATTTCAGACGATCAAGATTAGGGTGATGTATCTGTGATGTCTTCCAACAGTGTGCCTCCGTCGTCACAATTAATGAAGGGCTAGCGGAAAAGTGCTCAGGTAATACGCCAATTGCCTAAGAGGACCCTAGTAGGTTCGACGGCCTTTGACGTCCGCTAGCTCGCCCGGTGTAGCGTCCATTCACCGAATGGTTCGGCAGCCGGGTTCGTCCGTTGCGGTCTAGAAGGAATTTTGGGGTGATGCGAGCACTATAAAATTAACTTAATGCACACCCAGTGACGGCGGATCGGAGGGAGAACGGAGGAAGCCTTTTAGTCCGGTTCATAGCTCGTTCCGGTCCATCCGGACGGCAAGCGAGAGAGGCCCCTCTCTCGTTCAACAACATCTGGCCCCAGATGTTGTGGTACAAATGTGTCGCTAGCGGAGCATACGTCCGTCGCTCGGGACGCTCCGTTGTATAGGCAGTCCGCTGAGACTGCTAAGGCTTCCTCTTCTCGTCAGCGCACACGACCGCACCTTGGCTGCGTGACCGCCGATATATTACCAGCTTCGCCGATCAAGGATTCTTCGGCGACCATGTCACTCCATCCGGCAGCCAGGGATTCGAGACCGATGGACTCCGGACGTTCGCATAGGAAGTATGCGGGAGCCATCTGATGCGGAGCTGCCCTCGGCGAAGCAGCGATAGACTGCGCCTCCGCAGGTCTCGACGCCGGACATTCTTGTGCACATAGCACAGCTTATCGCAGCATCCCAGCAGCCGACAGAAACGGTGTCGGATCGAGAATTATCCGACAGCGCTGGGTCGGTAGCCGGGGACTCGAGGCCTGCAGACTCCGGACGTTCGCATAGGAAGTGTGCGGGAGTCAACGTACTCGGAGCTTCCAGCGGCAATGCATCGTAAGTTCGCTACTGCACAGGCCTCGGGAACGGACGTGCTTTCCTTAATAGCACAGTTTATCGCAGCATCCCAGCATCAACTGAATCTGTCGCATATATTTTATCCGACGATGCTGGGTCGGGACGCTCCGCGGAAGCGGGTACGGACGTCCGAAAGTTTCATCCGGTCCGACGGGATACCGAAAGGGATTCGGAGGATTTCAAGCTTTCCCTTTCGGAACAACATATGCTGCGATGCCGGATAAGAAACTGATAGCGTCGGTGGACTTAGAAATTTTTGGTTCGGTTCAGGGACATCGTCCCTCAGTTCCGACATAGTCCAATAATGTCACACAAACTTTCGAATTATTGAACGACGCTATATATATTATTATTTTATGCTTGCTATCCAAGCATTTCTGGTTTCTTGTTCGAAGAGTTATGGAGATGTCTTTCAAAAGTGTGCCTCTGTCGTCATAGTTAATGAAGAGTTAGCGGCAATAAGTGCTCATGGAATATGTCTATCGCTTACGGAGTGACATTCGCTAGCTCACCCGGTGTAGCGTACATTCATCGAATGGTTCGGCTGCCGGGTTCGTCCGTTGCGGTCTAGGAAGGAGATTTGGGTGATGCGAGCACTTTAATTACTTTAGTACTCACCCAGTGACGGCAGATTGAGGACAGATCGGAGGAAGCCAACAACATAGGGGACCGCATGTTGTGGTTCAGATATTTTACATTCGGAGCATATGTCCGTTGCTCGGGACGCTCCGTTATATTGACAGTCCGAGAGACTGTCTTTAATGCTTCCTCATCCTCACAGCAGGGCACACGACCGCACATTGGCTACGTGACCTCGAGTATCCGATCAGTTTCGGCATTCAGTGATTCCACAGCGAATAGGTCGCGCCATCCGGTAGCCAAGGGACACGAGGCCTATACACTCCGTTCGCTCGCATATTGGAAGTATGCACGGGGTAACGATCTCGGAGCTTCCTGCGGCAATGCATCGTAAGACCGCTGCTCCTCAGGCCTCAGTGACGGACGTGCTATCCGAGTTAGCACAGTTGTTTCGCAGCATCCCAGCAATTGACAGTTTCTCGGTCGAATCAGGAATTATCCGACGGCGCTGGGTCGGTGCGGTCCGCGGTTTCATCAAGCTACGGACGACCGAACGCTTTATAGGGTCCGACAGGATGGCGAAAGGGATTCGAAAGATTTCGAGTTTTCCCTTTAGTAGTATCGGAAGATGCCTTTCATATCTTCTGGCATTTCTTCCAGTGATTATTTTTCGGACTTCATTGCTGCGATCTTGGATAAGAGACTTATAGCGTCATTGGACTCGGATTTTTCGATCGGTACAGGGACTTTGTCCCTGACTTACCGACGCAGTCCAATATTGTCATTACAACATGTGTTTTATTTTTCGACGCTATATATTTATATATATATACATGCCTGCTACTAAGCATGATAGTTTAGTTTCTTGTCCGCGTGGCTCATTTCTGCCATTTTATCTTTTTTACATATAGTTTATTTTGGCAGAGCAGGGCATACCGAGAGTTCATACGCGTCTAGACGGTGTGATTAAAGACTGCATATATATTCTTTTTCGCCGTTTATGTCTTTTCCAATTTCAATGTTGGGAACGACATTATGTATAGTAGACTTAACTTAGACGCTTTATTTTACGTAATCCGCCTTACTGAGGCGTTATCATTACGTCTTCAAGAAAAGATTTACGGGATATTATTCTCAATGTAATTTCTTTTGAGGGCAGTAGTTTGTTCACGTATAACTCCGCCCTTCAGTGGCTGATTGGAGTTGGTTAGACGTGATGCAGCCCTAGCTACATCCACGCATGGATAGTAGGTTAAGAACTCTCTCAGAGTCGCTTCGTTCTCGGAGGAGCTTCTCTTCGACGGCAACTTTCCGGCAATCCATGAATTGCTTGATTTATACATTCTCTTGTCTATCTAGTGTTACAAGAGATTCAGACTGGGGCAAACATTCGGTGGTTGACTCAGAGAGTGCCGCCGCAGTTGCCGGACCCGAGTGTGGCTGTTATGACGGTTGCCAGTCAAACAGATTGGCATATATACTGATCCCTACGGATTCGAAGTGCCAGGGTCTTTGGGTTCCGCAGTCTTTTAGCTATCAGTTTAACTTCCGCAGAATAATGTTTTTTAGGCTTGCTTTATGTCATTGCATGAACATTATTCAGAAACGCATGCCCAAATTCCTGTCCTTTAATTCGACAGTAGTGGCGTATCTCCGGAACCAGGGAGGCACTCTTTCGTTTCCGTTATTCAATTTAATGGAAAGTATCCGTCTGTTGGTTATAGTACACCAAGTTCAGTTTTGGTCCGTCATATTCTGGGTCGTCTGATTGTTTTATCGCACTCCCGTTCTCTTACGGGTCGCTTGTTGCTGTCAGAATGGACTCTCAACAAACAAGTATTCATTCAGATTTGCTATCTATGGGAGCGCCCAATGATGTTTTATTTATGACACAGCTTGCTAATAAATTGCAGACGTATGTGTTGGCTTGTCCAGATCTCTGAGCTAATACTGTTAACGCTCTATTGATCTATAGGACGGAATGATAGGATACGCGTATCCTCCGGCGCTGTTGTTTTAGCAGGTATTGCTAAGATAAACAACCACAATACATTTCTGTTGATAGCATCTCTATCTTCACAGAGATCATGAGTAATTTACTCTCTTGTCTACTGTGGATCTTAACGTGAAATCTTCCTCTATGTGAGGATCTTTTTTCACTGGGTAAATCGTGTCATCTTTATCACAACCAGCAAGGTCGCAACCTTCATGTATTCCGTTGTGTGGTCCGTATTGCATTGTAAGCACTGTACTGGACGAGCTTTGGACGCGATTTCTTACTATAGGAGATCCTCTTCTTCGCTATTCTATGCGACTAAAGTGGAGGCTCTTCCGTCGTGGTGTAGGGATCATTATGTTCATATGGTTGATCCCTCCATACTACTCATTGCTATTTTTTAGTATACTTGTTTCACAAGATCTACTGCAGCCTGTTGTTATTTAGGTTATAGGTTTATGTTACCTCATACCTATGCACTCTACGATAGTTTACAATTGAGTCTTTTGTCTCTTTATCTAAATCAGTTAGTAACTTTTTGATAAATAGACTTAGAATCTTTAGATTAAATTCCTATACGGATTTTAACTTCGGTTCTTATTTAGCTAAGTAATCATTTGAGCCTCTGGAAACAGTAGTTTTCAAATTCTGACCTTTTAGACAGTAATTCTGTTGGTTTCTCTTCTACTGTAGAGTCAGTGAGTTTCATGCACTATCGATGGATGATTTTCACTTTCATAGTTTCGGAATCAATACTTCCGTTACTATTTAGGTTGGATTGTTGCATAAGAGTTAGGCTCCTATTATCCGGAACCTATTATTTTAAGGTCCTTCCGTCTTCGTATGGGCATAGGCCTTTACTCTTTCCGGGTACAGTTTATGTATTTATAAACAGATATCTGTTTATTACAAGGGCGTAAGCTTCTTCTGTCTTTGATGTCTAGTAGAAGGACGTTACGCTCCATTTTATTGTTAATGAATTCTATTAACTAGCGTACTGCTTATGGTATATCATTGGCTTAGCAGTTGTGCTTAAGATTTCGGCTCATGAAGTAAGAGTTCTTCTACTTCTTGGGCTTACATTAATAGTGTTGCTATTATAGATTTTTGAAGGCTGCTCATTGCGCTCAGCCATCCATTCATGAATTTTATCTCAGAAATATCGAGTCCATTTCTGGAGGCCTCTATTGTTAGGTCTATTATCTACTGCTCAGAATGTCATTCACTTAACAGTTGCTACTATAGCTAGGTAGGCTGTCTGTTTCGGCAGTGTCTCCGTTCGGCTGCCCTCTTCGCTCTGGGCTATTTGACCCAGGGCAAGAAAAAGGGGGGGGGGGGGGGGAGGGTGTTCCCTTGGGTCACCTGTTTTTACTATGAAAACAAGGGGATACCTCCTCCGGAGTTAGTAATTCTGAGCTGTTATTGGGATGGTTGTTAGTGAGAAGTTTAAGTTTATAAAATTCATTCAAGTCTTAGTTTTTAAAGTATAGCTTTTGAATATTGCATATGTCAACGGACATGATTATGCAATTCTCACACACTTTTAGGAGTATAAGAGTCTCTATTCTCTAGACTTACTTTATTATTGGCTTACTTTAAAAATTATTAGTATAAGGATTATTGGATATTAATAGAGTACATGGATGTATGAAGCTCAATTTTTGGAAGGTGTTGTATCTTTCTAATTTATCATAAATAAGAAAGATACATATAAGGCCTATTACTTCTTTTCCCTACAGGGGATGACTCTATTTTATTTTATTGAGCGTATTCCATTTTGCTCTATGTCCTTGGCCCTCCAGCCTTTTTACTATTCAGCTATGTCTGGGTCATTGGTACAGTATAAAAATGTTAAAAAATTTATAGTAATTTATATATTTTTTATACTTACCAATGACCCAGACGGGGATGGCCCTCCCAGGAGTTGGGAACTCTTGCCTCCCCGCTGAGTACATAGCGCTTACCAGGCACTGGTTATTAGAATGATAAATGGCGCCAATTTCGGAACGTCCTTGACACTGCGCATGCGCAGTAGGGGCGAAGTGTGGAGGGCCTTTCAGGACATGTTTTCTTTAGTTTTAGATGCAAATTTTGGGGATTGGGGGGCAAAATTTGTGTTTGGCCCTATATTTTAAGAGTTAGCACCAGCTATGTCTGGGTCATTGGTAAGTATAAAAAATATATAAATTACTATAAATTTTTTAACATTTTTTATACTTACCAATGACCCAGACGGGGATGGCCCTCCCAGGAGTTGGGAACTCATACCTCCCGGCTGAGTACATAGCGCTGACCAGGCACTGATTGTAAGAATGATAAATGGTGCCAATTTCGGGACGTCCTTGACACTGCGCATGCGCAGTAGAGGCGAAGTATGGAGGGCCATTCAGGACATGATTTCTTTGGTTTTGGATGCAAATTTTGGGGATTGGGGGGCAAAATTTGTGTTTGGCCCTAGATTTTTAAGAGTTAGCACCAGCTATGTCTGGGTCATTGGTAAGTATAAAAAATATATAAATTACTATAAATTTTTTAACTTTTCAAACAATTTCAACCAAACCATATCATGTGACCCCTTGTTGGAACGAGCTCGTTCCATCGAGGGTTCACATGATATGGTTTGGTTGAAATGTTTTGAAAAATTGAAAAAAAATTATATTTAAAATAATAAATTGTGATACCGTCTGTGTTGGGTAAAGGGTTAAGATGTACTGCACGTCGATATTGCACATGTCTTCAACCATTGCTAATCCTGCTTGTGTGGAGTTAGTATGTTACGGAATCTGATAATTGCTTGGTGGTTCTCTCCGAGTACTCAGGCTCCCTCCACCCATAAAACTGTCTGACATGAGGCGACTATGGCTGTTGAAAGTGTCATTAGACCCCAATGAAAATAAATAAATGAAAATTCAATTAACAGGATTGCACTGTATTAACCCTTTACCCAACGTAACGGCCAAAACCTGCCAGCGCTATTCACAAAAAATCGCCAATTAATTTTCATTATTTTTTTATTTTTTGTCTCAAAAACATAGGTTATGACCCCTCATTGGAACGAACTTGATGAGCTCGTTCCAATGAGGGGTCATAACCTATGTTTTTGAGACAAAAAATGAAAAAAATGAGTTATTCAAGAATTTTGTTTGCAAGTGTCATCTGCTTTTCAGGTTAGGTAAAGGGTTAAGATAGTGGTTGTGATACTCTCATCACAATGCCTCAACATAATAATTTTTGTTGGGTTTTTTTAGATGCAAATTTTAGAGCTGGCAGTTTTTACTTTTCCAGTTCAGTTTTTGGGTTTTGAGGCAAACTGGAAAACTGAACCAGAAGACTCAGCAAAAACTGGCCAAATGGTTGAATAGTGTTTGTGCATAAACTAATTAAACTATCTTTCTGGGAGGGAACTGGACTTGTCGCCTCTATGGAAGCTCATCACTAAGTCTATTTGGTGAAGGGGCAAATACATTGTGTTCTCATTGTCATATTTTCTCCCTTATTGACTCATCCACCAGATGAGCAAACAAAAGACTGTAAGAAAGCAGGCCTGAAAATAAGCAGTCTGACATTAGCAGAATGAAGTCCCCAGATGGTGAATTTGATGATGCTATCCCATACAGTGGGCCAATTTATCCTCTGGGTCCCTCTTTCTGTTTTGTTTGAGACTCTGGTTCAGATTGAGGTTCACAGAGGGTAAATTTAGTGATGCTACCCTGCTGTGCAGGGTAGCATCACTAAATTCACCCTCTGGGGACCTCATTTTGCAGATGACCGTCTGCTTTTTTTCTTGAGAAAATGTGACACTGAGAACACAACGTAGATTAGATGAACTTTATTCCAATAGGGAGGCATCTTAAATCTGAATTATCCATCCATCTGTCCATCAGTCCGTCTGTCCATCAATCCATTCTATTTGTCCATTCGGAGCCATAACTCTATAAAGCTGTGGTGGATTTCCATGAAACTTTACACAAGGGTGAAGATCAGTGGAAGGTCTGTTGAGTGACAAAGGTTAAGGTGACAAGAATGGGAAAACTTCAAGTTTTTCACAGACTGTATTTGTCCGTCCAGGGCCATAACTCTATGATGCTTGTGTGGATTTCTACAAAACTTCACACAAAGGTAAAGGCCAATGGAACGTCTGTTTCACAGCAACACCATGCTTTAGTGACAAAGGTCAAGGTCACAGGAATGGGAAAACTTAATTCTCTCACAGAATCATGTTTTTCGTCCTGAACAAATTCAACACAAAACTTTTCATTCCAGTATAATAGGCCATTTGGTCATAGTTCTGGGGACATCTGTGGCCGAGCGGTCACTGTTAGTCTTGTTTTCTGACTCAATATCCCCTAGAACCTCTGAGAATGAATAAAGGGACATTAGGCTGGAAAAATCAAAACCTCAAAGCTCTAGCAATATCAGTTGCATAAGATTAACCACACTGGATAAATGATTATACCAGAACACTGAAGACAGGTAAATGAGGAAGGCCAGTATGGCCTCCCTTACTTAGATTTGGTGAGAGCTGTAGGAGTGGCCATGCCTACACTACCATCCCAGCTGTGCCTTTAGATGCATCAATCACTCTCTTCAGATTTTTCTGTTGATTCCTAGGTAGCTGATTGGTTAACCCTTTACCTAATGAATCGGTCACACCCGCCCACGTAATATGCAAACTCAGCTGTTGAAAAAAATATTATTTTTCAAAAGGTTTCAACAAACCCATATCAGGAGTTGATTTCAGAAGAAGAGTTAAATTAATCTTCTCTCATTAACTGTTGACCTAAACAGCAGACGACATTTGCAGAAAACATTTCCTGAAAAACTAAATCTTTTTATTTTTTGTCTCGGAAAATTAGCTTATGATTCCCTCATTGTAATAAGCTCAATCCAATGAGGATCATAATGGCTGTTTTTCAGGCTAAAATTTAACCCTTTAACCCTTACAGGCCTTTTTCCCACTTTTTTGACCTCAGAACAGGTGCCCTTAAGGTGCCATCATGAGGAGGTCCTGTTGACAACAAACAAATTAGGTAGGCTGTGGTTTCTAATTAAGTCATGGCTGCCTATTAACTGGTTGAGTGCTAGAAGCCACTATCATGGCTCTCTTGAAAAGTGCTGGAAGCCACTTTGGTGGCTTTGTACTGTATGCATCAGCTGGGGGTGCGGTGGCATTGCGGTAACCGGTTCTTGTTAGATCACCGAAGTTAAGCAACGTCGAACTCGGTTAGTCCTTGGATGGGTGAGCGTTTGAGCGATCGATTCGGTCTCCCGCATTCTGTCCATGGGCAAGACACTTAACCCTGATTTTCCACATGGGGGAATGATGATGACGTGTACTAAGGCGTACTGCACGTCAATAGTGTGCATGTCTTCAACAAATCTAACCCTGCCTGTGTTGCAGTGCGGAGTTACGATGTTGGGAGCTGGCAGCTGCTCATCGTTGCTCGGTGGTTCTCTTCAGGTACTCCGGCTTCCTCTACCCATGAAACTCTCACTGACACGATATGACCTTGGCTATGTGGATATGTCATTAAAGTTTAATAAATAAAAAAAATAAGTATGCATCAGCTTGTTGTTGCTTGGCAATAGCAAGAAAAATGTTGATATAAAATTGTTTTTGTCACAATTCATTGGACAGTTCTTGAGTTCTCTCCCCAATAAATTGTTACAAAACAATTATTTATGAACAAAATCTTGCTAAACTAGGGCGCCCCTTGAAAAAAATATATGTGTTACACAGCCCTGAAAATAAGTAGTCTGGCATTTGCAGAATGAGGTCCCCAGAGGGTAAATTTGATGATGCTATCCCATACAGTGGGTCAATTTATCCTCTGGGTACCTCTTTCTGTATAGTTTTGGGACCCTGATTCAGATTGAGGTTCACAGAGGGTAAATTTAGTGATGCTACCCTTGCTGTGCAGGGTGGCATCACTAAATTCTCCCTCTGGGGACCTCATTTTGAAGATGACAGTCTGCTTATTTTCTGGCTTGGTGTTACACCTTTGAAAAATAATTTAGCGCTCTACCAGTTAAGACAGCCAATACTTAACTAGGAATCATTAATAAGCCACTGGACGTATAGAGACTGTGGGATGGTGGGAATTCAGGACACTTGTCTAGGCCCTCAACTGGTTGAATGCTAGATGCCACTATCATGGCTCTATTGAAAAGTGCTGGAAGCCGCTTTAGTGGCTTTACACTGAATATCTTAGCTTGAAGTTTGATCAGCAGAAGAAAATATTTTTTTTCATTTAAAATTGCTTTGTTGCAATTTATTGGAGAGTGCCATTTGCACTCTCCAATAAATTGTAACAAAACAATTATTCATGAACAAAATCTTGCTAACAGGCAACTTGTGCTGGTAGCAGGGTATCTTTGAAAAAAATACCAATGTTTCAAATTATCTTTGAGAAATAATTTAGCTCTCAACCAGTTAAGCGCTGGGGGCGCGGTGGCTCAGTTGGTAGAGGTGCAGGCTGCAAGCCGAGAGGTCCTCGGTTCGAATCCCACCTGCAGCAACCGCGTTGTGTCCTTGGGCAAGACACTTCACCCCCATTGCCCACGTGGGGGTACGTTGACGCTGTGTATTAAGGCGTACTGCTCGTCGATGGTGCATCTGTCTTCAACCAATGCTAACCCTGCTTGTGTGGAGTTAGTATGTTGGGGAGCTGACAGTTGCTCGGTGGTTCTCTCCGGGTACTCCGGCTTCCTCCACCCGTAAAACTGTCGTGGTCATGATTAGCCATTGTGCAGAAATATGTGACCTTAAACACCAATAAATAATAATAATAATAGTTAAGCGCTAAAAATTACTAAAATTTGAATGCAGTTTTTGTAAACAGCACTGGCCAGCTTTAGTCATTATGTTGGTTAATAGGTTAAATTAAACATTACATGATAAAAACAATCACAAATTCATCACGATTTGACATGAAATTTCAAAACCTCGTTCACAAAAATCGACCTGAGCCTCAGTAAACCTCAGCTAAGATTGATTTTTGTGAACTCGGTTCAGAAATGTCACATCAATTAGCGACTCATTAGAGATCCTCTATAAATTGTTTGTCTTTTTACAGGAAATAGAAGCATTAAACGCTACCTTATCAAAGTTATCTACGCAGGAGTCAGCCAATAGTGTGTTAAAGAAACAAGTTCAGGTAAGTCATATCAAAGTTTTCTATGCAGAAGTTTGCCAATAGTTTTTAACCCTTTACCCAATGTAACGACCAAAACCAGCCACCGCTATTCACAAAATTCACTATTCAGTTTTCATTACTTTTTCATTTTTTTGTCACAAAAACATAGCTTATAACCCCTCATTGGAATGAGCTCATTGAGCTCATTCCAATGAGAGGTCATAAGTTATGTTTTTGATGCAAAAAATGAAAAAAAAAAGTTTTTCAAGAATTTTGTTTGCATGTGTCGTCTGCTTTTTGTGTGAGGCAAATGGTTAAAGAAACTGAATAGAAAACATTGGAAAGGAAAATGTTGGCTTTTGCTCTGGTATCCTCATTTTTTTTAAAGCCCTGGTAGTGGCTTCTAGCACTCAACCAATTAACCATATCAGCTCCAGTGATATTTCGACCACTGGGTAATTAATATTTGAAGTGGTCCCATGTGGTAACCCTGGGAGGTGAAGCAGTGCTTATTTACTGTGGTAAACAGGCTCTATTTTACTGGTAAAATAGGACCCAGTCACCAATGATTTGGGTGGAAATCTTCAAACATGGCCAACATGGGTATAAATGATTGACCAGGGGTATAAATGATTTTGACTAAACTTGACTTTATCTCAATTTTGCAGTCATGATTAGGTATTGTGCAGAAAAATGTGACCTTAAACACCAATAAATAAATAAATAAGTTTGAACTGATATATTAATTTTATTTCTGTACCAATTGAGAGAGGTTGAGGGGACCTGTTGTAGGATTATCCCGTATAATGTCTAGCCTAACCGGTTTCATGCTTTTGTGCACTTCGTAAGAGGCAGAGGGACTACTTGTGGTTCAGCCTTATATATCTCAAATTCTGACTCAGCCTAAGATATCTCTGATTCTGTCTCAGCCTAATATATCTCAAATTCTGTTTACTTATTACATTGCCAACAGTGTGGTAAACAGTATGTTGTGGAAACGAAATGCCGTTTTCACACCCTCATACGAGAACATCTGACAGACATTAAGTATAAATGGGTCACAACTATCGCCATACATTTCAATAATAATAATAATAAATTGTTCTTATATAGCGCCTCATCCCGCGAGGCTCGAAGGGCTTTAGAACATAAAAATATGCACATGTGCACAAATACACATGTATACATGTGTACATATACACACATATGTACATACATTAGTCACCATATTACAAGACTCATTTCTGAAAGTCTGCAGTGATGTCTTCAATTTAGTTAACCCTTTACCCAACGCAGACGATATCAAAATTAATTATTTGAAAAATAATTTTTTTAAATTTTTCAAAAAATTTCAACAAAACCATATCATGTGACCCCTCATTGGAATGAGCTCGACGAGCTCATTCCAACGAGGGATCACATGATATGGTTTTATTGAAATTTTTTGAAAAATAATATTTTTTCAACTGCAAAGTTTTGCGTATTATGTGGGTGGATGAGGGCGATTTGTTAGGCAAAGGGTTAAGGTTGTATGGGAGGTGAAGCCTGAAGAGATGGGATTTCAGTGCACTCTTGAATGTATTAAGTTCTTCTGGAGTTCAGGTGGTAGTGAGTTCCAGACTTTAGGGCTGGCGTAATGAAACGTGCGACGGCCAATGCTTACATAGTTTGTATTCGGTAAACATAACAACTTTTGTGATCCAGATCTTAGTTCACACCTGGGAGTGTGCTCCCACAATATCTGATCTATGCTACCACATTATACAGGTATTATGCTCAAACCCTGAGGGACCAATTGTAACGGAACAGCACCATACTTGTGAAATACACTGGATATTCACTTTAACCCTTTACCCAATAAATCGTCCGCATCCGCCGTTGTAATATACAAATTCAGCAGCTGAAAAAATATTATATTTTTATACTGTACCAATGACCCAGACATAGCTGGTGCTAACTCTTAAAATATAGGGCCAAACACAAATTTTGCCCCCCAATCCCCAAAATTTGCATCTAAAACTAAAGAAAACATGTCCTGAAAAGCCCTCCACACTTCGCCCCCACTGCGCATGCGCAGTGTCAAGGACGTTCCGAAATTGGCGCCATTAATCATTCTAAGTTTGGCCCTTCATCAGTTAACATCTGACTGATCTTTGTGCTTATAAATCTCAGTTTAAATGATGCCAGACACATAAATATTAGTGAAATGGTGATTCTAAGGAGGATAGAGAAGGAGGAGAGGAAAAGAATGTGTGACAGAATATTATCAGGGCTGTAACTTAAAATTTTTTAATGAAATTATGTTAAGTTACCTATTTTCAAGGCAGCAGCCATTTTGTTGTCATTCTGATTATTTAGTTACACTGTTTTTTTTAAGTGTTTTCCTCTCTCCCTGTCCTTTAAGTTCCCCCTTGCTATTCTCCCATGCTTTTGGCATAGTTTTTGTAATTATTATTACTAAATTTTCTTGGGAGTTTTAGCTGAATAACAGAATGAATTCTGTTCTTTCCCCATGTTTACGTCTTCACCTAGGGGTGGTTAGGCGTTGTGTTCTGCATCTACCATCTGATGTTCTGCAGTTTCTTCCCTGGAAGTCTCTGTTTTGCATCAGATAGTATATTTTTGGTAACTGATTTCGGGCCTGGGTGCCTGGAGTCTTATTTTAGTGTTTTTACACTCATTGTTTACATTTACAACAGCCCTCTGTGTGAGGGGGGGATTTCTAAAAAATAATATCTTGATGTTATTTTAATCATAACTAGATACATTATTATTGTTCGTAAGTGTTGAATAAATTGTTTAAAATATTTTTAAAATTTTTGTCCACACTTAGGCTTGGGATCCATTGGGGCTCAACGTTACTTTTCAGAAACTTGGGCTGTTCTGAAAAAATATTTTTTCAAAATATTTTGATTTCAATTATTTTTTCTATATCAATGGATCATATTATTATTATGTATTTTGATTGCCAGGGGTTAGTGCGAGTACCAGGACTTGTTTTCTTTTCACATTGAAAGGATATTGATCAATTGTTTTAAGAGGAAGTCTTCCTCTGACTTTATTATCATTCTATATGTGGTCAGTGTACTCGCATTAACTCCTGTTCTGTATCGTATGATTTCGATGACAATATGGGAAGCGTATGTCACGGTATGTTGTTGGGGATTTGGACACTCCGGTCCTTTCCCCGCAGGGTCACTCTACTTTATCAATTTCTATTTCAGACGATCAAGATTAGGGTGATGTATCTGTGATGTCTTCCAACAGTGTGCCTCCGTCGTCACAATTAATGAAGGGCTAGCGGAAAAGTGCTCATGTAAATACGCCAATTGCCTAAGAGGACCCTAGTAGGTTCGACGGCCTTTGACGTCCGCTAGCTCGCCCGGTGTAGCATCCATTCACCGAATGGTTCGGCAGCCGGGTTCGTCCGTTGCGGTCTAGAAGGATTTTTGGGGTGATGCGAGCACTATAAACTAACCTAATGCACACCCAGTGACGGCGGATCGGAGGGAGAACGCAGGAAGCCTTTTAGTCCGGTTCATAGCTCGTTCCGGTCCATCCGGACGGCAAGCGAGAGAGGCCCCTCTCTCGTTCAACAACATCTGGCCCCAGATGTTGTGGTACAAAATGTGTCGTAAGCGGAGCATACATCCGTCGCTCGGGACGCTCCGTTGTATAGGCAGTCCGCTGAGACTGCTAAGGCTTCCTCTTCTCGTCAGCGCACACGACCGCACCTTGGCTGCGTGACCGCCGATATATTACTAGCTTCGCCGATCAAGGATTCTTCGGCGACCAGGTCACACCATCCGGTAGCCAGGGACACGAGGCCTGCAGATTCCGGAGGTTCGCATAGGAAGTGTGCGGGAGTCAACGTACACGGAGCTTCCGGCGGCAATGCATCGTAAGACCGCTACTGCACAGGCCTCGGGAACGGACGTGCTTTCCTTAATAGCACAGTTTATCGCAGCATCCCAGCATCAACTGAATCTGTCGCATATATTTTATCCGACGATGCTGGGTCGGGACGCTCCGCGGAAGCGGGTACGGACGTCCGAAAGTTTCATCCGGTCCGACGGGATACCGAAAGGGATTCGGAGGATTTCGAGCTTTCCCTTTCGGAACAACATATGCTGTTGTGTATGTCATCTGACTTGGTCTTCTACAGCTTCTTTCGTCGGACCAGAATGCTGCGATGCCGGATAAGAAACTGATAGCGTCGGTGGACTTAGAAATTTTTGGTTCGGTTCAGGGACATCGTCCCTCAGTTCCGACATAGTCCAATAATGTCACACAAACTTTTGAATTATTGAACGACGCTATATATATTATTATTTTATGCTTGCTAACCAAGCATTTCTGGTTTCTTGTTCGAAGAGTTATGGAGATGTCTTTCAAAAGTGTGCCTCTGTCGTCATAGTTAATGAAGAGTTAGCGGCAATAAGTGCTCATGGAATATGTCTATCGCCAACGGAGTGACATTCGCTAGCTCACCCGGTGTAGCGTACATTCATCGAATGGTTCGGCTGCCGGGTTCGTCCATTGCAGTCTAGGAAGGAGATTTGGGTGATGCGAGCACTTTAATTACTTTAGTACTCACCCAGTGACGGCAGATTGAGGACAGATCGGAGGAAGCCTGTTAGTCCGGTTCCTGGCTGGTCCAGGTCCGTCCGGGCTGTGAGCGAGAGAGGTCCCTCTCTAGCCCAACAACATAGGGGACCGCATGTTGTGGTTCAGATATTTTACATTCGGAGCATATGTCCGTTGGTCGGGACGCTCCGTTATATTGACAGTCCGAGAGACTGTCTTTAATGCTTCCTCATCCTCACAGCAGGGCACACGACCGCACATTGGCTACGTGACCTCGAGTATCCGATCAGTTTCGGCATTCAGTGATTCCACGGCGAATAGGTCGCGCCATCCGGTAGCCAAGGGACACGAGGCCTATACACCCCGTTCGCTCGCATATTGGTAGTATGCACGGGGTAACGACCACGGAGCTTCCAGCGGCAATGCATCGTAAGACCGCTTCTCCTCAGGCCTCAGTGACGGACGTGCTATCCGAGTTAGCACAGTTGTTTCGCAGCATCCCAGCAATTGATAGTTTCTCGGTCGAATCAGGAATTATCCGACGGCGCTGGGTCGGTGCGGTCCGCGGTTGCATCAGGTACGGATGACCGAACGCTTTATAGGGTCCGACAGGATGGCGAAAGGGATTCGAAAGATTTCGAGTTTTCCCTTTAGTAGTATCGGAAGATGCCTTTCATATCTTCTGGCATTATCTTCCAGTGATTATTATTTTGGACTTCATTGCTGCGATCTTGGATAAGAGACTTATAGCGTCATTGGACTCGGATTTTTCGATCGGTTCGGGGACATTGTCCCTGACTTACCGACGCAGTCCAATATTGTCATTACAACATGTGTTTTATTTTTCGACGCTATATATATATATACAAGCCTGCTACTAAGCATGATAGTTTAGTTTCTTGTCCGCGTTGCTCATTTCTGCCATTTTATCATTTATACAAATAGTTTATTTTGGAAGAGCAGGGCATATCGAGAGTTCATATGCGTCTTGACGGTGTGATTAAAAACTGCATATATTCTTTTTCGCCGTTTATGTCTTTTCCAATTTCAATGTTGGGAACGACATTATGTATAGTAGACTTAACTTAGATGCTTTATTATACGTAATCCGCCTTACTGAGGCGTTATCATTACGTCTTCAAGAAAAGATTTACGGGATATTATTCTCAATGTAATTTCTTTTGAGGGCAGTAGTTTGTTCACGTATAACTCCGCCCTTCAGTGGCTGATTGGAGTTAGTTAGACGTGACGCAGCCCTAGCTACATCCACTCGCGTGGATAGTAAGGTTAAGAACTCTCTCAGAGTCGCTTCGTTCTCGGAGGAGCTTCTCTTCGACGGCAACTTTTCGGCAATCCATGAATTGCTCGATTTACACGTTCTCTTGTCTATCTAGTGTTACAAGAGATTCAGACTGGGGCAAACATTCGGTGGTTGACTCAGAGAGTGCCGCCGCAGTTGCCGGACCCGAGTGTGGCTGTTATGACGGTTGCCAGTCAAAACAGATAGGGATATAATACTGATCCCTACGGATTCGAAGTGCCAGGGTCTTTGGGTTCCGCAGTCTTTTAGCAATCAGTTTTCTTCCGCGGAATAATGTTTTTTAGGCTTGCTTTATGTCATTGCATGAACATTATTCAGAAACGCATGCCCAAATTCCTGTCCTTTAATTCGACAGTAGTGGCGTATCTCCGGAACCAGGGAGGCACTCTTTCGTTTCCGTTATTCAATTTAATGGAAAGAATCCGTCTGTTGGTTATAGTACACCAAGTTCAGTTTTGGTCCGTCATATTCCGGGTCGTCTGATTGTTTTATCGGACTCCCGTTCTCTTACGGGTCGCTTGTTGCTGTCAGAATGGACTCTCAACAAACAAGTATTCAATCAGATTTGCTATCTATGGGAGCGCCCAATGATGATTTATTTATGACACAGCTTGCTAATCAATTGCAGACGTATGTGTTGGCTTGTCCAGATCTCTGAGCTAATATTCTTAACGCTCTATTGATCTATAGGACGGAATGATAGGATACGCGTATCCTCCGGCGCTGTTGTTTTAGCAGGTATTGCTAAGATAAACAACCACAATACATTTCTGTTGATAGCATCTCTATCTTCACAGAGGTCTTGAGTAATTTTCTCTCTTGTCTACTGTGGGTCTTAACGTGAAATCTTCCTCTATGTGAGGATCTTTTTCACTGGGTAAATCGTATCATCTTTATCACAACCTGCAAGGTCGCAACCTTCATGTATTCCGTTGTATGGTCCGTATTGCATTGTAAGCACTGTACTGGACGAGCTTTGGACGCGATTTCTTACTATAGGAGATCCTCTTCTTCGCTATTCTATGCGGCTAAAGTGGAGGCTCTTCCGTCGTGGTGTAGGGATCATTATGTTCATATTGTTGATCCCTCCATACTACTCATTGCTATTTTTTAGTATACTTGTTTCACAAGATCTACTGCAGCCTGTTATTATTTAGGTTATAGGTTTATGTTACCTCATACCTATGCACTCTACGATAGTTTACAATTGAGTCTTTTGTCTCTTTATCTAAGTCAGTTAGTAACTTTTTGATAAATAGACTTAGAATCTTTAGATTAAATTCCTATACGGATTTTAACTTCGGTTCTTATTTAGCTAAGTAATCATTTGAGCCTCTGGAAACAGTAGTTTTCAAATTCTGACCTTTTAGACAGTAATTCTGTTGGTTTCTCTTTTACTGTAGAGTCAGTGAGTTTCATGCACTATCGATGGATGATTTTCACTTTCATAGTTTCGGAATCAATACTTCCGTTACTATTTAGGTTGGATTGTTGCATAAGAGTTAGGCTCCTATTATCCGGAACCTATTATTTTAAGGTCCTTCCGTCTTCATATGGGCATAGGCCTTTACTCTTTCCGGGTACAGTTTATGTATTTATAAACAGATTTCTGTTTATTACTATGGGCGTAAGCTTCTTCTGTCTTTGATGTCTAGTAGAAGGACGTTACGCTCCATTTTTTTGTTAATGGATTCTATTAACTATCGGTACTGCTTATAGTATATCATTGACTTAGCAGTTGTGCTTAAGATTTCGGCTCATGAAGTAAGAGTTCTTCTACTTCTTGGGCTTACATTAATAGTGTCGCTATTATAGATTTTTGAAGGCCGCTCATTGCGCTCAGCCATCCACATTCATGAATTTTATCTCAGAAATATCGAGTCCATTTCTGGAGGCCTCTATTGTTAGGTCTATTATCTACTGCTCAGAATGTCATTCACTTAACAGTTGCTACTATAGCTAGGTAGGCTGTCTGTTTCGGCAGTGTCTCCGTTCAGCTGCCCTCTTCGCTCTGGGCTATTTGACCCAGGGCAAGAAAAAAGGGGGGGGGGGGAGGGTGTTCCCTTGGGTCACCTGTTTTACTATGAAAACAAGGGGATACCTCCTCCGGAGTTAGTAATTCTGAGCTGTTATTGGGATGGTTGTTTAGTGAGAAGTTTAGGTTTTTAAAATTCATTCAAGTCTTAGTTTTTAAAGTATAGCTTTTGAATATTGCATATGTCAACGGACATGATTATGCAATCCTCAGACACTTTTAGGAGTATAAGAGTCTCTATTCTCTAGACTTACTTATTTATTGGCTTACTTTAAAAATTATTAGTATAAGGATTATATTGGATATTAATAGAGTACATGGATGTATGAAGCTCAATTTTGGAAGGTGTTGTATCTTTCTAATTTATCATAAATAAGAAAGATACATGTAAGGCCTATTACTTCTTTTTCCCTACAGGGGATGACTCTATTTTATTTTATTGAGCGTATTCCATTTTGCTCTATGTCCTTGGCCCTCCAGCCTTTTTACTATTCAGCTATGTCTGGGTCATTGGTACAGTATAAAAATGTTAAAAAATTTATAGTAATTTATATATTTTTTATACTTACCAATGACCCAGACGGGGATGGCCCTCCCAGGAGTTGGGAACTCTTGCCTCCCCGCTGAGTACATAGCGCTTACCAGGCACTGGTTATTAGAATGATTAATGGCGCCAATTTCGGAACGTCCTTGACACTGCGCATGCGCAGTGGGGGCGAAGTGTGGAGGGCCTTTCAGGACATGTTTTCTTTAGTTTTAGATGCAAATTTTGGGGATTGGGGGGCAAAATTTGTGTTTGGCCCTATATTTTAAGAGTTAGCACCAGCTATGTCTGGGTCATTGGTAAGTATAAAAAATATATAAATTACTATAAATTTTTTAACTTTTCAAACAATTTCAACAAAACCATATCATGTGACCCCTCTTTGGAATGAGCTCGTCGAGCTCGTTCCAAAGAGGGGTCACATCATATGGTTTTGTTGAATTTTGAAAAAAATTAAAAAAATGATATTTAAAATAATAAATTTTGATATCGTCTGCATTGGGTAAAGGGTTAAGAATGCTACAACCACTCAGTCTGAACAGAAAGGACTTTTAATAAGTGGTTTATGCAAGTAACATATTAATTCTCATAGTATTGGAGCCTATGTTCAGGGCAATTATTGATTGTATGTCAGGCATTCAGCAGTCTTTCGATTTTGTAAAATGCAGGTGCGCCAAGTGTGGCACTGTCCATTTGTAATTCGCAAGCACCATTTTCCCAACTTACGAAATGCTCAGCTATTGTGAAAAAGTTACGTAAACGACGATGTTTTAATAGAATACAGCATGTGAATGATAGTGACAGACCGTCTATCATACACATGTTGTATTCTTTTAAAAAACATCCTCGTATTCATAGTGACGTTAAGTCACGTTTTTGGGGTCATAACAATAAAATAAATATCGCATACATGTACTCACAATACATGTTCATTATTTTGAACGTTCTTTTTCAAAAAATAAATCTGTAAACTAAACTGAAATGCACGGACAGAATCGAAAGTAGAATACACAGTTTGAATAAGGAAAAACCGGAACCAGGAACAGCAACTAGAATAATATGGAATTGTGACGGGTACGTCTACACTTTTTCTGATGAACCAATTTCATCATGTTTAAATTGGGACGCACTGTGGCATCAGCTGTTGATGTATCGGCTTGTTTAAAGTTGCGACATAGTTTCCGGACTTCTTTTGAAAGTGAAACCTACACCGCGACTGTACCATGTAGTTGTATATTACTGCATAAGGCCATGCGCATGTGCTATCGATGCTTGATGAGCATTAACCTCACTTGTGTTAAGATAATTCAGACATTCAAACAGGCGATCATAAAGTGCGCTGCTTTTTGCCAATGTGCGGCATTAGTCATGCAGAGCTTTTCAAAATTGCATGCACGATAGTGTTCAACCGATGATCGGAACCGTCCACCACAATCGGCCGATTATGGGCAATCGGATGACAACGTCAGCTGCTCCTGGAAAATCGGTTCAACCGATTGTTGCCAAGCAATTTGTGATTTTTCTGAATTGCATTTTATTATCTTCTGCAATTGTTAATGTAAAATGATGTCGATGATACCATTCAATAAAGTTGAGAAACAACCACAATGTGTATTCCTAATCTCTCTAGACGCCCCTTTACGGGATGTACGTGTTAAATGACATGTAAAGCTTACAACTGAGCGCACTTGCAGCAATCGCCAGTTCATACCGGAAAAGTGAAGGATGCACTCCATTGACTCAGGTCGCAGTAAAATTACCAGTCGCGCGCACTTGGGCGGTAAACATGGCTCTTACCGCCCAAGTGTGCACGACTGGTAATTTTACTGGGACCCCAGTCAACGAAGTTGAACACTTTGAAAAATGTTCAGTTTAATGTAGTTCTTTCGAGCCTCGACTTGTCTTGTAGTGCATGGTATTACAATCGGAATCGGCATCAGAATCAGCCGATTGTGGGCTCAAATAACCGGTAATCGGTCAGCGACCATTTTTGGTAATCGGTTAGACACTAGTGCACGATGGCGTGCAAGCACAATGACGCACCTCAAAATCGAAAGACTGCATTCAGTCCATAATTAAGTCCATAAAGCAAGCAAGAAAGAATATCTTTTCAAATTTCATTTCATTTTAGGATACAGAACAAGAGAATGTTACACTGAAACAAAAAGTGCAAGATATGGAACAATTGCTTCGGAATGCTCATGCCACAAAGGAAAAGGAGTGTCAAGATATATTGAACTTGCAGGACCAGCTTGGAAGTAAACTTACCGAGATGTATGAACTCCACGAAAACATAGTATCAACAATAAAGAAGGAGTCGAGCAGTTAACAAATTCTCTGCCTTTTTTTAAGATGTGTATCATGGACAGGTTTTGTAATGCAATATCTCTGATGTTACCTCTTTGTCATTAATTTTCTGTGAACCGGATTTTTCTTGAATTTGTTATAACATTGAGCAGTGTTCACGCTGGGCCAAAATTTTTTTATGCCAATTGGAATTTTTGTTTGGTGCCATATGAAATTTTTTGGTGCTAAATGAAAGATTTTAGGGCTAAATGAGATCTGATTGTAAATGAGAACAAAGTAACCATATATTGTCCTTTGAGTGCAACAAGGTGCCATCTGCAATGCAAAAGCATTGCAGATGGCACCTTGTTGCACTCAAAGTACGAAATTTTAATTTAGTATTACCTGACTCTTTTAAGTATTTTAGTTGCAACCCCCACCTCCCCCCACACAAATGATAAAAATATAGATAATGAAAACTAATAAATAAATAAATAAATAAATAAATAAATAAATAAATAAATAAAATAAATAACAGGCTAATATTAACGTTTACAAAATAATTTTATGATTCTTATTTACACACTGTTTATTCACTCCAAATGAAGGTGTGGTGGCTAAGTAGGTAAAGGTGCAGGCTGCAAGCCAAGAAGTCCTTGGTTCAAATCCCACCTGCGGCAACCGAATTGTGTCCTTGGGTAAGACACTTTACCCCATTGACCATTGTGATATTGTGTACTAAGGCATACTGCACGTTGGTGGTGCACATGTCTTCAACCAATGCTAACCCTGCTTGTGTGGAGTTAGTATGTTGGGTAACCAAACAGTTGCTTGCTATTGCTTGGTGGTTCCTCCACTCATAAAACTGTCGGACACGAGGTGACCCTGGCTGTCAAAGGTGTTGTTGAACCCCAATAAATAAATAAAAGGCTATTATTAACGTTGACAAAATAATTTCATTATTCAATATTTACTCACTGTTTATTCACTCCAAATAAACTAGCCACTTTGCCAATGATAATTATTCAATTAACATGAGTATATTATTATTATTAGGGTTTAACGACACATTAACAGCCAGGGTCATATCATGTCGGTGACAGTTTTACGGGTGGAGGAAGCCGGAGTACCCGGAGAGAACCACCGGGCAACGACGAGCGGCTGCCAGCTCTCCAACATTGTAACTCTGAACTCTGCACCGCGGCACAGGCAGGGTTAGATTGGTTGAAGACATGTGTACCATCGACATGCAGTACGCCTTAGTACACAGTGTCATCATGCCCTCATGTAGGCAATCGGGGTTAAGTGCCCTGCCCAAGGACACAAAGCGCGAGCATGAATCAGTCGCTGAAATGGTCACCCATCCAACTACTAACCGCGCTCGACGTTGCTTAACTTTGGTGATCTGACGAGAACCAGTTACCGCGACGCCACCACACCCCCCCAATTAACATGAGTATTCAATTAACATGGATTGTGTCACTTTCCTGTATTCTAAAGATAAACTTAGCATTTATTCTATTACATCTTGTTTGACAGAGCTCCATGAGCTCTGTCAAACAAGATATAATAGATTAAATGCCTGTATTGGATGTACAGAGACCAAATATGTCTATAAACAACAGAAAACTGGGGAGAGAGCCAGGGTAATTTCTCGACAGGTTACAAGATTTTTTATTCAATTAACAGAAGTGTACTCTATAACCTATATTCAATTAACAGGTCAAATTTGTACTGGATGTGTAGTAAATGGTTTTGTGTTGGGAAATTATATTCTATTAACAAGGTTATTCAGTTTAGAGATATCCAATTAAGTGGGCTCCATTGTAACATATATATAGAGAATATCTAGTGTTTTTGAGTGGATACCGAAAATTATCTCATTCGTGACCAAGACAAATGGTTATTTTCGCTTGCCCAGAAAATACACATTTGTCTCAGTCACTCATGAGATAATTTTTGGTATCCATTCCAAAACACTAGATTTTCTTTTTATTATATGCTTTTTATAAGAATCTGATCATTTCTATCGATAATTCCTCTCGTTTCAACCTTGAATTGATGCATGAAAGTAAACAGCTGATGCACATTGATACGCGGAGGTGATTTGATCGATACTTGGTACAGGTAGCATTTTGCGATCTGACTCAGCTGGCAGGTTTCATGAATCAATTCAAGGTGAATACGTGTTGAATTATTGCTGAAAATGATCGGTATCCACTCAAAAACACTAGATTTTCTTTTCATTATACGTCTTTAGAACAAATTGATCATTTGCAGTGATAATTTGACTCGTAATCACCTTGAAGTCATGCTTTGAAAGCCACCATTTTGATTGGTACCGTGAAAGTGAAAATTTTGATATCTTCACAGTGAGGGATACGTTTAGCATATAATAAAATTTGTTACCTTCCTGAAGGATTATAAAAAAGGATTAAGCAAGATAAAGATTTAGTAACAAAGAAATGTTCTGATAAGAATCAAATTAAATTGATAAACTGTTAATTCAGTTGACCCATAACACAGAGCAGTTATTATTCCTATTGCCAAAAGATTACTTGAGAGTGTGATTTCTGTCTCGTCTGTGCCATCAGGCAGCAATTTTATCGAAAACGATGCTCTGAAATAAACCACAAAGCCTTTGAGACCTGTCAAAAGTATATGTTTGGTGAAAAAATGCTGTATTTTTGGTGTAAAATAAATTCTTTTAGTGCAATCGGCACCATTGGCAATTGACCGCGTGAAAACTGAAATAGAGTAATAGCTGTTCTAAAAGAAATCATTTTAACCTGAGAATTTTTTTTTAATCAAAAAGAAAATTGATCATTGAACAGATATGACAGCTGTTCAATATTTTTCTCTGGCCATCTCAGAATACTTGACTGACGTGAGAAGGATGGGGGTAGTTTTATAGTTTCACTATGCAGAGGATACAAAACCAGTTTAGGAAAGCTAAAAATAATAATCTCAGGCCCTCTTGCATGATTATTGTACCCCCCGCAAACAAAGTTTGGGGGGGGGGGGGGGTATATAGGAATCACCCTGTCTGCCTGTCCATCCTTATAAGTGCAACTCCTCCTAAACCGTTTGAAGAATTTTCATGAAACTTTACACAATGGAAGAACTCCATATGAAGATGTGCATGAAGCAATATAATTCCGTTCTGACATTTTCAAGGGGAGATAATCTAACTTAGACCATCTGTCCATCCTTGTAAGCGCAACTCCTCCTAAACCGTTTGAAGAATTTTCATGAAACTTTACACAATGGAAGAACTCCATATGAAGATGTGCATGAAGCAATATAATTCCGTTCTGACATTCACAGTACCTCTAGTTTTTGCTGCTGCAATCTTTCTTTAACTCTTTCAACACCAGAGACCACTTTTCTGGTCCAGCAACTCGATATGTAATACTTTCATTAAGTAGGATGGCTACTAAATGAACGTGTGTTGTAGATCCATTAATGTTTTCAACGTGCAGCCTGAAGGCTGCACGTTGAAAATATTAATTGCTCTACCCTTAAATAATGGATATGGACTCTTCCAATTTCTGCCATTTAACTGGCATGGAAGATACCACCAGTGTTCACAGGGTTAATTAATTAATTTTAATTATTTTTGTTGAAAACATAGCATGTAGGGTACAAAACTTGACATATTCTCAATTATCACAATTCTTGTCTTATTTCATAATCCTTTCATAAACATTGAGCATTATCCTTTTCATCAAACACAACACACTGTCAAGCAAAGCTGCAGGTTCATTTACACTTTCATTATTTGTTTCCCTAATTTATGTTTTTTTTCTGACTCTTTTGGGTTAGTAACTGATCCCCAAGAACCCTTAAGAATGATCAAAGGGATGTTAGGATGAACCCAATGGAAATTTTAACAGACAGTGATTTTTTGGTGAGTGATGTTATATAAACTGTTGCAGGTTTTTTCCAACTTACAGAACCTGAAGTATTGTTTAGGCCCCACAAAATAGATCTTCTGTTTCTCAGGCCATTTTTTGTAAAACTGCATATGGGCGGGCCATTTTTTATTTTATTTTTAATTTTTGTAATTATTTCATTGCCGGCAAAAGTTCATGTTCTTGTTTTGTTTTATGTTTTAGGCCTCATAATCTACAGAATAGCATGGGTGGCGGTGTATTTCATCCCATGAGATGAGGTGATAAGTGCAAGTAGGTTTGCAATGCTAAAACATTGCAAAGCCTTGTTGCACTCAAGGGACAAATTTATCAATTTTATTAACTTGGGTAAAATATCAGACAAAAAAAAAAAATTAATTTTTATTCTTTAAAGTTTGCATTGGTTATAAAAAAAAGAGCATGCAACAACCAAAAGGACCATGGGAGAGGGCCTGAGAAACAGATTTTTAAATTTTTTAGGCCTTACTATATGTTCTTAACACATAGAAAAATTGAATCAAAACTTTAGGTTTTTTTCATGAAACTGAGCAGAAACCGAATCTGAAAAATTAAAACTGGTGAGCTCCATTGAAAATCATCTCTATATTTTAGCATTCAGAAATGCATCGTACTCTTTGCTAATAACGTACTGAAGTCTGCATTACTTATACCACATTATATGTCTTTATTTACTAACAGTTGTCTCTGCTACTAATGTGCCAATATCCATAGTATTCTCTGTTCCATAGCATGAAAACATTGAAAGCGGTCTCTGCCTTGTAACATTCGAAAATCCATAGTACTCATTGCTGCTGATCTGCTGAAATCTATATGATGCTAATACAGTGGAACCCTGTTAATTGAATATCCACTTTGCCACTGAAAATTATTCAGTTAACAGGAGTATTCAATTAATAGGGATTGTGTCACTTTCCTGTATTCTAAAGATAAACTTAGCATTTATTCAATTATATCTTGTTTGACAGAGCTCCATGAGCTCTGTCAAACAAGATATAATAGATTAAATGCTTGTATTGGATGTAGTGTCGCCAAATAGGTCTATAAACTAAGGAAAACTGGGGAGAGTCAGGATAATTTTATGACAGGCTACAAAAATTTTTATTCAATTAACAGGAGTTTACTCTATAGCCTGTATTCAATTAAAAGGGGGCACGGTGGCATGGCGGTAACCGGTCCTCGTCAGATCACCGATGTTAAGCAACATCGTGCCCAGTTAGTCCTTGGATGGGTGACCATCTGAGTGATCGATTCAGACTCCCGCGTTGTGTCCTTGGGAAAGACACTTAACCCTGAGTGTCCACATGGGGGCATGATGACGCCGTGTACTAAGACGTACTGCACGTCGATGATGCACATGTCTTCAACCAATCTTACCCTGCCTGTGCTGCATTGTGGAGTTACAATGTTGGGGAGCTGGCAGCTGCGCGTCATTGCTCGGTGGTTCTCTCTGGGTATTCCGGCTTCCTCCACCCGTAAAACTGTCACAGTCATGATTAGCCATTGTGCATAAGCGTGTGACCTTAAACACCAATGAATAAATAATATTCAATTAAAAGGTCACATTTGTACTGGAGGTATGGTAAATGGTTTTGTGTTGGGAAATTATAGTCAATTAACAGGGTTATTCAGTTAAGAGATATACAATTAAGTGGGCTCCACTGTATTATTAATGGTCTCTACTTCTCAGTTTGCCAATATTGATAGTTTTCAGTGCTCCATAACATTCACACACTGAAAGTGGTCTCTCTGCATTGTAAAATTAAAAAATCAATAGTACTCTTTGCTAATAACATGCTGAAATCTACATCAGGCACTGCTCAACAACATGCTATTATTTACTGACATTGGGGGTTTTTCCACATAATAGTGCAATTCTTAAAATTTCTAGTAGTTACAGAACTGTGGTGCATTAACAAATAAAATAAAAAAAGAAAAAAGTGTCCCTTCCTCATCATAAAACTGAAGCAAAATTGCCTGAGAAACAAGAAATTTCTTTTCATCGGCCCAACATTGAGAATTCCATAGTGGTTTTTGCTGCTAATACTTTGAAATCCATGTCTATCACATACTGATATGAGTAGTGGTTTCTGCTTCTTAATGTGTCGATATCAGTAGTCTTCACTGCTCCATAACATATACACATACCAAAATTACATTTTATCATTCAAAATTCCAAAATGGTCTTTGCTGCTAATATGCTGAAAGTCACGTCAGTCTCTGTTCTATAACACACTGATACTAGTTGTGGTCTCTGCTTCTTAATGTGTCAATATCAATAGTACAGTAGAATCCTCTCAATTGAATATCCATTTTGCCAGTGAAAATTATTCAATTAACAGGAGTATACAATTAACATGGATTTGGTCAGTTTCCTGTGTTCTGGAGGTAAAATGAGCATTTATTCTATTATATCTTGTTTGACAGAGCTCATAGAGCTCTGTCAAACAAGATATAATAAAATAAATGCCTGTATTGGATTTAGTGAGGCCAAAAACGTTGATAAATAAGGGGACTTTGATGCGTGTCTCAGTAATTTTTTTGACATATTACAAAAATTTATATCCAGTTAACAGGAGTTCACTCTACAACCCATATGCAATTAACAGATCAAGTTTGTACTGAAGGTATGGTAAATGATTTTGTGTTTGAAAATTATATTCAATTAACAGGGATATACAGTTAAGAGATATCCAATTAAGTGGGCTCCACTGTATTCACTGCTCCATAACATTATAAGTTATTCTGTTTGTTGACAGGGGACATGATCTCACGTTCCCTGCATGAAATTTATATTCAACCGAGGCGTCAGCCAAGATTGAATATATGTTTCATGCAGGGAATGTGAGACCATGTCCCCTATCAACAAACAGAATAACATATATGTCCCATTCTTACACAAGTAAAATTGAATTGGAAAAAAAAATCTTTATTTAATGTTTACGTACGCAATCAACGGGGCGAGATGCTCTTGATTCGTTTCAGTTTATGTTACAGTAAATTAATGAAAAGAGACCTTATAATCTAATCGGTTTCATAAATAATTACCCATGTTTACATAACTAATCTTTTTGTACGTAATAACGGTACTTTTGTGTGTATTTTACTTCAGTTAAATGTATTTGTCTCAGTTGATTTCAAGTGAAAAAAAGACATTGTGATGAACCGTTGCTCATGGCAACGAGACGCTTTCCTTGACAGTGGACATAAGAATCGCTGACAGTAGACATATGCACATGCCCGGCGACATAAAATAAAATCAACGAGGCTCTGACCAATCACTGCAAGGTATTGCAGTTGGTATCGGGACATATACACATACATTGTAACATTTAGAATTCCAAAATGGTCTTTGCTGCTAATATGCTGAAAGCCACGACAGTCTCTTGTCTATAACACACTGATATTAGTAGTGGTCTCTGCTTCTCAATGTGCCAGTATCAATAGTAGTCTCGGCGCCATAACATTGCTGCTCGCATGCCTATTCTCATAGTGATCTCTGCTTCATAACATCAGTCCTGGAAATTCACCCTCAGCAATCAGCAGTGCTGATGAAAATGCCGAGGAAATGAAAAATATCCACAGCAAAAATACTGCCGAGGATGGCTTCTTCAGAAAACCTTGAAGTGGCAGAAATTGCACAACTTCCAGGTTACATAAGGAATCAAACCATGTGGGTTGCACTACACTGTATTGCTAATCTTACAATTTACAGTACAAGTTGCAGCATAACCACTAGAAACTATGCGTTCTGCTTCTTCTATGTTGATAACACCAGAATCTGACATCAGTTTCTGGAAAGCTTTTACAGAGCTTTCCAGAAACTGATGTCAGATTCTGGTGTAATCAACATACAAGCAGTGAGATACTTAGTTTCTGGTTATGCTGCATCTTATTTTCACTCATACTATACATATTGAGCAAGTTGCCTGCTTACTTCCAAGATTTTTTCTCGGCATTCACATGGTTCATGATACTGGCAGGATCCAATTGAGTGAAAGATTCTGCACATTGATTGTGATTATATACACATGTATCTCAAACTACTTTCACATGTTAAAGTCACTTGAATGTTTTCACTTCACCACATACTACATGTGCATGGCATTTAACACTACGCCCTTCCCCTGATGATTTTTACACACTCGAACAAGCTTTACAGCAATTGCCGCAGAAGCACCAGTTTTCCACAGAAATTTTTTGCCGAGGAAACAAGGATGAATTACCAGGACTGTAACATGCTAAAGCTCAGTGTTGTCTTATCTTTTCTTAACCCCTTGCATTCTGCTGGTGATTTGGCAGGAAATCTCTTGTCACTGACATGAGTAAAATCTGAGTACATTTAACCAAATTTTCCTCTCCAAACTGTATCAGCTTTTTGACTAGTGATGTCTTGTGTCAACTGTTCAGGAATTTTTCATCAAATCTAGTCATGGCTGCTTTTTAGCAGCCATGTCTAGATTTGATGAAAAATATTTAATACTACTCAGCGGGTTAAGAGTTAACCCTCTACCTAACAAATCAGCAACTTCCACCCACTTAATTTAGAAATTGAGTATCTGAAAAAAGATTTATTTTAAAAAAAATTGCAACAAAACCCTTTTTGACCCTCATTGAACTCATTCCAGTGATGGGTCACTTAATATGGTTTTATTGAAATCTTTGGAAAAAAAAATTGAAATCACAAATTTTGATATCATGTGGATTTAAAACCATTAAATAAATATTTGTGTTCTTTGCTATTTCACAAGCCAGTACTAACAGTGGATGGGGCCGCGGTGGCGTTATGGTAACCGGTTCTCATCCGATCACCGAAGTTAAGCAACATCGAGCCTGGTTAGTCCTCGGATGGGTGACTCCCGCATTGTGTCCTTGGGCAGGGCACATAACCCCGATGGTCCACATGGGGGCACAATGACACCGTGTACTAAGGTGTACTGCATGTCAATGGTGCACATGTCATCAACCAATCTAACCCTGCTTGTGCTGCAGTGTGGAGTTACGATGTTGGGGAGCTGGCAGCTGCTCATCGTTGCTCGGTGGTACACCACCCGTAAAATTGTCACGGTCATGATTAGCCATTGTGCATAAGTATGTGATCTTAAACACCAATAAATAAATAACTAACAGTGGTTTTGACTCTATAACGTGCTGATATTCAGAGCAGTCTCTCTTCCATAACATGCTAATATGCAAACCAGTTTCTGCTTTCTTAACCTGCGGATATTCATAGCTATGCAAACATTATACGTTATTGTGATGAATTAACGGTAACATGGTCTGAGGTTTACGGCTCGGAGTTTATGTTCAACCGAGATGTGAAGCGCCGAGGTTGAACATACGCTCCAAGCTGCAAACCTCAGTTAATGTGACCATCTCCTCATCACAATAACGTATATGTTCCAATAAGACACTACCCATAGCCCAAAACCTACATTGTGAAACACGAGAGGTTTATTTACTAACCCTGTGGTCATTAAAAGTTGCCTTCTGCAAGGCAACTTTTAACGATCACAGGTTTAGTAAATAAACCTCTCATGTACCCACAACAGCACTGGATAAATAATCAATAAACTAGATAAACTCATTCCATCTTAGTTCAAATCATAAATCGATTTGTAATTTAAACAACACTTTATCCGGAACGCCATCTGCTGCACATGTGAAAAATCCAGAAAAAATGAAGCGGCTTGCTAGGCACTCCGTTGATGAAGCAATTACGAAACGGGCGGCGTCATTTCAAATATTTGGAAACTATGCCAGCTCTCATCCTATCAGAGAGCGAGGATTTTAATCTTATTGGAACATAACCTGCTGATATTCAAAAGTTGTCTCTGTTTGAAAACATTCTGTGATTCATACAGTGTCTGGTTGAGTCCTGCAGCAATTTGATTTGAATTTCCCCAAGGATTCGATTCAATGTCCATCATGCCGACAAGTCTGAAAATAAGCAGACTGTCACCTGCAAAATGAGGTCCCCAGGGGTGAATTTGGTGATGCTACCCTGCACAGCAGGGTAGCATCACAAAATTTACCCTATGTGAACCTCAGCCTGAATCAAGGTCTCAAGCCAAAACCGAAAGATGTACCTAGAGGATAAATTGGCCCAATGTATTGGATACCAACAGCAAATTAACCCTCTGGGGACCTCATTTTGCAAATGACAGGTTGCTTATATTCAGGCTTGCATGCCGATTTGGAAATTTTCGAATCTTTGAGATGTTCTAAAAACTCCTCCAAAAGTGTCTCCTCTTGACCTCTTCTATCATCAGACCTCCTGTACAGGAGGTGGGAGGTGGGGGAGGAGGGGAGAGTATCCTGTGCAGGAGACCTGATGATAGAAGTAGCATTCAAGGAGGTTCCGCTTTCAGAACTGCTTGATTCCATTCTGGAATATTCCGCTTTTTCAATTGATTTGTCAAACCCACCTGTTCCAACATCCCCTAATAAGCTACCGAGCAGTTACTGAGAAGTTATTACTCAAACGACTCGAATCACATCAAACAAATAAGCAATCGAGCAGTTTGCTCCATGAGTAAATGGTCTTGCGACTCGAATCTCATCAAGCAAACAAGCTATAGAGCATTTGCTCGAATGAGTGACTCCATATATATGGCTCTACAACTCATCTCGGTATTTTAGGATACCTTTTGCATGATATCTATCTGAATATAATAATCTTCAATAACGTACACTGCTTGAGTGGAAACCGATGAATATTTACTGTTCTAAGAAGGTGCAATATCCTTTACTTGAAAAGTGAAGAGATTTACTGTGAGATTCAGTTTGATTTAAAATCTTCTATCTGATTCAGTTTCATATTAGATTCAACAAGAAACAAGGGCCCATGTCTCTGGTCTATAATATGTTGATATACTCACAGTTTCCATAACATTATAAGTTATTGTGATGGGAGAACATTGGCTACGGCATTGGACTTCAAACCAAGAGGTCCATGCCTCGATCCCCACTAGGGGTAACTGCAATGTGTCCTTGGGCAAGGCACTTATTCCTGATTGCCCACGTGGGAGCACGGTGGTGCTATGTACTAAGGCGTACTAAACTTTGATGGTGATGGTGAGCTGCTGAGGGATATTTCTCAATGTCCATCAAGTCGATGGATATCGAGAAATACCTTATAGATAATTTGCGATAAATCACAGACTGGCATATATATAATAAATAACTGTTTGCTGATATAGATAAGAACACACAGGCAAATTCCCTCAATTCTGGGTATCGTCCGCAGCCTCCTCTTCCTCCCGCCTATCATCTATAGGTATGAATTTAATTGGTGTTTTCTGACTAGTCGACAGGATTCTAGTACTTGTTATATATCATGATTAATAATTAATTGACCTCGTATTTAGTTCTCGTGGAGAAAATAATTGATCTGAGACACGGTGATGAAAGATCATGTTCAGGGGGATGACAAGTAGACAGCCAATCTGCAAAATGGGGTCCCGGGAGGGTTAATTTAGTGATGCTACCCTGCACAGCAGGGTAGCATCACTAAATTTACCCTCTGTGAACCTCAGTCTGAATCAGGGGTTCAAAACTAAACAGAAAGAGGTACCCAGAGGATAAATTGCCCCTGTGTATGGGATAGCATCATCAAATTCACCCTCTGGGGACCTCATTCTGCAAATGTCAGACTGCTTATTTTCAGGCCTGTATACACGCGTGCTTCAATGTATGAACCGATATAGTTAGAGGTTGCTTTATATTATGTTAACCCTTTACCTAACACGAAATGCAGACGACACTTGCAAATAAAATACTTGAATGCACTCATGGGATGAAATAAACCACCACCCATTCTATTCTGTAGATTATAAGGCCTAAAACAAAAAACAAACCAAGAACATCGACTTTTGATGGCAGAGAAATAATTACGAAAATAAAAAATAAAATAAAAAAATGCCTGCTCACGACTGCAATTTTACAAAAAATGGCTTGAGAAACAGAAAATCTACTTTTGGGGGTCCAACAAATTTTGATGTTTTATGTGTTGTGTCATGGGTTGAAGAGTTGATGTCCATATGTGATCCGTAACTAAGAGTAGTAGTCTCTGCCTCGTAAGGTGATGATAATGAAAGTGGTCCCTGCTTCATCATTTTGTGTGGAGAAAAATGGTTAACGCTAGTTTCTTTGTTGATTTATGCCCCCTCGACGAATAGTCGGGGGGTATAAATTTTTACCTCCATTCGTTCATCTGTCCACACACCTCTCCATCCATCCGTCCACATCTAGGGTACATTGTTTGTCCGGTTTTCTCCTCTCAAAGTTTTCAAACTAGGACTTTTTTATTCCACAGGGTGTTTGTACATATATCAGAGGTGTGCATATTGTCAGAATTTTGATTTGCTTCAATATTTCTGAAAATTACAGGTTGTTGAACTTGGTCAATTGTTTATAGAATTTCACCTGTATGGTACATGGTTTGTGTGTGGTAGACTTTACGGGGACATCATCGGTGTCTTACAAAACACAGCTCATGAACAAGTAACAAATCACAGTTTGCTCTTCGACCTCTTGTATGCATGTGCTATGTAGGGCTGAAACGGTTGGCTCATTTTCGTAACCGACTGACTGAGAGCTATAACCGGATAATATTCAGTTATCCGTGGCCATTATTTCACCGAATATGGAATCAAAACTATAGAAATTGGAAAGCAGTATTCTCAAATTATTCCGTAGTGTGCATACAAACGAACGTTGTCGAGTACTCGACAATGTTTATTTGTATACACACTACGGAATAGTTTCTGCGATTATTCATTACTCACGGAAACTGCCGATCATTAACGAAGTCTTGAATGCCAGTGTCGATTATTTCTCAATATATACAATGCGGCTTCGGTGTGTAATCTATCACAGACGAGAAGCAGCGGATGTACTACGATTTAAACATGAAATGACGATCACAATCAATATTTCGGATAACCAGTTGACGGTTTTTCTAATCAGTTAGGTAGCTAACTGGTTTCAAACCCATTATCCGGTTAACCATTTCAGTACTAGTGCTGTGCAGGGGCATGCTTCAGTCTAGTTCTCATGGATGTGTTTATCTATGTTATCAACTTTCATTTTATTTTTTACACATTATTACCATCTCATAACACTTTTCTACGACAAAGAAAGAGATTTTTTGCTGCCCCTCACACTGTCCCTGATGGATCTTTAGAAATGCCAAAATAACATTTAAATCCAAATTAGTGTTAAAAAAATGCTGAACAAATCTGTCAGCAGTCCTATAAGGGCTCAATGTTTTATTTTAAAATTTATTTCATTTTTATGTAAATGCATGTTATTTTATAGGGCAGGTTTACCTATTTAGAGTGGATAACATATACATATATATTTCATGTGTGATTTAGTGGTTATAAATGCCTGATTGATATTATCAATTGAAATTCATTGCTGAAAAGTATTGCTGATTTTTGTCATGTACATTTTCTTATCTCTCTGTGCCAAGGTTGTTTTTTTTTGTTTGCTTGCATTAAATTTAATGTTGTTTTTTTTGTTTAAACCTTCACCTAACATGAAAGGCAGATGACACTTGCAAACAAAATTCTTGAATAACTTTTTTTTTTCATTTTTTGCTTCAAAGACATAGCTTATGACCCCTCATTGGAATGAGCTCAAAGAGGGGTCATAAGCTATGTTTTTGAAACCAGAAATGAAAAAAATAATTATAGATGGCCGGTATTGGTAGTTTGAGTTTGGTATCGGTTTCGATATTTTGGGGGGAGGGGGTATACCATGGTATCCATTCAGTATTCCGGTATTAGGAGTTTGAGTTTAGTATCGGTTTCGGTATTTTGGGAGAGGGGGGCTGTATACCTTCTAAACAATATTCGGTAATAAAACAGAAACAAAGTTCATAACTGCCGATGCGAGCTTTAATACAAAATTATCCCTTCATTGAAATGATGGCCATTCACGAAAAACCAGAATTTTTTTTTTTTTTAATAAAAAATTCTGGAAACGTGCACTGAAAGACATGCTATTATCATTTCTCTGGGCAGATGTCAGACCTCATCTGTATGTACCATTACATATACGAAAATATCAGTCTTAAAATACTATTACGCGTTACATATAACACGTATTTGGCACACCAAATGTTAATATGACATAACTCTACTGTTATAGCATGCTAGAAAGTTGACCGTTCGTGATCGCGGACTCGCAAGAACTGATTTTCTATACAATCACTGACCATGACCAGAATTGAACATGAAGTCACGTGACTCAACTTTACGTTGACCCTACAACCAGCAATTACCTTTAACCGTCAAGACAACAGTTTCATGCTATTCTGCGAAATGCAAGAAACTATAATTGGTATCGGTTCAGTATTTGGTATCTGACTTGACCGAGATTTGCCAATAGTATCAAAGATGAATTCACATCAGGAAAAACAGAATAAGTTGTTGTATCATTCTACCACAACGCTATAAATGACTCTGTCAATGAGCTCAACAGTGGCATTCTTTTACGACCACAAATCATATCTACAGTAATTTTGTGACTTGTTCTAAATGCACCTTAAAGTTTAACAAGCCAAGACCAATACCGGGTCTGGACCTGCATCGCTGCATGCAATTGAATCGGCAAACAGGAAGTGGTTGCACGGCAGGTCTGAAAATTGCATACATGATACAACTGATCATTACCAGGCTCCAGATGAAATATAAAATCAATCCCTTGCATAGAAGTCGAGAAAAGTTTGACGAAAAATTTCAATGTTCAGTGGGTACAGTAAAATTTCAAAGTATCGACAAACAGGAAGTGGCTGCATGGCAGATCTGAAAATTGCTTACACGATACAACTCATCGTTATGAAGCAGCAGACCAAATATAAAATCATTCCCTTTCATAGAAGCCAAGAAAACCTTGATGGAAAAAGTGTTTTTGGACGGACTGACGGACGGAGTCGAGAGGTTACTAGACCTGCTCTGCCGCTGGCGACGCAGGTAAAAACCTATTTCAGGTTTTTGCGATCTCAGAGCATGTGCCCTGACCATGTCATCTTTACGAAGTCCTGCTGACAATAGACAAACTGACACCTGGTGGCAATATTGAATTTGGTTTCCGTCCAATAACTAATGAATGCTGCGTCAAATCAATTTGTTTTGTTTTTTTGGATGCCTTATTGGTATCTACATGAAGCTTTCTTTTGATTTGGTTATTCACCCGAGAGACTTACCTACCCTTTTTATGACACCGTTGGGGGCATATGCCACACTTTGCATTGCTGTTATTTTCATTGGAAGAAGTTCTGCTGAGCAGGCGTCATAAACTTCACTTCTCTGAAGAAATAAACTTCACTTCTTTGAAGAAACAGAAGTTTTCAAGTAAATTTGAAATAAACATTTTTTTTTTCTAAAGCTTGTATTCGATATTGTACTCAAGTTGTGATTTTTGGACAAAACGTATTTATATCAATCAGTACAGTTGTTTGTCCTATACAATCACTTGGTGAATTTCAAAATTTAAAAAAATTAAATTTAAATAGAAACATTTGTGTTTAACACTGAATGGGTTCGGCCAGTGTGTAAGTATGGGATTAACCCTTTACCCAATGCAGATGATATCAAAATTTATTATTTTAAATATAATTTTTTTAAATTCTTCAAAAAATTTCAACAAAACCATATCATGTGACCCCTCATTGGAACGAGCTCAATGAGCTCGTTCCAATGAGGGGTCACATGATATGGTTTGTTGAAATATTTTGAAAAATTTAATTTTTTCAACGGCTCAATTTGCATATTATGGGCGATTTGTTAGGTAAAGGGTTAACTTGTGCTAAACATAATTTTCCGTCAACTCACTCAATGCCAAGGTTGTTTATTTTATTCTGCATTTTTTTTTTCATGTAGATATCGTTTCTTCCCTTTGTCCATGCAAAGGTTGTGTTGACTTATTAATATTATTTTTAGTATATATTAAGTTTTTTTGCAGTAACCATGACTACGCATTTTTCCCCCCTGTTCTTTAGTGTTATATAAATACCAAAGACTATTATGAGTGCATTTAATTAATTTATTATGTTACATGTAGAATAAATACTAAACCATATTTAACCTTTGACCACTTTCATCTTGATACTCACACTGTTGACAGAGCATCATAGCTTGCTGGCCTTGTGTAGTTCTCAGGGTTAACCCTTACTGGTAGAGTGCTGGAAGCCCTTATTGGGGTTTTAATCTGAAGTGCAGGTAACCCATCTTAAAGACTTCATATTTATTTATTTATTTATTTATTTATTTATTTATTTATTTATTTATTTATTTATTTATTTATTTATTTATTTTATTTATTTATTTGGGGGCGCGGTGGCTCAGTTGGTAGAGGTGCAGGCTGCAAGCCGAGAGGTCCTCGGTTCGAATCCCACCTGCGGCAAACGCGTTGTGTCCTTGGGCAAGACACTTCACCCCCATTGCCCACGTGGGGGCACAGTGACGCTGTGTACTAAGGCGTACTGCACGTCGATGGTGCACCTGTCTTCAACCAATGCTAACCCTGTTTGCGTGGAGTTGGTATGTTGGGGAGCTGACAGTTGCCCACTGTTGCTCGGTGGTTCTCTCCGGGTACTCCGGCTTCCTCCACCCTTAAAACTGTCACGGTCATGGTTAGCCATTGTGCAGAAATATGTGACCTTAAACACCAATAAATAAATAAATAAATTTATTTATTTATTAAGGTTTAATGACACTTTAACAGCCAAGGTCATATCGCTTCGGTGACAGTTTTATGGGTGGAGGAAGCCTAAGAGAACCACGGAACAATGACGAGCTGCTGCGAACTCCCCAACATCGTAACTCTGAACACTGCAGCACAGTCAGGGTTAGATTGGTTGAAGACATGCTCAAAATCGACGTGCTATTTGCCTTTGTACACGGCATCATCATGCCCCCATGTGCACAATCAGGGTTAAGTGCCTTCCCCAAGGACACAATGTGGGAATCCGAATCGATCGTTCAGATGGTCACCCATCCAAGGACTAACCGGGCTCGATGTTGCTTAACTTCGGTGATCTGACGAAAACTGGTTACCACAATGCCACCACGCCCCCCAAGACTTCATACACAGTGGATGTTCTTCATATTATCATTGAAGTGAAATTATTTAGTCTTTAAGGATTTGCCATGTTACAATTTATGGGGAGTGCCTATGGGCACTCTCCCATAAATTGTAACAAGGCAAATGTATGTCGAGAAATTTAAATGGACCAAAAATAATTTAACACTCTACAAGTGTCAGGATTTCACGGTAACGATCGTTACCGGTAGCATGTCGGTACCGTGGTCACAAAATGACGGAACCAAAATATCGTTACCCACTCAATCTGTCACTAAAGACATTGAAACATTTGTTGTTGAAAGAAATGCTCATAAGAGCTGCTCGTTGGTGAACAATCATCACTGTGATAGAAATGAAATGCTGTTTACATCGAATACAGAAACAAGTTGAAGTGGGAAAAACATGTGTGTACCTTTTGCACTCGTTGGACATTTCAACCAATAACATTCTCAGAATGTGTAAGATGCGGGACCCTTTTGCTGAAGTGAATGTGATTGGCTCATTCTGTAAACATCTTGACGTTTTTTTCGTCAGTAACATTATCACAAGTAATTTCATTGTGTGTCTGAGAGAATTGTTTTAAGTATGACAAAATAACAAGTGCCTGTGTTCAATATACGTTGAAAACTGAAAAGCAGTATTTTTATACTGTACCAATGACCCAGACTTAGCTGGTGCTAACTCTAACAAAACCAGGGCCAAACACAAATTTTGCCCCCCAATCCCCAAAATTTGCATCCAAAACAAAAAGAAATCATGTCCTAAAGGACCTCCATACTACGCCTCTACTGCGCATGCGCAGTGACGCAGTCGTCCCGAAATTGGTGCCAATTATCATTCTCTGTTTGGCCCTTCATCAGTCAACATCTCACTGATCTTTGTGCTTGTAAATCTCAGTTTAAAGGATGCCAGACACGTAATTTTTGGAGAAAATGTGATTGTAAGGAGGATAGAAGGAGGAGAGGAAAAAGAAGTGGCAAAAAATAATCAGGGCTGTACTTAAAATTTTTTGATGAAATTATGTTAAGTTGCCTATTTTCGAGGCATGGGCCTCTTGTTGTCATTCTTGCTAATTGTTGCACTGCTTATTCAGTGTTTCCTCTCCCCTAGCCTTCTAAAGTTCCCCCTGGCAATTCTCCCATGCTTTTGGCATATTTTTGAGAAATTTCATTTCTAAAATTTCCTGGGAGAGTTGCGTGGTTACAGAATGTTTTCTGTTATTTTCCCCATAGTTACGTTTTCACCCATGGGTGTATAACGTTTGTGTTCTGCATCTTCCATCTGATGTTCTACAGATTCTCCCCTGGGAGTCTCTGTTTTGCATCAGATAGAGTGTAATTGATGACTGATTCCGGGCCAGTTTTTTCAGTGCCTGGAGTCATGTTTTCTAGTGTGTTTACACTGTTTGAGGGGGGCTGTTTGCCTTTGTGGTAGTTTATCTCATTATAAGATACATTTATATTATCCGAAAGTGTCTCATTAATTATTTTATATAAATTTAAAATTTTTGACCACACTTTGCCATCGGATCCATCGGGGCTCAACGTTACTTTTCAGCAACTTGGGCTTCTCTGAAAAAATATTTTTTCAAAATTATTTTGTTTTGCAATTGTTTTTTCATTTATTAATGGATCATGTTATTATGTATCTTTGTGTCAGGGGTTTTTGCGAGTAACTAGGACTTATTGTTGTTCTTTCACAATGAAGGGACGTTGTTCAAATTGTAATAGGAAGAAATCTTCCTCTGACTTTCATGATCATTGTATTAATTGTAGTCAGTGTTCTCGCATTAATCCCTGTCCTATATGTGAACATTGGGATGAGAAACATTGGAAACGTGTGTCACGATATGTTGTTTCTGGAGAAAGAGCGATGCCGGCTCTTTCTCCACAAGGTCACTCTACTCTCTCAGTTTCTATTTCAGAGGAACCAGAACAGGGTGATGTTTCCATGTTATCTTCAAGTGTGCGTCCGTCGTCACAAATGAATTCAGAGCTAGCGGCAAAAGTGCTCATGGAGATTAGACAAATGTCGTCCGCTAGCTCGCCCGGTGTAGCGTCCATTCACCGAATGGTTCGGCAGCCGGGTTCGTCCGATGCGGTCCAAGAGGAAATTTTGGGTGATGCGAGCACTATAAACATAATAGATGCACACCCAGTGACGGCGGATAGTAAGCGAGAACGGAGGAAGCCTTTTAGTCCGGTTCCTAGCTCGTCCAGGTCCAGCCGGGCCGCGAGCGAGAGAGGTCCCTCTCTTGTACAACAACATCTGGGACCAGATGTTGTGGTACAAAATGTGTCTTTAGCGGAGCATACGTCCGTCGCTCGGGACGCTCCGTTGTATAAGCAGTCCGCAGAGACTGTTAAGGCTTCCTCTTCTCGTCAGCGCACACGACCGCACCTTGGCTGCGTGACCGCCGATATATTACCAGCTTCGCCGATGAAGGATTCTTCGGCGACCAGGTCACACCATCCGGCAGCCAGGGATTCGAGACCGATGGACTCCGGACGTTCGCATAGGAAAAGTATGCGGGAGCCATCTGATGCGGAGCTGCCCTCGGCGAAGCAGCGAAAGACTGTGCCTCCGCAGGTCTCGACGACGGACATTCTTGTGCAGATAGCACAGCTTATCGCAGCATCCCAGCAGCCGACAGAAACGGTGTCGGATCGAGAATTATCCGACAGCGCTGGGTCGGTACGCTCCGCCGAAGCATCGGGGGCAGACGACCGGGAACATCGTGAGGTCCGACCGGATGGTGAAAGGGATACGGATGACTTGGAGCTATCCCTTTCGGAACAACATAAAGCTGCCGTGGACTTTATCCGGCACTTTCTCCCTCAAGTTGTTCCGTCGGGCCAGACTGCTGCGCTTCCGGACAAGAGAATTATAGCGTCATTGGACTCTGAATTTTTTGAGCGGTTCAGGGACATCGCTCCCGAGTTTCCGTCGCAGTCCAATAATGTTGCTAGAACATTTGAATTATTGAACGACGCTATATTTAAACTTGCTTCCAGGACGGGGAAAGCAGGTTTCTTGTCCGCTAATACTCTCAACCTGCCTTTCATTAATGCAAGGAATAAATTCGATACGGCAGGACAGGGTATACCGAGAGTTCCTCTGCGTATGGACGACGAGGCGGAAGACTTAGAGCTATCATTACCGTCATCAGCTTCTATTCCAACCGCGGTGTTGGAAACAGCTATTGCGTCTAACAGAGCCAATTTAGATGCCTTATCTTACGCAGATCACCTTACTAAGGCGTTATCACTGCGCCTTCAAGGGGAAGAGTTTCAGGATATACAATCCTCTTTAAGACTTCTTTCAAGGGCAGTAGCTTATTCCACGTGTAACTCCGCCCTTTCAGTGGCAAATCTGGAGTTGGTTAGACGTGACGCAGCCCTAGCTACATCCACACTAGTGGATTCTAAGGTGAAGAACTCTCTTAGAGTCGCTTCGGTCTCAGGAGAACTTCTCTTTGACGGCAAGCTTTCCGCTATTTATGATAAAATTAAAAAGAAAGCTAATGATTCTCTGTTGTTCAGATCGGCTCCTAAAAAGTCGGATACAGCAGACACGAATAAGACAGGCACTTCTGGGTCTAATGCGCCCAAGAGAGGTTCCTATAGAGGTTCCGGTGCATCCTCTTGGTCTTATTCGAGAGACCGTCAGGATAGCGACTCTCGTTCGGGACGTCCTTCAGGCCGGGACAATCGGTCGGACGCCCCGAGGTCGACGAAGCGAGGTGCGGGTCGTGGAAGACGTGGTTTCTCCTACCGCAGGCCTCGCAGGACAGGAGGTGATGGCTTAAACCTCTATCGCGTTCCGGTTGGCGGAAGGTTGTCGAGTTTTTCACAAGAGTGGGCGTCGATTACGGACGACCCTTGGGTGAGAGGAGTGACTTCGGAAGGTCTAATGATATCCTTCAAACGAAAGCCTCCATTAACTCGAAGTCCAAAGTGGACTCATCTTCCGTCAAATCCACAGAAAAGAGACGCTCTGTTATCAGAGGTGCAGTCTCTTTTAATGAAGAACGCGGTAGAGGTCGTAGAAAACCAGGAATCTCTGGGATTCTACAGCCATCTGTTTCTGGTTCCGAAACCAGACGGCTCGTTCCGTCCAGTCATAGATTTGAGCTGGATAAACAAGCTGATCGTCGCTCCGAAGTTTTATATGGAGACGATTCGATCGGTCAGAGCGAGTATTCGGGTGAACGATTATGCAACGAGCATAGATCTCAAAGATGCGTACTTTCACGTCATGGTACATCCGACATTCCGAAAGTATCTACGCTTTGCAGTCCTGGGAGTGGTGTATCAATTCCGGGCGATGTGCTTCGGATTGAATCTAGCACCCTGGGCTTTCACTCGGGTAATGAACTCGGTAATGATCTACTTCCGAGCTCATTCGTCTGCGGTAACGTCGGCCTACCTGGACGACATTCTTCAGAGGTACGGCAACAAGTTAACGCTTCAGAACGATGTTCAGAATCTTCTTCTATTGCTCCGACGCCTCGGTTTTATAGTAAACGAGGAGAAGTCGGATCTGGTGCCGTCCAAGTCATTCACTCATCTGGGAATGAGCTTCGAGACGCACAACAATCTCGTTCGTCTGCCGTTAACCAGAGCGAAATTAGTCAGTTGTTACGCTCGCTATTGTCTGCACGCAGACAAAGTCACGGCGAGAGAATTTATGAGACTGATAGGTCTGTGCGGAGCCGCCGCGGATCTCATTCCGTTGGGGCGGCTACGCACACGTCCTCTTCAATTTTCCTGACTCAGAATTGGAGTGTGAAAATTCATTCGCTCGATGTAGACGTTCTCTTGTCAGATCAAGTGAAACAAGAGATTCAGACTTGGGCAAACATTCAGTGGTTAACTCAAGGAGTTCCGCTGCAGTTGCCGGATCCGAGTTTTACCGTTATGACGGATGCCAGTCAAACAGGTTGGGGTGCATCATTAATCCCAACGGATTCGAGATGCCAGGGTCTTTGGGATCCGCAATTCCTGTGCAAGCACATAAACATCAAGGAAATGATGTCAATTTGGCTTGCGTTACGTCACTGGATGGACATTATTCACGATGCTCATGTCCAAATCCTATCCGACAATACGACAGTAGTGGCGTATATACGGAATCAGGGAGGCACTCATTCAGTTCCGTTGTTCAATCTAACGGAAAGAATCCTTCTGTTTGCGTTAGAACATCACGTTCTTCTTTCGGTCCGTCACATACCGGGTCGTCTGAATGTGCTAGCAGACTCCCTTTCACGAAAGGGTCGCTTGTTGCCGTCGGAGTGGACTCTCAACAAACAAGTATTCAATCAGATTTGCTACCAATGGGAACGGCCAATGATAGACTTATTTGCGACACATCTCAACAATCAGTTGCAGACGTATGTGTCTCCGTGTCCGGATCCAAGAGCATTTGCAGTAGACGCTCTGTCGATCCCTTGGGACGGAATGATAGGATATGCGTATCCTCCAGCACCGTTAATTCAACAAGTATTGCTAAAGATAAAACAATCTCAATGCAAGATTCTGTTGGTAGCATCTCTGTCGCCACAGAGACCGTGGATAAATCTACTCAGGTGTCTGTTGTGGGACCTACCGCGGAAGCTTCCTCCACGAGAGGATCTTCTTTGGCAGGGGAAATCGCGCCAACTGCATCACAACCCGCAAGGTCTCAACCTTCACGTTTTTCCGTTGTGCGGTCCTTCTTGCATGGCAAGCACTTTACAGGACGAGCAGTGGACGCGATTTCTAACTGTAGGAGGACCTCCTCTTCGCTAAACTATGCGGCTAAGTGGAAGGTTTTCCGTCGTTGGTGTAGGGATCATTCTGTTGATATATTTGATCCCTCTATACCAGACATTGCTAACTTTCTAGTATACTTGTTTGACGAAATCAAACTGCAGCCTGTTACTATAAAGGGTTATAGATCTATGTTATCTGATACCTATGCACATCACGATAGTTTACAAATTGGATCTAATGTCTCTTTATCGAAGTTGGTTAGAAACTTTTCGATAAATAGACCCAGAACTCTTAGATTAATTCCTAAGTGGAATTTAGCTTGGGTTCTCCTTAAATTGAAGGAAAAGCCATTTGAACCTCTTGGGACAGTAGATTTCAAATTCTTATCTTATAAGACAGCTTTTCTCTTAGCTTTCTCTTCTGCCAGAAGAGTCAGTGAGCTTCATGCACTATCGGTGGATGATTCTCATTATCGTAGTGTTGGGAACACTATCACCTTCACTACTAAAGTGGGTTTTTTAGCTAAGAATCAGGCTCCTAATAAATATCCGGAACCTATTGTTATTAAGGCTCTTCCGTCTTCAGACGAGCGTAGGCCTTTACTCTGTCCTGTTAGAGCACTACGTATCTATAAACAGAGATCTCAGTTTATCAGAAAGGGACGGAAACGTTTCTTTCTGTCTTTGATGCCTAATAGAAAGGACATTTCAGTCCATTCTATTGCTAGATGGATTCAGTTAACTATCCGTACTGCTTATGAAGATTTATCTTCTTCTCAGCAGTCTGTGCTTAAGATTTCTGCTCATGAAGTAAGAGCTCTTTCTACTTCCTGGGCTTATGCTAATAGTGTTGCTATTACAGATTTAATGAAGGCTGCTTATTGGTCTCAGCCATCCACATTTACGAATTTTTATCTCAGAAATATTGAGTCCATTTCTGGAGACCTGCATTGTTTAGGTCCGTTATCTGTTGCTCAGAATGTCGTCCACTAAACAGTTGCAACTATAGTTATGCAGGCTTTCTGTTCCGGCAGTGACTCCGTCCGGCTGCCCTCTTCGCTCTGGGCTATTTGACCCAGGGCAAGGGGAAGGGGGGGGGGGGGGGGTGTTCCCTTAGGTCACCTGCTTTATAGTGAAAAGCAAGGGAATGCCTCCTCCAAGTCAGTATTTCTGAGTCGCTTCCGGGATGGTTTTAAAGTGTAATATTAATGTTTAAATTCATTCATGTCTTATTTTTAAAGTGTAGCTCGGTGTGAAGCATTTGTATATGTCAAGTGTCAAACGGGCTTTAATATACAATACTCGGACACTTTTAAATGATTATAAAGAGTCTCAATTCTCTGGACTTACTTGCTTTAAAAATAATTAGTATAAGGGTTATACTGGATGTTAATAGAGAACATGAATGTTATTGTGCTCAATTATTAAGGGTAGTGTATCTTTCTAATTTAATATTAAATAAGAAAGATACATGTAAAGCCTAATACTCCTTTTCTCCTTAAGGGGTTACCTCTTTACTATATAGTTGAGCTTATTGGATTTTCCTCTATGTCCTAGGCCCTCCAGCCTGTTTACTATTCAGCTAAGTCTGGGTCATTGGTACAGTATAAAAATGTTAAAAAATTTATAGTAATTTATATATTTTTTATACTTACCAATGACCCAGACGGGGATGGCCCTCCCTGGAGTTGGGAACTCTTGCCTCCCCGCTGAGTACATAGCGCTGACCAGGCACTGCCAGTAAGAATGATAATTGGCGCCAATTTCGGGACGACTGCGTCACTGCGCATGCGCAGTAGAGGCGTAGTATGGAGGTCCTTTAGGACATGATTTCTTTTTGTTTTGGATGCAAATTTTGGGGATTGGGGGGCAAAATTTGTGTTTGGCCCTGGTTTTGTTAGAGTTAGCACCAGCTAAGTCTGGGTCATTGGTAAGTATAAAAAATATATAAATTACTATAAATTTTTTAACTTTTTGAACAAAGGTATCATGCACAGGTTTACTGGCGTTATAATATCTAAAACAATAAATATATATTAAAAAATCAACATCCCAATAACCTCTGTTTGGTATCTATCATGCCGGGGGTAATTACCTTCACTCTGGACTGTTAATATAGGAGGCCGAAACGTCTCGGGGCCGAAACGTCTCAATATCATTTCACATATAACTTACAAGAAAATAAATGTATGCAGGCAGTTTTATCTAGGAGACAAACGTGTCTGAAATCTAAAAAGCTACGAATGATATAAAATTCCCTCGATTCGGAAAAACTTCAAAAAGGTTCCCATAACTGCTCACAGACGGTACCTAAATTTCGTTACCGGTGGGTTCTATGTCTCTTAAACCACGGAAATGATTTTTCGGTTCCGTTGACGTCTGAAATCCTGATACTTGACTCTACCAGTTAAAATGACGAAAATACGACACTTGCACAAAACATTTCTTGAATATCCAAATATTTTAACTTTTCACCTCAAAATCATAGCTCATGGTCCCTCATTAAAACAAACTTGTTGCAATGAGGATCATAAGCTATGTTTTGGAGGTAAAAAATTTTTAAAATATTAAATTCGATTTTTCTGTTGGCAAGTTGTACAATCTCTCCTTTGCCAGAGTCGACCCTTGGAGTAAACAGTTGGTATCGTGATTCTTTCAAAACACTATGTAGCCATTTCCATCCTGCATGGAGTGTTTCTTTTGTCCAGGTCAACCATTTCAGTCTCAGGCTAATAAGAAGTTACGTGGGTGCGGTGGCTCAGTAGGCAGAGGTGCAGGCTGCAAGCCTAGAGGTCCTCGGTTCGAATCCCACCTGCGGCAACTGCGTTGTGTCCTTGGGCAAGACACTTCACCCCCCATTGCCTACGTGGGGGCACGGTGACGTTGTGTACTAAGGCGTACTGCACATCGATGGTGCATCTGTCTTCAACCAATGCTAACCCTGCTTGTATGAGTTCGTATGTTGGGGAGCTGACAGTTGCTCGCCGTTGCTCGGTGGTTCTCTCTAGGTACTCCGGCTTCCTCCACCCGTAAAACTGTCGCGGTCATGATTAGCCATTGTGCAGAAATATGTGACCTTAAACACCAATAAATAAATAATAAGAAGTTACCTTGAGCTGATGTTTCAGCTGATATGTTTTATTTATTTATTTATTTATTTATTTATTTATTTATTTATTTATTTATTTATTGGGAATTAATGACACTTTCGACTGCCAGGATCACCTCATGTCAGACAGTTTTCTGGGTGGATGAAGCCGGAATACCTGGAGAGAACCACTGGGCAATGGCGATCAACTGCCAGACTCCCCAGTGTACTAACTCCACACAAGCAGGGTTAGATTTGGTTGAAGACAAGTGGACCATTGACATGCAGTATGCCTTAGTACACAGCTCTACCATGCCCCCAAGTGGGCAATCGGGATTAAGTGCCTTGCCCAAGGACACAACGCAGTTAGCTCTCCAGGGGATCAAATCATCAACCTTTTGGTTTAAAATCCAATTCCGTAACCACTGAGCCACTGTGATCCCTCGGCTAGTGATAAACCGATTATCAAAACTTGCTATCAACCGATTACCGGTTATTTCTCTGCCGATTATGCTGATTCTGATGGCTGAAGTTGGACCAGGCCAGAAAATAAGCAGTCTGACATTTGCAGAATGAGGTCCCCAGTAGGTGAATTTGATGATGCTATCCCATACAGTGGGCCATTTTATCCTCTGGGTACCTCCTTCTGTTTCGTTTTGAGACCCTGATTCAGATTGAGGTTCACAGAGGGTAAATTTAGTGATGCTACAGGGTAGCATCACTAAATTCAACCCCTGGGGACCTCATTTTGCAGATGTCAGTCTGCTTATTTTCTGGCTTGAGTAGGACACGTAAGAAAATCTGTTTGTGCCTGTTATACTACAGAATTTTGTTGATAAATCATCAATTACGAAAGCTTAATACCACATAAGTTCTCAGAGTATGCATATTTAGTGCTGGGCAATATTAGCCAAAATAATATTAGCATTTTGGTTGGGGTGTAGAGGAAAAGATTGTTATTAACGATACAATCACACGATATTGTTCTCGTGAATATTGTGTTTTATTCAGGTAAATAGTGTTAATATGGTTTTGTGTAAGGATATAATATACTTGGCTGTATTAACCAGGAATATAATGATCACACATAATTTGTGTCTTAAATGAATAATAATTTTGATGTTAATGTGTGTTGTGAAGTCGTATGACTCACCTTTGTCAGAATCTATTATTCAGTATTCTTTTTTCAATGTGTTACCTCCCTTTGTGTGTTTCTCTAATGTTTACATGAACTCTACAATCTTCGGGAAATGGTGGCTATCTCGTACCGATTGCAGTTGGTAAATTCTGTAATATCTCTGCTCTGCAAATCACTAAATTTTCTGCTATGCACCACACACTTTTTTAATGGGGAAACTTTATTGAAATGGCCAGATATCAAAGGGATTTTCAATAGTCAGTGTTAAATACAGAATAATCGGAAACTGCCGGTCGTCATAATTGGCCGATGTCCCATAACCAGCCGGTTCCGATTGCTGATTCCGGTTATCAGTTCATCACTACCCTCGGCCAATATGAAACTGCAAGTAAGGCCACACAAAGTAGACCTTCCATTTCTCAGGCCATTATTTGTAAAATTACATGCGGGCGAGCATTTTTTTATTTTATTTTTTATTTCAGTAATTACTTCTTTGCCATCAAAAGTTCATGTTCTTGGTTCAATTTTTAGGCCTCATAATCTACAGAATAGCATGGATGGTGGTGTATTCCATCCCTTGAGTGCAAGAAGGCTTTGCAATGCTAAAGCATTGCAAAGCCTTCTTGCACTCAAGGGACAAATTCATCAATTTTTTTAACTTGGGTAAAATACCAGACATAAACTATTTAATTTTAATTTTTTTTAAGTTTAAATTGGTTATAAAAAGAGAGCATGCGGCAACCAAAAGGACCATGCAGGAGGGCCTGAGAAACAGATTTTTTATTTTTTTAGGCCTAATAACTTTTAGTTATAACTGATAATGTCACTAAATATAGACAAAATATCAGAGGCTGTCAGATACAGTAAAACCTATCTTGAGAGACCACTGTCTTGAGAGACCACCTGTCTTGAGAGACCACATCTGCCAGGCACCGATTGGTTTTACTCTATAATGGACCTGCTATGGGAGACCACCTGTCTTGAGAGACCACCTGTCTTGAGAGACCACTGTAACCTGGTACCAACTTGTATTTTTATGCCATAATGGACCTGTCTTGAGAGACCGCCCCTTTGAAGACTGAAACCATGACAAAAATATTTTAACTGTTCTGCAGTTGGAAAATTCATTGTGGCTATACTAACATAATTAAAAACTCTTAATTGGATTTCAGTTGCTATTCAGTTACATAACTCATTAAAGATTGAGATGTTTTTATAAGACCCCTGTGAAAAGATTACGATTATTGCTGAATAAACAATTTCATACATACCTGAAATGTGACAGGAATAAAAATAAATTTGTGTTGAAAATCTTTTTGTAACAAATTGAAATGGACTGTTATAAATTATAAAAATAAATTAGTGTTGAAAATCTTCAATGAAGATTTTCAACACTAATTTATTTTTATAATTTTTATAACAGTCCATTTCAATTTGGTACAAAAACTTCATAAAAAAGAACAACTACAAAGTAATTACAAAAATCCATTCTTCGCCATTTCTGAATTTTGTGGTTGGTTATTCACTAACTTGAGAAAACCCAAAACCTGTTATGAGAGACCACCTGTCTTGAGAGACCACTTTTGTGTGGCCGAAAGGGTGGTCTCTCAAGACAGGTTCTACTGTAATGACATTGTCAGTCTTGAAGGTGAAAAGATAATACTCCTATAGAATGGGTAATTGCGTAAGAATACTGGAGATGACATTTTTGTGAAATTGACAGTTTATGGCCACAGTGTAATTATGATGGCCCTAAACTTAAACAAGGGAAGATCAAACAGACAAATGCTTGTCTGCACTCATGCCAGGAAATAAGAAATCTGTCATTTGCAGAATGAGGTACCCAGAGGGGGAATTTGCTGCTGCTATCCCATATACAGTGGGCTAGAATCCCCCAGTTTATCCTCTGGGTACCTCTTTCTGTTTAGGCCTGGGACCTTGATTTAGATTGAGGTTCACAGAGGGTAAATTTAGTCATGCTACCCTGCTGTGCAGGTTAGCATTACCAAATTCACCCTCTGGGGACCTCATTCTGCAGATGACAGTCTGCTTATTTCAAGGCTTGTCCGTACTATGGTTTGTCCAGTTATTGTTATCATCACATTCAACAATCACATTGGTCAGCAAGTAAATGATGTTCTGTGAGGGATTTTTTTTTTCTGAGAGCCAGTACCCAAATGTTTGTTGCATGCAAGTAGAATATAGACATGGGTGTGTCTTTGTAAAGGAATTGACTGCAAAGTAAACAGAGTTTTTACCCTTGAAGTGAAGTAATATGTCCAATAGAGGATAGCAAGATTGCTTGCTCCATATTCATTTCAACATGTCTCTGGCCCAACCGCGTTGTGTCCTTGGGCAAGACACTTCACCCCCATTGCTCACATGGGGGAGTTGTGTACTAAGGCGTACTGCACGTCGATGGTTCACCTGTCTTCAGCCAATCCTAACCCTGCTTGTGTGGAGTTGGTATGTTGGGGAGCTGACAGTTGCTCGCCGTTGCTCGGTGGTTCTCTCCGGGTACTCCGGCTTCCTCCACCCGTAAAACTGTCACGGTCATGATTAGCCATTGTGCAGAAATATGTGACCTTATACCCCAATAAATAAATAAATATATATGTCTCTGGCCCATAAAAAATCTTAGCCTTTAACCCTTTCTGACTGCAGTATGTAATATTATGTACGGAAATTCCCTTGCATTGCGACTTACGTACATAGTATTACGTACTCCGATTTTGAACCCGAGCGGCTGCTTTTTCATCCTGAAACATGATACGTCATAATTTCATTAAATAGGATGGATGCTAAGTGCATGTGTGTGGTAGACCAATCAATATTTTCAATGTGCAGCCACAAGGCTGCACGTTGCAAATATTCATTTGTTTACCCCCAAATAATGAACTTGGACTCTTCCAGTTGCTGTCATTGAACTGATATAGAAGATACTACCAGGATTCAAAGGGCTAATAATTGCGTTTGACGTTGCCAAAACCTGATTCTTCGTGACGTTAAAACGTCACGATAACCGGCATCAGAAAGGGTTAATTATGTATTTTCTGATACTATACATGGTGTGTGGAGAGTGGATCACCACTAAACACTCACAGAGTGGAATTTTCATCCAGGCCAAACCACACTCCCTATAAAAGGCCAGCAGAGAACCAGCAAGGTTTCAGCGTATGAACCTTTGCATTCAACCCAGCGGTCCATTTGCTGAAGCTTTGCTTGTGCCTTTGATGCCTCATCACAGAGACGGAGACTTGCATGTATTGCAATAGTAGAAAGGAAATGGGCAGGCCTCGAACACATGCCCCTATTAAATATTTCCAATTTAACAATTAAGCCTTTACCCAACGAATCGGCCACATTTGCCCACGTAATATGTAAATTCAGCAGCTGAAAAAATATTATTTTTCAAAAAATGTCAACAAAACCATATCATGTGACCCTTCTTTGGAACGAGCTCATCGAGCTTGTTCCAATGAGGGATCACGTGATATAGTTTTGTTGAAATTTTTTTTAAAATATTAAAAAATTATTTTTAAAATAATAAATTTTGATATTGTCGGCATTGGGTAAAGGGTTAAGTGCGTACATGTTAATCTTCATATTTAATTTTTGTAGCAAAATTTTTGTCCTAAATTAACATAAATCCGTATTTTACTGCGTCGTGAGTTTTTACCAGAGTTTGAAATGCATGTGATTTGACTCCGAACGTTTTTTCAAAAGTTACAACCGGAACGAAATATTTGACTGTTGTTTTCCGGGATTTTTGGTCCGAAACTGATTCCCGTCCAGGAGGTTGGGAACTACACTGAAATTCCAGGATTTTCCCGGGCATTCCGGGAGAGTTAACATGTCTGGTCCTAATACTCTCCCCCCCCCCCCCCCCCCCAAACCTCATCTGTACAGTTCCAAAAAAGAACCTGGTATGCTAGGGTGACTAACAGTTTCAGATTTTACATAGAATATGCAACGTCGTTCTGAGCATGGAGATGTTTTTTTCAAAAGAGTTTTCCCTATTCTATTGCTTTGCAGCCAATTAACCTATTTGTGAGGCTTTCTGGCTACCTTTCAACGAATATATATGTTTATTTCAGCTGTGTTGAGTGTAAATGAATACAAGACTTTTAACATTTTTAGTCCCATGGCTGTTTTGTACAACCTAGAATACCTACCAATAAACATATTGGTAGAGTTTCTTGAAGTAAGGCTGTTATTTTGTGAAAGTTTGTTTCTTGTGGCCCTAAGCCCATAACTTTCTGAAATTATTTATCCAAATGTGTTCATATCCATGTTCAAGAGTGCGTAAACCTTTATCTACTGCTAATAAAAAATGACGCAAACAATTTTTTTTTATCAAATTAGAATTTTCATTTTTTTCACAAAAAACCCACCATAGCCCATTGGAACATGTTCAGTGATCTTGTTTCAACGAGGGTCATAAGCTTTGTTAGGGAGGCAAAAAATAAAATTTGAAAGTATTTTTTTTTTAAGGATATTGTCTGGTTGTAGCTGTTATGTTAAGTAAAGCATTAACCCTAAAAGGCCTGTTGATTTTTCATACATCTTTGCCACACTGTGACATTTAATGCTCTGTTACTTTGCATTTGTGTCTACGTAAGTCTTGGCTGCCTATATAGGCAGCCAAGACTTGCCTAGCAACAACTGCCAATGTACTTGGAGTGTACCTTGCAAGTTTTCCCAAACACAGTAAGTTGGAGCACCTGTTCTAAGACAGTAAAAATTGATGAAAGTTGGAAATAGGCCCAAAGGGTTAAAAGTGCTTGAAACTGAAATTCTGGGCCATTTATAGCACTTAACATGAGCACTGCGAGGCGTGGCTAAATACATCTGTTAGCCATTTTGAATTGTACCAACTATGGTCGAGATCAAATGATCCAAACTGGAGTTATCGGTCGAAAACCAAAAATGTTAAAACATGGTTGAATTCTAAGTCGAAAAAGGACGTAACTCATGTAAAAATAATTGGACGGAACCCATATTCAAACTTGGCCTGTATTACTAGCTGGGTAATACACATACCGACTTTGTTGAGATCAAATTATCCAAACTGGAGTTATCGGCCGGAAACGAAAAATGTTAATAGGCGGTCAAATTCTCAAGTCGAAAAAGGGTCATAACTCATGTAAAAATAATTGGACGGAACCCATATTCAAACTTGGCATGTATTACTAGCTGGGTAATACACATACCAACTTTGTTGAGATCAAATAATCCAAACTGGAGTTATCGTCCGGAAACCAAAAATGTTAATAGATGGTCAAATTCTAAGTCGAAAAAGGGTCATAACTCATGTAAAAATAATTGGACGGAACGGATATTCGAACTTGGCCTGTGTTACTAGCCAGGTAATACACATATCAAGTTTGGATGAGATCAAAATTTCCATGGATGCAATATTTGATTCCAAACAATTATTATGGGACTTATCACCAAAAATTTAATAACCCTTTACCCAACGCAGACGATATCCAAATCTATTATTTTAAATATCATTTTTTTTAATTTTTCAAAAAATTTCAACAAAACCATATCATGTGACCCCTCGTTGGAACGAGCTCGACGAGCTCTTTTCAACGAGTGGTCACATGATATGGTTTTGTTGAAATTTTTTGAAAACTCTTATTTTTTCAACTGCTGAATTTGCATATTACGCGGGCGGATGCAGCCGGTTTGTTGGGTAAAGAGTTAATGAAGCACCGGGTACAGCCCGGTGCTTCATTTATTAAAATTTTACTTCTGATGAGTTTTATTAAAAATGCATGCGTGGACATCACTACCCAACGCATGGATTACAACAAGTCCACATCTGTACTGTACTGACACGATATGAAAATTTATTATTTTAATTAATGTGTTTTTTCAAATTTTACAACAAAACCATATCATGTGACCCCCTCATGAGAACATGTTGAGAGAGCTCGCTCTGATGAGGGGTCACATGATATGGTTTTATTGAATCTTTAGAAAAAAAAACATTTTTTATTTTACTTCTGATGAGTTTTATTAAAAATGCATGCGTGGACATCACTACCCAACGCATGGATTACAACAAGTCCACATCTGTACTGTACTGACACGATATGAAAATTTATTATTTTAATTAATGTGTTTTTTCAAATTTTACAACAAAACCATATCATGTGACCCCCTCATGAGAACATGTTGAGAGAGCTCGCTCTGATGAGGGGTCACATGATATACATGTTGAGAGAGCTCGCTCTGATGAGGGGTCACATGATATGGTTTTATTGAATCTTTAGAAAAAAAAACATTTTTTATAACCCCCCCTTTCGAAGAAAATGGGGGTATACCGGATTACATGCGTCCGTCCATTCGTCCGTCCGTCCGTCCGCCTGTGCATCCGGGCTTAGGAGAGGTGCATTGTGGGGTTTACAATTTAGGGTCAGTGGTAGTTGTGGGGTTGGGTTGGGTTAGTATAGTGGCCACTTGTGGGGTTATTTTTTGTACTGTGGGGTTAATTTTTTGACCTTGTGGGGTTAGGGTTTAACATGGAAAAACCCCTCAAGTAAGAACGTGTAAGAATGTCTGTGTGTGAGTCCGTCTGAGAATATTCATAACTTAAGTAAATTATTATTTTTTATAATATTTGTTGGTCATAGGTATGCCCATACTAGTTATTTTTTTTTTTTTTTATTGTTCACCAAGAAATTGTGTCTGTCCGAGCCAAATTTTGTCTGTTTAGCCTGTATCTCGGGTATCGAATGTTCTATTGCAATGAAATTTGCCATGAACACTGCTTATGGTATAGGCTTTAAAAAAAGGATTTAACGATATTTCTCACGTTCTCCTTTTTAGAGTTATTCCCCTGTTTTTACTTAGAAATTGTAGGAAATAGACATTATTTGTCTGTTCAGTCTGTATATCAGGTATGGGTTATCGGATTTCAGTGAAATATGGCAAGCAGTTTGCCTATGACAAAGGCGTCTGCCTCATTGCATAAAACTTCCAAACACCAAACAATTTACCACACCTTTTGACTTAGAAATTGTTGGAAACTTTCGAAGAAAATAGAAGGGGGGAGTATACTGGATTGCGTCCATCCATCTGTGCATCCGTCCATCAGTCCGTACAAGAATATTCATAAATAATATTTTTTGGTCATAGGTATGCCCACACTAGGCGGTACACCACATGGGGGTATGCACCGGACGAAAGTCCAGCTCTTGTTTCAACTGCTAAATTTGTATATTACAAGGACGGCTGTGGTCGATTCATTAGGTTAGGGGTTAAACAATTGAAAGAGAACCAATGTTTTTGTAGTTCTAGTAAAACAGGCCATGACACTGAATTTGTTAAATCTGGATTTGTAAAGCATGCATGTGATTATATCTATCATAAATATTGTTATTTATACAGAAAAAATAAAAAAATTATATTTAAGTCGTTTTTTTTTCTTCTTAACACTTTACTGAACCCCCGTGGGAACCCCAGGAAGTGAAACAGTGCTTGTTTACTGTGGTAAACAGGCTCTTTTTCACTGGTAAAGTAGGACCCAGTCACTAATGCTTGGGGTGCAAGTCCTCAAAATTAGACAGCATAAAATGTTGTCTTTTCCAGTGCTTGAGCACAATGAGGCAGCTACCACCTCCTGTAGGGCTGAAACGGTTGGCTCATTTTCACAACCGACTAACTGAGAGCTATAATCGGTTAGTATCTGGTTATCCGTAGCCATTATTTCACCGAATCTGGGATCAAAACTATAGGAATTGGAAAGCAGTATTCTCAGAAACTATTCCGTAGTGTGTATACAAACGAACGTTGTTGAGTACTCAACAACGTTCGTTTCTGTACATACTGCGGAATAGTTTCTGCGGTTACTCAGTACTCACGGAAATTTCCGATCATTAACAAAATCTTGAAGCCAAAGTCGATTATTTCTCAATATATACAACGTGGCTTCGAGATGTAATCTATCCCGCAAAGGAGAAGCTGGCGATTTACTATGTTTTAACCGTGGAATGGTGATCACTATCGATATTTCGGATAACCGGTTGACGTTTTTTCAAATCGGTTAGGTGGGTAACCTGTTTCAAATTATCCAGTTAACCATTTCAGTACTAACCTTCTACCTGCACTCGTCCTTATGTATCACACCTCAAGCCTCTGCCAACAGCTTTTCTTGTTTTGTTCTGCATGCCATGGCCCCTTTCCACCCGGCTTCCACTTTCTTAGGGTCTTTCACCCGCTGTTCTGCCACCGAGTCTCTCAATGCTATCCTGACAGTCATCTCATTGTCTGATAAGACTGTCGCCCTCTTTGGTGTCGCAACCATGTGGCAATTTCAACATACTCTTCCAGGCATTCTTACTTACGATCGGATATGGTGTGAGGATAGAAATAAAGAGTTCTCTTCCGAGAAGTGTGTGTATTGAAGCAACTTAGTTGTTTGGACAAGGAAGGGGAGTAAACCTTTGTGAGCACCTGCTCACTTTTTAGGTCACCTGACTGCAAGTCAGTGTGAGCTATTGCCATCACCTGGTGTCTGTCGTCTGTTAACTTTTGGAAACTTGTCTTCTTCTTCACAACCATTAAACCAAATTCAAACATTTTGCACAGACCATCTATGGAGTACACCCTTTCTATTTTGTTCAAACGAAGCAGCTGCCATCTTTGAGCTCTGGTTGATGCCCCAAAAGCCTGAAAATCTTTAAAAATCTTCTTCTCATGAACCACTAGAAAGAATGCCTTGATATTTGTTATGGAACATCCTTTGGTGTTGAAGATTAAAGTTTGTTCAAGGGAAAATGGTAGGTTAATATTTGGGCTTTCTGTGGGAGCATATCCATTTTGGACTCCACCCAAAATTTGTATTTCAAGAACCGGTGGGCCGATTTGAACCAAATTTGGCATGTAGTATCAATGGGTCCTAAGAAATTGATTGATGCCCCCCCCCCCCCCCCAATTTTTACAGCCCAGTGGGAACCCCAGGGGCTAAAAATAGAAAAAATTAAAACTCCCGTATTTCCAAAACCACATGGAACAGAAAACTGTAATTTGGTATGAAGCATCCTAAGGACCAGTAGAATGGAATGGTAAAAATAAATTGCCAGCGGTTGTTTCAGGCTGTTCTGTACAGGGGAGGGGGGTCGGAAAAATGCTGAGTCAGCATATTTTCAAAAATGGAAAAGTTTTTGTCTTCAGAACCACTGATCAGAATCTTTTGATAATTGGTACACAGCATCCATGGGGGTGGGGGGTGGCAGATACAAATGTGTTCAAATTAAGCCCCTTATTTAATGTTTTGGCTCAATACAGGAGCCCGAATAATTAACTTGGTGCAATATGGGGAATAATCTTTAGAAATCTTCTTCTTCATACCCACCAGTCAGATTCTTTTGATATTTGGTATACAACATCTGTGGGAGGGGGGGGGGGGGGAGGGGGGGGGGGCAGATTCAAGTTTGTTCAAATTGAGTCTCTGGGTTGATATTTGGGCTCTTTATTGGAGCCCAAAGTTTAACTTAGTGCAATATGGGGAATCCGAATTTTAATCTTTTAAAATCTTCTTCATATCCACCAGTCTGATTCTTTTGATATTCAGTATACAACATCTCTAGGGGGGTCAGATTCAAGTTTGTTCAAATCGGATCCCTATGTTGATATTTGGGCTCTTTATTGGAGCCCAAAGTTTAACTTAGTGCAATCTGAGAAAATTCATTTTAAAATCTTCTTCAGATCGACCAGTCAGAATCTTTTCATATTTGGTATACCATCTCTAGGGGGGTCAGAATCATGTTTATTCAAATCGAGTCCCTGGGTCAATATTTGGGCTCACCATGGAAGTCCGAATTTTAACTTAGTACGATATGGTGAATAATCTTTAAAAATCTTCTTCTTCAGATTCACCAATCAGATTCTTTTGATATTTGGTATACAGCATCTCTAGGGGGGTCAGATTCAATTTTGTTCAAATTGGATCCCTGGGTTGATATTTGGGCTCTTTATTGGAGCCCAAAGTTGAACTTGGTGCAATATAAGAATGTTTCTTTTAAAATCTTCTTCAGATCTACCAGCCAGAATCCTTTCATATTTGCTATACAACATCTCTAGGGAGTCTGATTCAAGTTTGTTCAAATCTAGTCCCTGGGTCAATATTTGGGCTCCCCATGGGAGTCTGAATTTTAACTTAGTGCAATATGGGGAATAATCTTTAAAAATCTTCTTCAGATCCACCAGTCAGATTCTTTTGATATTTAGGGGGTAAGATTCAAGTTTGTTCAAATCAGTCCCTGGGTTAATATTTATACACCCTAATTGTAACATAGTACCATATGAGGGAATTTCTTTAAAAATCTCCTTTTTCACATCCACCAGTTAGAATATTTTTCATATTTGATATACAGCATCTCTAGGGGGGCAGATTCAAGTTTGTTCAAATCAGCCCCTTGGGTTAATATTTGGACCCTTTATTGGGGCCCATAGTACAACTCAGTGCAATGTGAGAAAATTTCTTGAAATATGTTCTTCAGATCCACCAGTCAGAATCTTTTCATATTTGGTGTGTGACATCTCTGGGGGTGTCAGATTCAAGTTTGTTCAAATCAAGTCCCTGGGTTAATATTTGGGCTCTGTATGCCAGTCACTTACTGATCACTCATCACTTTTGACAGCTTGAGCCAGGTGCGCATTTTAGGCTCACTTGAGTTTTTCAGGTGTGTTACACTTTTATCATGAATATGGTACGACTTATTTTATCAGTAAAACTGAACTTGTTTACAACAGTAAACAAGCTTTTCTTCCTCATCCCATGGGAAACAGCTGATAATCAGGCCTGAAAATAAACAGTCTGACATTTGCAGAATGAGGTCCCCAGAGGGTGAATTTGATGATGATATCTCATACAGTGGGCCAATTTAGCTTCAAGGTACCTCTTTCTGTTTAGTTTTTAGACCCTGATTCTGATTGAGGTTCAAATAGGGTAAATTTAGTGATGTTACCCTGCTAAGCAGGGTAGCATCACTATATTCACCCTATGGGGACCTCATTTTGCAGATGACAGTCCACTTATTTTCTGGCTTGCTGGTAATGAAGCACCAAAATCACCCCCTCCTCCCTAGAACGTAATCATTTTACAAGCTCACAGTTGCCAGGGCCAAAAAAAAAAATGAAAAATGAAACTACTTTCACCAACATGGTAGCTCTTGATAGAATTCCATCACCTAGAACAACACAATTTTCTATGATTTTTCTGTGTAGCGCCTTGTGAATCTCAAACTTCTGATGTAACTTGTGAGAATAGGAATTGTTTACTAAGATTTAATGTCACCTTCAACATTTATCTATTTATTTATGTTTAAGGTCACATATTTCTGAACAATGGCTAATCATGACAGCAACATTGATATAAAGTAAAGTTGAATCAATTGTTTATACCATGTTGCCCATTTTAGAGGACTTCCACTCCAAGCATTGATGACTGGGTCCTATTTTTCCAGTGCAACAGAGCTTGTTTACCACTATACTACCCATACCAGCTATAGGACAGTATAACCCCTTAGGTGGATTGATAGTGCTAAAGCCTAACAGTAGACCAACAGGGTACATACAGTACTCCTTACATTACCATTCTAAATTACCAAGTTTTACCTCGCAATACCACATAACATAACATTACATACTATCTCTACAAACTGAGGGTCAGCACAACGCCGTAGATGGGGAGTGGTACTAGGGGATAATAGTACACCAACATGGGCACAGATAGTTCATCCTATACTACTGTACCAGACAACCATTCATAAACCTGCATGATCAAGCATTACGTACTACCTAGACTAACTATAGGACTGTATAACGCCTTAGGTTGACTGATAGTACTAAAGGCTAACAGTAGATCAACAGGGGTATAGACGAACACCCTAAACTACCAAGCATTACCTAGCACTACCTCATGGCCTAGTATGACGCACTACCTATAACAATCCTGATGGTAAAATGCATTTGAGGGGGTTTAGTACTACCAAGGATCAACATTACACCAACGGGGATATTGGCCATACACCCTATACTACCGCACTAGATAACCAAACATTACCCCCCCCCCCCCCCCCCCACACACACACACACCCCACTCCCACAATACTTCTTGGCCTAGCATTTTGTACTACCTATACCAGTCAGGATATATAAAGCAGTAGGTGGTTTAGTGGCGCAAAGAGCTAATACTACCAGGCTTAACCAAGCATTACGTACTACCAAGACTAACTGTATGACAGTATAACTCCTCAGGTGGATGGCCAACGGTGGTACTGACCGTGCATTATACTACCGCACTAGGCAAACATGTATTACACCTTCCCACAATACCACTTGGCCTAGCATTACGTACTACCTATACCAGTCATAGGATAATATGAAGCATTAGTTGGATTAGTAGTACCAAGGTCTAACAGGAGACCAACAGGAGTATATAAAGAACATGATATACTACATTACTCCCGTATGAGAAGCCCGACGCACCCTGATCCGTACGACGTTATAGCCAGGATCACCTCGTGTCGGGGCAAGGCACTTAACCCTGATTGTCCACATGGGAGCACTAAGGCGCACTGCACGTCGATGGTGCGCATGTCTTTAATCAATCTAATCCTGCCTGTGCTGCAGTGCGGAGTTACTATGTTGGGGAGCTGGCAGCCGCTCGTCGTTGCTCGGTGGTTCTCCGGGTACTCCGTCTTCCTCCACCCGTAAAACTGTCACGGTCATGATTAGCCATTGTGCATAAGTATGTCTTAATCACCATTAAATAAATAAATAAATAAATAAATAAATAAATAAATAAATAAATACCTCGTGTCGGACAGTTGTTTTACGGGTGGAAGAAGTTGGAGTACTCGGGGAGAACCACTGAGCAGCGGCGAGCAACAGTCAGACTCCTCCATGTACTAACGCCACGCGAGCAGAGTTAGCATTGGTTGAAGAGACAAGTGCACCATCAACAGGCAGTACGTCTTAACCCTCTGCTCTCTGATGTCAAAATACCAAAGTTTTCAGATGTAAATTTTCCACACAATGCACCAGGGAATTTTAAAAAAAAAATTATATTTTGTTTGACAGAGCTCACTGAGCTCTGTCGAACAAGATATAATTTGTTAAATTCTTCCTGCCACATGGGCAATATGGAGTCTGTGACCAAAAATTTGAAATACTACCAGAGTGCTAGGGGTTAATACACAGCTCCACTGTGACCCTACGTGGGCGATCGGTACGAAGTGCCTTGCCCAAAGACTCAACGCGTAAATTTACCCTTAGCTGCCATTTTTCCGGCTAGGAACCTGACACGTCATAACATCATTAAATAGGATGGCTGCTCAGTAAACGTGTGGGGTAGACCAATCAATATTTTCAACATGCAGCCCCGAGGCTGCACGTTGAAAATATTGACTGGTCTACCCCAAATAATGAATATGTTCTCTTCTAGGTGTTTCCATTGAGCTGGCATGGAAGATACCACCAGAGTCCAAAGGGTTAACGAAACATGAATTATCGCGGTTTGAAAATCTGCAAAAATGCGGTCAAACGATAACGACAATTGGAAATTGGTCAAAAAGTGACGATGTACTATCTTGGTATTTTTCCCATTGAAAATTCACTCTGTTCCTCAATATTCGGCAATTTTCCGAATTGTTGTAATTTTTGGAAATTTACGGTCTAAGGGAGATAACTCGAAAGTACTTTTTCAATTTCAACTGAGCCGATTTTGTGGAATGAACAAACCTTCGGTTGTAAATGACCAGGGCGTCAAAAACTAATTTGATAGTTGGTGGGGTGGGGTGGTGTGGGGAGGGATTGGGTGGGGTGGGGTGGGGTGGAGAGAAATATAATTTGTATTATCAAAATACGAAACGAGAACATGTATTACCTTTGAGCTGAATCATGCGCAAATGTGAAGTTTATCTTAATGTTCGCCTTGTTAGATCTACCTGTTGGAAGAGATGGATGAGGGGCAAAACTGTTGTCCCGAGTTATTTCCATGACTAGCTCGTTCTTAGGTGTTAAGTATATGTGCTCCCTATCTTCAAAAAATTGTCGAAATGCGCGGCCGTCAGAGAACTATCCTGCACTCTGGACGATTCTGTCACGGTGATACGCCGATGTGCAACCACTTTTGTTTAAAGCTTACGCTGCTGAAAGCGATCTGATTAATTGTTGTAAAGGGCTCAGGGGCCCTTTCCAACATTTAATCAGATTACAGAGTTTTAAGTATGTCGTAAATTTTATTAAACTTCCTCGCACGCAGGCGTACAAACAGGTCGTCCATATATGGATAAAGTGGGCGTGGTCTTAAAAGGGTTAATGAGGTCCTTAACCCTTTACCCAACGTAACGCCAGTGGCGTAGCCAGAGGGGGCCCAGGGGGGGGGGCATGCCCCCCCCCCCCAACAAAATTCAGAAAGAGAAGAGAGTAAGGAGGAGGGAGTCTCATGGAGAGAGAGAGAGAGAGAGAGGGGGCAGGTGGGGGGGGGGGGGGCACAACAGACATAGAGAAATGCATGTCAGCATGGTGGTTGAAGAGAGTGAGAACTCTCATTGATGTAAATTACATGTCCTGATTTATAAAAGGTTGTATAAACATAGCATAGGATTTTATAAAAACCACACATTTTGATATTAATCACATGGATGCAGATAAAGATATTGTTAATAGAAATCTATCTCATTAAATGATTAATTTGATACTCAAAAGCCACCTTACTGTTAATAAAAAACAGGCGTAAATTCCCACTAATTACACATAAACTTCAAAATTGTGACAGTTTGGTTACACAAATCAGAAAATTGCCCGCTTGTTCTGTGAAACAGTTAAGTTTAGTGACCTGAGTGGGTTGCGTCCGATTTAAGAATAAATTGGAACTTTTGAAGCATGGTATGTTATGTAGCTAAACCACAGATGTACATACATCCATCACACTAGTACACTACACTTAACACTTCCAATATCAGAATGTCTGCTCCACCATCAAAGAAAATAAAAAGTCAAAGAACTTTGAACTCGTTCTTTGCAAAGTCTGGAGAGTCGACTGATGTCGGTGTCCTGCCAACAGACGAGGGGACATCTCAAAGACATGTTGCAGAGGATACCACCAGGAGTATTTCGCCACTATTACCAAAAGAAACAGCAAGTAACGACATAGGTAATGCTGTTTCAATAACGCTAAGGGACGAAGACCGCGCTAAATTCATGATCCCATGGAAGCCTCAACACGAGGACGAATTTCCTTCATCATTACACATGAAGGGTGGTAAAGAGAGAAAACGACGATTAAAGCCAAGTCATTTGATTCAGTTTCCATGGCTGGCTGTCAGCAAAGTGCAGGGAAAGGCAGGAGCTTTTTGTGTGCCGTGCGTCTTGTTTTCAAACGAGAGCGGAGTTGGTGGTCGACAAAGTGGATGTGGTCACCGTCAGCTACCAGGAAAACTGGCTTTAAAGCCATTAGATTGATTCGATGACTTGACAGGAAAGCAAGGGGTGCTGTCATGTCACCAAGACAACGAATATCATAGAACAAATGTAACATTTATGGACAACTTCAAAAAAACATTCATTCAAGGAGAAACTGATATTAGAGGGAATATGGACGAGTCACACAAGAAAAATGTTATGGAAAATAGGCAACACCTGCGCCCAATCATTGACACCATACTTACATGTGGTCGCCAGAATATTCCTCTCAGGGGTCACCGGGGCGAGCTTGGTTTAATTTCTGACGGAGATGAACCGGATGTAAATGACGGAAATTTTCGAGCCTTGCTTCGGTACAGAGTCCGTGGTGGTGATCCAGACCTAAGTGATCATATCAAGACAGCAAAGGCGAATGCGACATATCAATCTGCTGCAATACAAAATGAATTGATACAAATTGCAGGTGGATTGGTCAAGGACAGAGTTGTATCTAATATCAAAAAAGCTCGTTTCTGGGCTATCATTGCTGATGAGACTACTGATCGTCAACAAAGAGAGCAACTGGCCGTTGTCATACGCTACGTTATTAGAAATGACTCAGAATCTTGGATTATTCGTGAGGACACAGTTGCAGTCCTGGATTTAATATCAGACATCAAATCAAATTTGCCAGAAGCCAGCATGCACGATGAAGTCAAGTTAAGTGGCATAGCGATTGCAGAAACTCTCTTACGAAAGATCCGTGATCTTGTGTTGGATCTTTCTCTTTGTGTTGGTCAGGGATATGATGGTGCAAGTTCAATGGCAAGTGAACGTGTTGGTGTGTCGGCCAGAATATTAAATAAAGCTCCACTGGCATTCTATTTTTACTGTGCAATGCATTGTCTTAACTTAAGTGCATCTAAGGCAATAAGTGTTCCACCCATCAGAAATGCGGAGAATGTTGTAGGACAAATTTCGGCAACCTTCCGATCGAGTGCGAAGAGGACAGATCTTCTTAAAAGATGTATTGAGAATGATTGTGACACAGGTGTGACCAAAAAAAAGGCTTATAACATTATGCGACACAAAATTCATTGAACGCCACACAGCTGTTGTTACACTCCGACAGTTACTTAAATATGTATTAGAAGCACTTGTCGAAATGAAAGATTGGGATTTGTCTGAAGCCAGAAATAAGGCAAGCAGTCTGGAGTGCTCTATCTGCCAGTCTGATTTCATTGTCTCTCTGATAATTCTTGAGAACATATCAGGACTTATGTTACCAGTCACCCGTGCTTTGCAAACTGTTGGATGTGATCTAGTACAGGCAACGACATCAGTGTCGGACCTTGTCTCCATCTTAAAAAGCTACCGAAGTGAAGGGACATTTCACAAGTTGTTTGAGGAAGCAAGTCTGGTAGCAGAAAATATTCTTAAAATTGAACTGAAGAAACCACGAACTGCCTCTAGGAGTGTGTACCGGCCCTCAGCTCATGCAGAAGATGATTCCACTGAAAGTTATTACCGCATCAACTTCTTTTACCCCACACTTGACATGGTAACTCAAGACATGGAGCTCCGATTTGGACCTAAACAAATGCATGCTTTCAAACTCAGCCATGTGGTTCCAAGTTTACTGAAATTTTCAAATGACAGTGATAGTGAAAAACAATGGAATGAGCTGACGGATGCCATACAATTGTACTCTGCTGTCATGAAGGATCCCTTAATTGTTATCAGATCGGAGTATGAACTCTGGCGTCAGAAATGGAAACAGGTCTCCGTAGATGATCGTCCATCCTCAGCGATTTCGGCACTTGATCACTGTTCAGAATACTTTCCAAATATATCAACTCTTCTTCAACTGCTAGCAACATTACCAGTGACAACAGCTGAGGCTGAAAGAGTGTTTTCCAAATTGGAAAGGACTCTCACTGCAATCAGGGCTTCAATGAACGAGGTAAGACTAGAAGCGCTGATCATGCTTCAAACTCATCGCATCCACTGTCCGGACATTGACTCTGTGATTGACAAATTTGGGATAACATCCGCACGAAGATTAAATTTTAATTTGTAGAGGAGGACTGTCGCTAATTGTTGGATAAGACAGAGACATGGATACTGTATTATAGTTTGTAGTTAGTGAGTGTTGAATTTGGCCATTTTCTGGCGTGGTGGAGTGTTCATACCTTAGCATCAATTGTTATTTTTGTGTTCGAGGCTGTTTCTGTTGATGTCATGCTGAGTTATATTCAGGTAAGTGACAACATTCATTCAATATTATGTTTTTTGGTCAGTCATCAGATTCTGTCATCCTTGAATATGTTCCCAGTATCTCAGTCACGGTGAGTCAGCACACCTTTGGCACTTTCACAGAGTGCCTATAGCCTTGTTAGTTGGCAAAATATATTTGGCCCAGGGGTGTTGGACACATAGGGGCCACAACAAAACAAAGAATGAGTGCGGCAGTGCACCTAGTTCAACTATCCAAAATGTCGTGGCTTCCCCACTATGTTCTGGGCAACCACAACATTCAGATAGCTAGACTAGAGTGGACCATCATGGGCATTCGCCCCACCCCAATAAAACATGTGCAGAACGTCATATTGCGAACCAGCATGGTCAGGTTAAGGTAAATTATGTACTGTTTTATTGCATTACTTTCATTTCCAGGCCATTGATTCAAGTAACGGTTAACAGTTAGTTGGAATTTTGATTTTTGAAACATGCTGTTAAAAAAACGTAATTGTCACCGTTCAGAAACCAAGAGGATTTTCACCCAAAAGCCACCAGAACGCTTCATTTAATAGTACATTTTCAAAAAATTCCTGGAGGCAGAACGCCAGTCCCCCTTAAGACGCGCGTCGCTTCGCGACGAGCGGCCAGATCCCTTCGGGATCTCGGTGATATGTTGCCCCCCCCCCCCAATAAACATTTCTGGCTACGCCACTGCGTAACGCCCAAAACCGCCCAGCGTTATTCTCAAAAATCGCCAATTAATCGGGGGGGGGGGGGGGGGGGGGGCACTAAAAATTTGCAAGACGTGACGTCCTATTTTTTATTCTGCTCATTTTTACACCCACCCACCCACTACGTGCAAATTTTCTACGACCGTTCTCAGACACCCACCCCCCCACTCTCCCATTAAAATCCAAAATAAACTTACCCCAATTGCTCACGTGGGGGCACGATGACGCTGTGTGGTGAGACGTACTGCACGCCGAGGTGCACATGTCTTCAGTCAATCTAACTCTGTCTGTGCTGTGTTGTACGCAGTACCGCTGTTCAGTGTGTAGTACAGTCGTGGGTTATGATGTTGAAGAGCCGACAGCTGCTCGTCATTGCTCGGTGGTTCTCTCCGGGTACTCTGGCTTCCTCCACCCGTAAACCTGTAACCGACACGATATGACCCTGGTTGTTAAAGTGTTGTTAAACACCAATAAATAAATCAATCAATCAATCAATTAATAAATAAATAACTTGGGTTGAATTTAGTGCATCAGAGAGAATTTTCCCAAAATATTGTCTGCACATTTTCTACATTTTGAACAAGACACCCACCCCCTACTAACGTGTGACATTTTCCCAGATTAAGCCCAATATTCTCACATATAAAGCCTACTGATGTTGTATTTATGTTAGGAGTGTGATGTACAACATCATCTTTAAGGTTTGAAACACAAATGATGGTATATATTAGCTGATATATTGATATATTTTTAAAAAATTTAAAAAATTGCACAAGTTGGAAATGCACATTTTTGGCGCACTCAAGAGACCCGCCCACCCCCACGTCATGTCTTGCAAATTTTTGGTGCCCCCCCCCCCCCCTCCCCTGAATTAATTTTCATTTTTTGTCTCCAAAACATAGGTAATGACCCCTCTTTGTTTTTGAGACAAAAAATGAAAAAAATAGTTATTTAAGAATTTTGTTTGCAAGTGTCGTCTGTTTTTCATGTTAGGTAAAGGGTTAAGTATCATTTCGATGATTTGGTTCCATTCGAATCGAGACGCTCTGATTCGGAATTTTTCGAGTCATCGAGATGTCATTTAAATCCTACCAACCGCCGCCTCGTGAACTCTTCTTCGATCATAAGGTCTCCTGTACGGGAAACCTCATGATTGAGGAAGAGCTCGAGGAATTTCGCTCCTGAAACAACTTTGATTCCGTTTCTGGAATAGTTCTCATTTTGACTGACTTGCCCAAACAGACGAATCTCTGAATACGATACTTCAATGGAGACCGACAATGTTCGTAATAATCCATGATTTGTATCGACTTTATATCAACAACTCCCAAGTATAACATTTAAAGTTGATACTTTTGAGGGTCGGATTAAAATAAGTACTTATTTGAACTTTGCAAGAAGCGGTAATTAACAGTAATTGTATCTCAAGCAAAGTACATCTTATTACCACGTTAAAGTGTTCGACCCCCCCCCCCCCCACCCCCACCCCCTGCTCGACTGAAGTCAAATAGGAGAATGTCACTCGCGCATCCATCCCCGCCCAGGTGTCTTGGGGTATGATATGCATGTGGCATATCACAAAGCCCGAAGGTTGGAGAGGGTACGGGAGTTTATCTTCCCATCCCAACGCCACCCCCCCCCCCCCAACCCTTCCCCGGAGCTTAGAGTTTCAGAGGCCTCCTTGACGAAATACTTGAAAAAAATATTTCCCAAATAGCACTAGCTTGGATTATTTTGAAGTTTTGAGGAAAGGTAAATTTACACAAAAAGCGGAATACTACCTGTAGTTACACAAGTTCCCGATCCATCCAGGTCGTGGAATTCAGATTTTTTTTCTTTTTGGAAGGTGGGGACATCCGTTTTTTTTTTAGAAGGGCAGACCCCCTCCCCGCACATACACACTCCCCACTAAACTGTGCACGGTGTCAGGTCACTCATAGTTATGTTGCGTTTTCATTCTTGTTTTACACCACCCCCGGGACATCATACAATTTTCGACATTTCGGAACAGTGAAGAGCATGTAACCTACCCGTCTGGATTGGGGATTATAAGCATAAAACTCGAAATTTCGATAAAAAGCTGCTCGTACCGGAGAAAAGACAAAAATTCAGTGGCCCCTCCCATCTTGTGCAGCCTATTTTTTCATTTGATGGAGAGTAACAGATAGTGATTGCGAACTGGACTTCGGGGGATAGTCACATTACTGGATAAGGATAAATTTATTGGTGCCTACCTTTCCATGTCGTCTCCTGAGTCCCAATGTGTTCTATGTGCCAGTTGGCACATAGAACACATTGGAACTCAGGGGACGATATGTTACTGTAAAAATGCCTTAGTCTTCATTTGCGTTTGTCAAAAAAACATATGATTTTCACAGAGAATCCCGTATTATTCACAGAGAATCCCATGACTTCACGGTGAATGTGAAACCTTTAAACGATTGAACAGTGTGAAATTGAATTTCGACTTCAAGTTCGTTTGTTCTGCAAAACTGATTCATTTGAAATTGAAAAAGTACCTTCGAGTTATTTCCCTTTGTTCTGCAAACTGATTCATTTGAAATTGAAAAAGTACTTTCGAGTTATTTCCCTTAGACTTGAATTTCCAATAATTCCTGCATTCGTGACAATCGCTACTTCGACAGACTTGAGAGCTGCAATGCTATTTGTGATCTGCTAAAACATTGTTAATTGAACGTCGTTGCGTTCAGTGGGTGAAATAGTCTTGATAGTTTGGAAAATAGTTTGGAAAATATTGAAATTTCAACAGGAAGTAACAAACAATTCTTCCAAAAGGACGGCTGTTTGATTTCCCGACATTTTTGCGTTACGTGCAATTTTTTTTTAAAATCAAGTTTTGCTCTTAGAAGCAAGGAAAATACATTTCACGGTGCAACATCATGAAAAGAATTCCTCGATTGGGAGAATCATAGTTCAGCGATCTGAACGTAGTGGCTACCCGTCTACGTTCAGATTCTTCCCATTCAATCCTATAGAAAAAGTTCAGATACTCCGATTCCCTCCAAGACAGAAAATAAGCAGACTGTCATCTGCAAAATGAGGTCTCCAGGGGGTGAATTTGGTGATGCTACCCTGCACAACAGGGTAGCATCACAAAATTTACTCTCCGGGACTCTCAATCTGAATCAAGGTCTCAAACCTAAACGGAAAGAGGTACCCAGATGATACATTGGCCCACTATATGGGACAGAATATTCACCCTCTGCGGGCCTCATTCGGCAAATGACGGATTGCTTGTTTTCAGGCTTGCTTCCCTCCAGCCGTAAAAGTCATACGATCCATTACACGGGTTCTTAGAATGGCCAAGTGATTTTTAAGACTCACATAAACAGAAACATTTATTTACATCCAATAACGGTATCAAATAACAATGAATATAGCTGGTGTTGACGTCGAGCTCACAGAGACAGAGTGTCCTGTGATTGAGGAATTCCAGAGTTCAGTCTCAAGCTCTTATCAAAGTATATATACATATCATGTAACAAAGGAGGTTTAACCCTTTACCCAACGTAACGGACAAAACCGGCCAGCGCTATTGTCAAAAATCGTCAATTAATTTTTATTATAGTTTCTTTTTTTGTCTCAAAAACATAGGTTATGACATCTCTTTGGAACGACCTCGTTCCAACGAGGGGCCATAACCTATGTTTTTGAGACAAAAAATGAAAAAAAATGAGTTATTCAAGAATTTTTTTTGCAAGTGTCGTCTGCTTTTCATGTTAGGTAAAGGGTTAATATGCAATGCAATTTTCATATTACTGCCAATTTTACTGAATACAAGTAACTGACTCATTCAAGATTGGATTTGCCACTTCCAATCCAACCCGTGTGACTGTTTAGCCGACACTTGGACAGCAACAATAGCATCCAATGAACAGTCATTGCAAAGTGTTAATGTTACTTATTTATTACGGTTTAACGGCACTTTAACAGCCAGGGTCATATCGTGTCGGTGGCAGTTTTAGGGGTGGAGGAAGCCGGAGTATCTGGAGAGAACCACCGAGCAACGACGAGCAGCTGCAGCTCCCCAACATCATATCTCCTCAGTGCAGCACAGGCAGGGTTAGATTGGTTGAAGACATGCGCACCACCGACGTGCAGTACGCCATAGCACACGGCGTCATCGTGCCCTCGTGTGGACAATCGGGGTTAAGTGCCTTGCCCAAGGGCACAACACGGGAGTCTGAATCGATTGCTCAGACGGTTACCCATCCAAGGACTAACCGGGCTTAACTTTGGCGATAGTGTTAATGATTACTGATGGAGATTTAGCTTGTAAACAAAATGTCGCTGCTGGCTTTTACATTTTAACTAAATGCATTGTAACTGAGGAAAAATAATTATGTTACCGTTTCATTTTAAAATATAAATTTTAAATATTAAGAAAATAATTTGTCACTCCAGTCACGGTCATAAAACTCCTCTAAATATTGATTGAAACGTAGTAGAAATCCCCTAAATATTGATTTGCAGTTGGAATTTGTGATTACCAAGAGCCTCATTCAGATAATTTACAGTCACAGTAAAATTTGATAGCAAAAGATATACAATAGATAGCCCAGCCGTTTTCGCAATAGAGGCCAAAGTCACCAATTTCAAGGTCAAGGTCACCCCGCACGGGCACCCCGATAAAGTCAAAATGATCGATGGGTCAATATATCCGCAGATATGAAATTTTAGCCCGATCGGCCCAGCCGTTTTCGAAATACAAGGTCAAGGTCATCAATGTCAAGGTCATCCTGCATGGGCATGGCACTCATCCCATGTTACTCACAGGGACGAATTACTACCGTGTAGACAATTTGAGAACGATCGGTGGAGAAACGGAGGAGTTCACCCGAAAGAAAGATGGAGAGATAGAGAGATACAGACATTCGCGTTTATATATTAAGATGTACACTAGTCCCAGCCAGACAAGCTTGTTTCGATCCTAGCCTGGTGGTTGGTGGTTTCCTGTGTATGTTAACAGAAAGGTAGGTTGTACCAATTCCTCCTAGGCTTCGTCTACTATTTCCATGCGTCTTCTTGATAAGGGTGTTGCAAGAAAATTTTAGAATGTTCAATTAAAAATGTTATAGGTAGAGAGAAAGATAGGTATCCGCTATTGTATATTGTTACTGTAGTGTGATTGTTGCTATGAATGGGGTGAGGGTGGGTTTCTCCGGAACCCACTTCCCACACGCAGAGATGCGAGGCATTTCTCACAGACTCAATCCTAAAGTTCTCAATGAGTAGCGAGGCAATCCTCATCGACTACAAGCAGTTTAAATCTATTGAGTGGTTTTAATTTACTGTGGTTTATTTTGTTTTTTCTGTTAAGGTTTTGGTGTTCGTTCAGCTACCATTGATTCACTATCCTGGAGTCTGCGGAGGGTTTTATTATGCAGTTCTTATTAAACGCGTTTTAATCGCGCTTCTGCAGAGTTGCGAGGCAGTCCTCACAGACTCAATCCTAAAGTTCTCAATGTATGGCGAGGCAATCCTCACTGACTCAGTGCAATTTAATTATATTGTATAATTCTTATTTTCTGAAAACTTATTTTGTTTTTCTCTCAAGGGTTCGGTGTTCGTTCAGCTCTATCATTAATTCACTATCTTGTTGTCTGTTGAGGGTTTTGTTTTGTCGGTCTTTTAATCGCGTATCGGTAGTTTCTATTTTTACTAGCTCGTGAAGTTCCTTTATCGGTGTCCATTGGGGTGTGCATAGTGCCACACGCAGGGCATAGTTTTGAACTCTCTGTAGCTTCTGAATGTTGGTTTTGCTCAGGTCACTTGTTATTATGGCACCATATTCTAGTACCGGGCGTTTCCCTTATAAAAAAGTACCATGGTAAACCATGGTAATCCCCAAATACCCTGGTAATACCATGGTATACCATGGTATTACCAGGGTATTTTGGGATTTACCATGGTTTACCATGGTACTTTTTTATAAGGGTTAAATGATTAGTAGAGCTTGGGAAGCACATTTTTGTTTGCTCCCCAATTTCTTCCTCTGACCATCTTTAGAAAATTGATACGTTTAGTAGATCTAACCGTAATGGAGTTTACGTGACTGTTTAGACTGAGGTTGCTATCTAGTATAAATCCCCAACATTTGTTCCCTTTGCTTGCTTCTAATTTGTGATCGTGTAACTGGAGATTGAGACTGGAGACTGGTTTTTTTCCTTTGCTTCTTAAAGAACGTAACGTTTTTTCTAGTTTTGGCGGCATTGAGTTTGATGTGCCATAGGGCGCCTCCAGCTCTCAAGATCGCGAATGGTATCATGTAGACGATTTTTAATTATGTTTCGGGACTTGCTGGCCGTCCACATGCCTTTGTCGTCTGAGAACTGTGATAGTTCGACACAGTTTGTCCATAATTTTTCTATATCATTCACATATGTTATAAAAAGAATCGGGCTAAGAACCGACCCTTGTGGTGTTCCCGCGTCAAGTATTACTTCCTCTGACACCCCGCTGTTGACTCTCATCTTGACTTTTAGGCCAGTTAGAAATGATGATATGATCCTCAGAATTGTAGTGGGTAATCCCATTTCGCTAGTTTATATCTCATGCCATTGTGCCACATCGAGTCGGACGCTTTTTCTACATCCAAGAAAAGCTCTGTTTCGATTTCGTTTTGATTAAATGCAGTTTTCATATAATTGACCAGTCTATATACGTGTTCGATTCCCTCTTTCTGACTCCTATGTACGCTCTTTGCCATTTGTTGAAAAAGTTGATTGATTCGAGATAGCTGCGAAGTCTCGTAGTGAGAATCCGCTCAAATATTTTACAGCACAGCTAAGCAAGCTAATTAGGCGGTAGCTAGAAGGGTTGGTAAGGTCTTTGTCGGGTTTAGGTATCATGACTCCTGTGGCCACTTTCCAGCATTTTGGGAAGTACCCACAGGAGAAACAGCAGTTTAGGAGTTGGGTAAGTCTACAGTAGAAGATGTTGGGGCACTGTTTCATTATTTTGTAAGAGACTTCGTATTCTACTGGGGACGAAGATGACTTGCATTTTATGATTATACCCATGGCCTCTTCTACGCTTATTGGTTCGGTTAATTCATGGTCGTCCCAGCGTTCGTGCCTTTGGTCGAAGTTCGGTTCATTGAAAACTGAGTTGTTATCTTGGACAAATTTATCTACTTTTACCTTAAAATCGTTGTCATATAGATCTGTTCCCTTCTTGTGGACGATGCGCTTTCTTTAAAAGTTCGGCAAAAGCGCTGGCTTGTGCCTTATCGTCCATGGCCATAGTTCCGTCGATAGTCTTCAGCGTATTAATATTGGCACTTTTGCTCTTTTGGCCAGTAAGAGTTTTAAATGTATCCCAGAACCTCTTAGGTTCTCTCAGCCCATTTAGGTTTTCTCTTGCTTTTTCCCGTCTCATGAGATTGTCGTTAACTATGGCCTTTTTTACTTCTACATGTAGGCGATTATACGGGGGTTTATGTTCTGCTCTATTCATTTTATCATTCTCTAATTGGTAGGCCCGGAAGGCTTTTCTTTTTTGTTTAATTGTTTGAAGAGTTGTTTGGGTTATTCTGTTTATCCGCGTCTTTACTGTTAGCTTCGAACAAATTGCATCTAGTGTACTGTTGATATCCTCGTTACGATGGGTGCAGGCTTTTTCTAGTTCATGAACATTTTTCATTTGCCCTTGATGACCCTTCTTATCTATAGGGATATATATATATATATATATATATATATATATATATATATATATATATATATATATATATATATATAACACGATCGAGCGCTTGATTTCTAGCTTATGGGTAGTTCCTTGAAAATTACTGTAAAAACACAAGCCACTCAAGCCAGTTAAAATATTTTAGCCGACGAAAAAGCCATTCGACTTAAAACAGGGAGGTGATTTTCACCGATTTTAGATGTTCGCTGTCTATCAAATTGAAATAAAAACGCTGACTCATGTTGTCCGTGCTCAACACATAGCCATATGACAACAGTACAATTTATTTAAAATAAAACGATCGAAGAACCTTTGAAACTATCTTTATTAAAATCTCCAAAACCTTTAATCAAGATTGATCAAATAAATCAATTCGTAACCGATCAGCGTAATTGTTTCTGACACGTTCCTTGTGCTACATACTTGGATTCCGAAGATGACTTTACATACAACCACGGAGGTTCAATTCTTGTCGCACCTTCTGTTTATTAAAACTCCTACAACTTTTTCTTAAGTCTGTTTTGTGGCATTTTTTTTTTTTTTTTGGTATATAGGTTTTAATGTGTAAGAGAATTATTATATAGTATCATTTGGTTGGTCTTGTGCTTTAATGACTTTCATTTGCCTTCATTTGGGGGAAATAAACTTTCGTTTTCACTGTAGTTTGTCGTTCAGTTTGCGTAATGTTTGATATATAAAACAAAGATGACCACATGAGTCAGGTTAAGTTGAAATGGACTCATCTATCTTTTGTGAAATATATGGTAAATTATCTCCGCGAGACATTACAGAGCGAGCGAGCCAACTAATTAACCCTTTACCCAACGTAACGGCCAAAACCGTCAGCGCTATTCACAAAAATCACTGCAATTGTCAATTTTTTTTTCATTTTTGTCTCAAAACCATAGCTTATGACCCCTCATTGGAACAAGCTCGTTGACGCAAAAAGTAAAAAAAAATAATTATTCAGGAATTTTATTTACAAGTGTCGTCTGCTTTTCGTGGTAGGTAAAGGGTTAATTCACAGGTTGGCCGTGTTTTCACAGCAAATCCGAACTATCCGATTATTCTTAACAATGGTGATTATTCTTTGTAATTCTTTATTGCGAAATTCTGCTACTCTGTTTTCTGAGTGTGAAAAGATATCTGATTGTTTAGTAAAATATCTGAATATTTATCATTTACAATGCATGCATCTTTTCAACAATTGTGAGCAGAACGTTCCAACGAAAGACTGAGTTCAGTTATTTCCGACAATCATACAACTGAAGGCAGATATAATTACATATTTTTTTCAACGTTAATTTGGAAAATTTATAAATCAATAAGTCAGTTAGAACACGAGTAGATTTTACATGAAAATGTCATGAAGAGTTATATATAAATATGTGACAAAACTGATCGGAAAATGTTTCTCATATGATGAAGTTATATTTCTAGTCATGCACAACTGAATTTTAAAAAAAAAATGTCCAAAATTTAGTCATTATAGGACATACAGTACGTGGAGAGTGTATTATCACTAAAACACCCGCAGAGTGGAGATTCCACCCAAGCAACAATTGCAAATTTTATACATATGGACAAAAAACACAAGCAAAGTTTCAACCAACGGACCTCCTGGTTAAACCCGGAGGCCCATTGGCTGAAACATTGCTTGTGCTTTTTGTCCATATGTATAAAATTTGAAAGTTATAGTTTGGGTGATAACTCCACTCCATGGGTGATTTAGTAACAATCCACTCTCCACGTCCTGTACAGTGCTTTCTATATAAATTTCAGACCCAGATACACCCCATATGAAAAACTCACCAAAAAGTATGTGACGTTTTGACCAAAAGTATGTGACGTTTTTACTAAAAGTATGTGACGTTTTGACCATAAAATGTGACGTTTTGATCATTTTGAAATGTGACGTTTTGGTTGTGTGATGTTTTGACCTGTCCCCCGTAACTGCCGTTTGCTGAATTATATATTATTATTTATCTATTTATTTATTGAGAGTTCATAACATTTTCTACAGTCAGGGTCACTGGGTCACCTCGTGTCGAGATTTGACAGTTTTTTGTAAAATTCCTGTTTTAGCCATGACACATTTATAAATATGTAAATTTCTGTTTGCTGTAAAATTCCCCCATCACATAAATAAAACACATTATTTTGTACAGAGGTCTTCGTTTTTTTTATTACCACCCAAGCAATGTAGATCAGGGTCTGAATCCTTCAAAGACAGGGTCCGAATCCTCCAAAGTTAGGGGCCGAATCCTCTAAGGTCCGAAATCTACAAGTCTGAGTCCGGATCCTCCTTGGTTCGTACGAATTCACCTGTATTCACCGCCAGGACTGGTAACTCGTACTGAAAAGTTATAAACCAGAATGGCATTTTTACGGCAATTTGAGAAGAGTTAAAAATCAATATTCTGCTTTATTTCCAAATGGTGGCGTACTATTACCACATATAAACAGTTTTAGGTAATTAAACATGGCCATGTTCATTGTTTAAAATAAAATTCATGTCCCTTTTAATATTTTTTATACAGAACTGCACGCGTGGTTCCCTTGGAAATTTTCGCGCGTTTTTTAAAATCTTCAAGTCGCCGAAACGGCGAAGCTAAAACTGGATTTGTCCCTTCCCCAGCTGCCAAGGTAGTACCAGCAACATTGCGAGAAGCAATACTTGCCACTCGCACTGTGGGAGAAATGGCCTATAAGGCCGGGGGGGGGGGGGGGGGGGGGTGGCATCGCCATCGGTTAACTCCCGCTCAGGTCATTGGGGGTCCTCATAACCACCGGAATCACTCCAAATAAGGCCATTTTGATTCTGAGACTGGCATGATGGGTCTAATTGTTCAGTACACTCGAGCCTCAATAAAAAGAATTCCCAAGTACAGGACATGGAACTGGAATGCTTGCCCATTATTAGGAATGACTGCACAGAAAATGGAATAGAGTGTTGTGCCTAATGAATGCAATGCGAGTGGTGCGTGCAAGCACAATTACTGGAAGTTGTATCTGCAACCACTTTTTTTCGCAGGCTGCAAGCCAAGATGTCCTCGGTTCGAATCCCACCTGCGGCAACTGCGTTGTGTCCTTGGGAAAGACACTTCACCCCCATTGCCCATGTGGGGGTTGTCACTAAAAAGTGTACTCCGACCCCGACTCCGAAATTACCGACTCCAAAAATATTTCTTTTTATAGCTCTTTTATTCATGGATCAATTATACTGAAATTCAACATAAATGTACAGAATTATGTGTAGTATACATACAATCATATAAATGTTAAAAAAAACTATGATTTTCATTAAATTGACTTTTATTGGGTTTTGCCTCACTAAAAAGTGTACTCGGCGATTTCAACGAAATTTCATTCTCTCATTCATATAATACATTCTTCCAGCTAAATTGTTGCCGTATTAAGAATATATTCGTATTTTACGGTGTCTAAAGTAAGTTTTATAATCAATTTTGAAATTAATCGTGCTTCAAATGGAAATTTACTCGAAGATGAGAATCGCCGACTCCAGCTTCATTTGAGGTTGCATGTAAAATTCAAACTTGCAATTGGCGGATCAATAGTCAGAGGTTTTCCCGGATTGTGGTAATTGACGCGGATAAGGAAATTGTTTTACGGCAATCAAGTTTAACACCTGTCAGTAGCAGGAAAGGGCGTAATTTTTTTTGATAAGAAGTTGGACCCTAGGGTTGTAAAATAATTTCCAGTGCTATATATCTCTGAAGGCATATAGCATCGGGAATTTTGTTTTATTATTAACTTTCATCATTCGCGTGATTACTTATCACAATACTCACAAACAAACAAAACAATATCAATGGTTGAAGTGAGTAATACATGAATACTCTAATAATAAAAAACCCTGGTGTTTATTGAATAAAAATATCAAAGATGAGCAGAATATTGAGCATTAAAATGTTGGTGCTACAGCCTTGCACACACAAGACATAAATTTCACTGAGAAAAACAAACTACCTGTGGAAAAATCACTTTCAACGCCTTCTCTTGCACATTGACTGCGTCACTTACCACAATCCAGGAAAACCCCTAACTATTGATCCGCCAATTGCAAGTTCGAATTTTACATGCAACCTCAAATGAAGCCGGAGTCGGCGATTCTCATCTTCGAGTAAATTTCCATTTTAAGCACGATTAATTTCAAAATTGATTATAAAACTTGCTTTAAACATCGTAAAATACGAATATATTCTTAATACGGCGACACATTAGCTGGAAGAATGTATTATATGAATGAGAGAATGAAATTTCGTTGAAATCGCCGAGTACACTTTTTAGTGAGGCAAAACCCAATAAAAGTCAATTTAATGAAAATCATAATTTTTTTGTAACCTTTATATGATTATATGTATACTATACATAATTCTGTACATTTATGTTGAATTTCAGTGTAATTGATGCATTAATAAAAGAGTTATAAAAAGAAATATTTTTGGAGCCTGTAATTTCGGAGTCGGGGTCGGAGTACACTTTTTAGTGACAACCCCATGTGGGGGCAGGGTGACGTTGTGTACTAAGGCGTACTGCACGTCGATGGTGCACCTGTCTTAAACCAATGCTAACCCTGCTTGTGTGGACTTAGTATGTTGGGGAGCTGACAGTTGCTTGCCGTTGCTTGGTGGTTCTATCTGGGTACTCCGGCTTCATCCACCCGTAAAACTGTTGAGGTCATGATTAGCCATTGTGCAGAAATATATGACCTTAAACACCAATAAATAATAATAATAACCACTTTTTTCACTGATAACAATGAATACACCACTTCAGTCCTGACCCCGTGTTACACATACAGTAGTCTATATAATAGCGACAAGTAATGGAAGCCTATTTTGCCCTGACCAATACCCCCTTCCCAATTCATTTGTGAATTTGTCCATTGAACAAAGATTCATCAACATAGTTTTCTTGTAGTTATCTGCAGGGTATTTAACTTCATGTTTATCATAAATTAATAACCAAATCATCATTCTACGGCTTTTTTATTAGTCCCCTACCGGCATCGCCGGAGGGGACTATAGGTTTGCGCTCTGTCCATCCGTCAGTCTGTCAGTCACACATTAGTTTTCCGGACTTTTTGGAAATGCTTCAACCGAATGATTTCATTTTTGGTAACTTACTATAGAACGATGACTTATAGATCAAGTTTGAGTTTCATGCTGATTGCATTATTCTTGTGTGAGTTATGGCCCTTGGAAATACGGAAAAGCGCCAAAATGTCAGTTTTCTGGACTTTTTTTGGGGGAAACGCTTCAACGGAATGATTTCATTTTCGGTAACCTACTATAGAACGATGACTTACAGATCAAGTTTCATTTGCACTCTGTCCATCTATCAGTGAGTCTGTCAGTCACACTTTAGTTTTCCAGACTTTTTTTGGAAATGCTTCAACGGAATGATTTCATTCTTGGTGTCCTACTATAGAACGATGACTTACAGATCAAGTTTGAGTTTCATGCTGATTGCTTTATTCTTGTGTGAATTATGGCCCTTGAAAATATGGAAAAGCGCCAAAATATCAGTTTTCCGGACTTTTTTGGAAACGCTTCAACGGAATTCATGCTGATCACATCTAGGTTATAACATTTGTATAATTTGTAATGCTTATTAGTCCGGTAGGGGACATTGTATTGCTTCAGCGATATGTGAGCTCTTGTTTAATAAAAAAAACTCTGTTCGACGTTTTTGCCTGCAACTCTACGCCATTTACAACAATGATGAAGTAAGGTTTCTGATGTCTAAAAATGCCATCTAAAATGATTGCGGAATATTGAAATGGATCAAGTTCTTGTCACCTGCTTTGCAGTAATAGTCGGTGAACAGTCATACATGTTTTATGCTATTTATGATAAAAAAAGGAAGTACTTAGAAGTTGGACATCTCTGCAGCAGTATCTTTGCTGTGGATATTTTTTGTTTCATCAGCATTTTCCTTGGCACTGCTGGTTGCAGAGGTTGAATTACCAGGGCTGCCCTGGTTGGGGGGGGAGGGGTCTAGACTATTTATTTATTGGTGTTTACGGTCACATATTTTTGCACAATGGCTAATCGTGACCACAACATGAGTATCAACTCAAGACCAGGGGTGAGCGTTAATAATCCATGTTGCCCATTTTAGAGAGGGTTTGCACCTCCCAAGCATTGTTGACTGGGTCCTATTTTACCAGTAAAACAGAGCCTGTTTATTGCAGTGAACAGGCACTGTTTCACTTCCCAAGGGTTCCTGCGGTGAGAGGTCTAGACAATCCCCTGGCCGACCATGGTTTGGCCAAATTTGTATAATTTTTGTTTTAATTGGAAAAAAGTCTCAATAGACTTATCCATGAATCTGGAGGCACGAAAGCCAGACTACGAGCAGCCAAGTTGACATAAACTACAGATTCTGAAGATATCTTCCAATAATATAACAATATCATGAGTTTGGAGGGTGTTACGGTTTATTACCGACGTGAGGGGAATGAATAAAAGCCCAGGAGGGTTTATTACCGGCCCGAGAATCGAGGGCCGTTAGTAAGGCACAGGGCTGTTGATCTTCATTCATCAAGTGCTGCGTCTGAATAGTCTGCCTACAAGCACCCCCCTCCCCCCCCCCCCCCCCCCCCCCATTCACAAGCTTCCAGTTTTACGTTTCACTCATCATGCAAGTAACAGGTAATTTTTGATGTAGCCAGTTCAAGTTTGGCAATTGAGGAGGAAGAACATTTGCAGCAGAGAGTAGAAGGGGTCAAGGGGAACGGCGTTTCCCCCAAAGCATCACTGGCCTTGCCTCCCTACCAACTCCCAAACGTGTGCACAAATGCCCACATTGGGTTTTCTAGAAAGGTTTTTCTTTTTTCTTTTTTTTTTTTTAAAAAGTGTCCCTGGGAAAGATTTTTGTCGAGACCCTCAGATATCTTTATCGGCCAAGTGCTTCGTCTGAATAATATGTGTCTACAACAAGCCTTGCCTCTCCCAATCCATTCACTACCACCCTCCCACACCCCACTCCACGTTTCAATCAGCATGTAGTGGGCCTAATACACTATTATGTTTAATGTTATTCAGCATTAAATTTAAATGTTGTCACGATTCCTAGCTGGCATTGTAAAAAAGAAATGCAATAGAATTCAATTTCCTTTTTTATACAGGTCATGGGATCACTCTCACCCTCCCGGTCTGTCATATAGGCCTATAGCCTAGATCTAATACTCTTTCCGCCCGCCTTTACATATTCCTTTCAAAGCTTCCTGAATTTTCAACCTCGGTCAACAAGGTAGCGCTGTCTTGAATTAACCACCAGTTTTTTATTACAATTCAGATAAGTTGGTTGTGCCTTGACAATAAATAGAACTCAAGGACAGGGGTGCAACAATTGTTTTGCAGGAAAGGCTCTTACATTACAGCCTACATCCATTCTTCTGTTCTGTTGTCTGCAGCACAAGAACAACGCAGTGCGTAATTTCACTTTCCAGGTTAACTTTTGTACAACCTAGCAATGAAATGTCATGCCATCATTGTTGTTCCAGTGGCGTCGAGTCGCAGGCAAAAAGTCGAACGGAGAGTTCTTTCTAGTTTTAATGTGCCCAAATTATGGCAAAAGGATGTGCCCAAAATAAATGAATTTAAAGGCCTGGTACTAAGAAGTCTTTGGGAACACCCCAGCTCCCATTCAGATTATTAGGTTGGAAGCGGGTAGGCCAGTTGGCATCCTAATTCTGGTACGGGGAAGAGTAGCTGTATTGCGACCCTCCCACATACCCCTCTTTTCCCCAGGTAGAGAGGGGAGACATGAGGCTGTAGTTAAGATCGCTATCGGGTTCCATCCTCGTCATGTGAAAGATTACTCTCCCATGGAGTTGGGAGAGGCTGTGGGCAGAATAGCTACTTTTCTCTTACATGCCTCTACCTTGAGGGAGATTGGTCTAGACCGAAATGAACTTGAGGAGGTCTGCTCCGAATCCAGTAAAAAGCTGGGTTGGATTTATTTGAGGATCGTGACCCTTCGGGAGATTGGTCTGGACCGAAATGAACCTGAGGAGGTCTGGTCTATGCTTGATCATGTTTTTGCTTGGCTGGCCTAAATTGGCAGTGATTTCCATTGTAAGACACTCCAGATACTGCAAGAGAATATGAGCAGGGTTCAGTGCATCCACTTGCACTGCTTCAGTGGCGATGGGGAAAACTATCGGGCATTGGCTTGGCCTTTTCCATAACACCCACTTTAGCATTGGGCCCCCAATGATATGATTTCTCTGCCGTGCTGTGGGAGGGCATCCAGCAAATTCCGCCAAACAAACTAATGGTCGAGTGCGACTGTCCTTACTTTTCAAGGCAGTTAGGTTTCATCATTGGCAGCCCCAAGTATTTGGGAGAAATCGTCAGATTAATTGCTAACAGGATGGGGTGTTCCTAGGGTGGCTTTTGCAGTTAACAAAGGAGAATACTGAGTGGCTCTGTGTGTTCCCTCCCCTGTAATTCCTGACCCACCCCCCACCCCTATAATTTTGAAGGAAATTGCCCTTTCTTATCAACCTACCTTACAATTGTGCACTACAGTGGAAGTCCCTAACTCGGAAAATATACAGTCTATTTTGATCTTTCCCAAGAGATTTGGGAAAGAAAAGTAGTGCAAAAGCACCAAGAAAAAATAAGCCAAAACTGGGTCGAGTCACGGAGTGCCACCAGCGCACACCCAATAGGGGACGCTCTTCTCTTAGTACAAATCCACAGCCTCCAGTCCAGTGCGCAGACATGTAGCTAATGACCTATTCTTTTTTCGTCCGCCCATGTGGCGAGACGTCCATATTCAGTCCTTCGATTTTGAGGCGCGCTATGGCGCTTGCACACCATGGCGCACGCAGATTTCAAAACCAGCGAGCGATCAAAAGCGCGCCTCGAAAATCTTGCTCAAGTCGGTGCGTTAATTTCATTCCAATATTATCACACTGACCCGACATCAAAGCAGCAGTTAACGCTTTGAAGTTTGACGGTTTTTTGAAGATCATCTAAGATATGTGTGTAACTGTACTAACGCGTGAGTACAATACATGTACAGTAACTGTAATATACATTATGTTGGAACAAGTTACAACTGGGTCTGGCAATGTGATAACAGAGTCAGAATGCTGATGTCGATTTCATTCTTTTTCTCCATCAGATTCATCAAATCATCAAACATTGATTCGTCACAATCTCATTTAGATCATTGTAGTACCGCAGTTTAATCTGAATAGTTTTAAAAGAAATATCTCAAATTCTCAATATTATTAATCTAAATAACACAGTCAAACTCAATATTATATGATGAATAGCGAAGATGACGCTACCGCTGCCGGCGGTCCGAAAGGGAAAACTGTTCAACATTCCAAAGATGGAACATTGGATCATTGATAGGTTATAAAACATCCAAAGACAAACATGGACACGACATTGTGAAGAGTGTATGGTGCAAAACGTGTGCATGCCATATTGATCAGATTAAAAAATCACCTAAATTGTGCGGTCAGTCCATAATAGAGGCTGTGAAGTATGTAGCCGGAACAAATTATGTGACCAAGCATAACGTTAACCGCCATCTGGAATCAAAGGCTCATGAACTCGGAATACAGATTGAGAAGGATTTAGCTGGGGATTTGCTCCAAAATGTCAGAAACGCGCCCAATACCGAGGGTACAATCACTGAAGAAGAAATGCGAGCAGGATCTACAGTCCCTAAATTGCACCCAAAACAACCACAGATAGACTCGGCCATACGACTGCAATCAAAAGAGGCCTATCTCAAACTTTTCAGAACTGCCTACCTACTCGCTGTGGACGGACAACCACTGACCACCTTTGAGACCATGGTTAAAGTCCAAAAAGTTAATGATGTAAATTTAATAAAGGGTGCCTGTAACTCAGATATGGCTCGTAGACTGTTGTGTTTCATTGCAGACTCAGTGTGCGAAAAGCTCACAGGAATACTAATGGGTGTGAATGCATTCTCGGTCATGACCGATGGTTCGCAGGCCAGGAAAACTGGCTCTGAGAAAGAGCTAGTGTTAGCCAAGGTAGTGACCCGGGGATTTCCCAGGTATTATGTTCTTGCTTTACAAGATCTTGACTCATTCGGTGACGCTAACGCTGCAATTTTGAAGCAGGCTGTTGACGATGTTTTTATTAACAGATTGAATATTCCCGTTGATCGCTACACATGCACTGAGATAGCTGCCGCAGCCGACGGAACAAGCGTTAACTTTGGCAACAAGTCTGGTCTTCTGACCCGTTTCAGGGATGATGGGAGGCCATGATTGGTCAATATACATTGTGTCGCACACAGATTGGAACTGGCGGTAAAGGGTTCACTGTTAAAGGAGAAGTCATTTGAAGACGTAGAGGACTTTATGACCTCTCTGTACAAGTTTTTCAAACAGTCTGGAAAGTTCACTCGCCACTTCAAACAGACTGCTCATGTTCTCAATGTAACCGTGTACAAAATTCCCAAGTTATCGTCAGCGAGATTCGTGAATCACCACCGTAAGGCAGTGCGGAATCTCCTCAACAACTGGGTGGTTCTAATACAAGTTATTGAAAATGCTATTGCCGATCCTACTAATAAGAAATTTAGTGCCTAATTACAAGGATTCTTGAATAAATTGAAAAACTACAAGTTTGTTGTCGTTTGCTGTCTGTATCGGAACATACTGGATGTTGTGTCAATCCTGTCTCTTGTGTTTGAGAAGGATGATCAGGGCTTATATTTCATCTAAATTTGTGAGAATCCATTTGGATTCTCGTGAAAATGGTTGCGAGAATCTATACCTACTATGAGGGTCCCAGGATCCCATGACGTCACCAAGGTTGAACCACTGTTGTTTACTGATAACACATGTTAACCTTTTACCCAACACACCTTTTTAATTTTTAAAACTATATTTGATAATTTTTAAACAATAAATAATAAATAAATGATAAAATAATTAAATGAACTATATTTACCAATAAAATCTTACAAATATGGCTGTCATTGGAACCGGCTCAGTGAGCCGGTTCCAATGACAGCCATATTTGTAAGATTTTATTGGAAAACTGTCAGGATATTTCAGGTCATGTTAGCCTTCTGTTGGTTAATTTGTTGCCGCTGTGTTAGTTAAAGGGTTAAATTGACTCAATTTTTTTCACGCGCATCCTAGCAGAGGTGCAGCAAGAATCTACATGGATTCTCGCTGGTTTTATTGCGCGAATCTTTATGCGAATCGATTCTCGGATTCTCGTCGAAATATAAGCCCTGATGATCTCCTAGCATTTGACATTTTACCCGCAGTAGAAAAAACTGAAACTTCATTGTCTGAACTGTGTGAAGAACTAACGTCAATCGATGACATCACAAAGAGTTCCAGGATAAGCCTCTCAATCAGAACCGATGTAATATCTGGAAGCATGTGTGGAATGTCCATCGAAGTCGATATGCCCAAAACTGGAACTATGGGGCACAAAGAAGCAAACAGAGAATTTGTGAAGCAGACAAGTGGCGGTTTAAAAGGTTGTCAAACAAACGAAATGGAAGACATGATTCTGAATGAGGTATCCACTCTGGCTAAAAGGGCTGTAGGGAAAATCAAAGAGTGTTTTTCGGACAGGTTCGAATCATTCAGAGGCAAAGATTCCGTGTTTCAGCACATGCAGTGGGTTGACCCTGCAAACTGGCAGTCAACGAAGGATGAACTCCAATCCATCTCTGCGTTGGCTGAGCACTATCAAAAACCATTGGAATTTGTGGGGTTCAATGCGGACGAGGAAAAACTAAAGCGCGAATGGAAGGATGTCAAAATCACGGCAGGTCATTACTATTCAAAGCTTAATGCACGAAAGTTATGGGGAAAGCTCTTAATGTACAGAAGGAATGATATTTTTATACTGTACCAATGACCCAGACTTAGCTGGTGCTAACTCTAACAAAACCAGGGCCAAACACAAATTTTGCCCCCCAATCCCCAAAATTTGCATCCAAAACAAAAAGAAATCATGTCCTAAAGGACCTCCATACTACGCCTCTACTGCGCATGCGCAGTGACGCAGACATCCCGAAACTGGCGCCAATTATCATTCTCTGTTTGGCCCTTCATCAGTCAACATCTCACTGATCTTTGTGCTTGTAAATCTCAGTTTAAAGGATGCCAGACACGTAATTTTTGGAGAAAATGTGATTCTAAGGAGGATAGAAGGAGAGGAAAAAGAAGTGACAAAAAAATATCAGGTCTGTACTTAAAATTTTTTGATGAAATTATGTTAAGTTGCCTATTTTCGAGGCATGGGCCTCTTGTTGTCATTCTTGCTAAATGTTGCACTGCTTATTCAGTGTTTCCTCTCCCCTAGCCTTCTAAAGTCCCCCCTTGCAATTCTCCCATGCTTTTGGCATATTTTTGAGAAATTTCATTTCTAAAATTTCCTGGGAGAGTTGCTTGGTTACAGAATGTTTTCTGTTATTTTCCCCATAGTTACGTTTTCACCCATGGGTGTATAACGTTTGTGTTCTGCATCTTCCATCTGATGTTCTGCAGATTCTCCCCTGGGAGTCTCTGTTTTGCATCAGATAGAGTGTAATTTGATGACTGATTCCGGGCCAGTTTTTTCAGTGCCTGGAGTCATGTTTTCTGGTGTTTTTACACTGTTTGTTTACATTGGCAACAGCCTTTTTTGAGGGGGGCTGTTTGCCTTTGCTGTAGTTTATCTCACTATAAGATACATTTATATTATCCGCAAGTGTCTCATTAATTATTTAATATAAATTTAAAATTTTTGACCACACTTTGCCATCGGATCCATCGGGGCTCAACGTTACTTTTCAGCAACTTGGGCTTCGCTGAAAAAATATTTTTTCAAAATTATTTTGATTTGCAATTGTTTTTTCATTTATTAATGGATCATGTTATTATGTATCTTTGTGTCGGGTTTTTGCGAGTAACTAGGACTTATTGTTGTTCTTTCACAATGAAGGGACATTGTTCAAATTGTAATAGGAAGAAATCTTCCTCTGACTTTCATGATCATTGTATTAATTGTAGTCCGTGTTCTCGCATTAATCCCTGTCCTATATGTGAATATTGGGATGAGAAACATTGGAAACGTGTGTCACGATATGTTGTTTCTGGAGAAAGGGCTATGCCGGCTCTTTCTCCGCAAGGTCACTCTACTCTCTCAGTTTCTATTTCAGAGGAACCAGAACAGGGTGATGTTTCCATGTTATCTTCTACAAGTGTGCGTCCGTCGTCACAAATGAATTCAGAGCTAGCGGCAAAAGTGCTCATGGAGATTAGACAAATGTCGTCCGCTAGCTCGCCCGGTGTAGCGTCCATTCACCAAATGGTTTGGCAGCCGGGTTCGTCCGATGCGGTCCAGGAGGAAATTTTGGGTGATGCGAGCACTATAAACATAATAGATGCACACCCAGTGACGGCGGATAGTAAGCGAGAACGGAGGAAGCCTTTGAGTCCGGTTCCTAGCTCGTCCAGGTCCAGCCGGGCCGTGAGCGAGAGAGGCCCCTCTCTCGTACAACAACATCTGGGACCAGATGTTGTGGTACAAAATGTGTCTTTAGCGGAGCATACGTCCGTCGCTCGGGACGCTCCGTTGTATAAGCAGTCCGCGGAGACTGTTAAGGCTTCCTCTTCTCGTCAGCGCACACGACCGCACCTTGGCTGCGTGACCGCCGATATATTACCAGCTTCGCCGATCAAGGATTCTTCGGCGACCAGGTCACACCATCCGGCAGCCAGGGATTCGAGACCGATGGACTCCGGACGTTCGCATAGGAAATGTATGCGGGAGCCATCTGATGCGGAGCTGCCCTCGGCGAAGCAGCGAAAGACTGCGCCTCCGCAGGTCTCGACGCCGGACATTCTTGTGCAGATAGCACAGCTTATTGCAGCATCCCAGCAGCCGACAGAAACGGTGTCGGATCGAGAATTATCCGACGGCGCTGGGTCGGTACGCTCCGCCGAAGCATCGGGGGCGGACGACCGGGAACATCATGAGGTCCGACCGGATGGTGAAAGGGATACGGATGACTTGGAGCTATCCCTTTCGGAACAACATAAAGCTGCCGTGGACTTCATCCGGCACTTTCTCCCTCAAGTTGTTCCGTCGGGCCAGACTGCTGCGCTTCCGGACAAGAGAATTATAGCGTCATTGGACTCTGAATTTTTTGAGCGGTTCAGGGACATCGCTCCCGAGTTTCCGTCGCAGTCCAATAATGTTGCAAGAACATTTGAATTATTGAACGACGCTATATTTAAACTTGCTTCCAGGACGGGAAAAGCAGGTTTCTTGTCCGCTAATACTCTCAACCTGCCTTTCATTAATGCAAGGAATAAATTCGATACGGCAGGACAGGGTTTACCGAGAGTTCCTCTGCGTATGGACGACGAGGCGGAAGACTTAGAGCTATCATTACCGTCGTCGGCTTCTATTCCAACCGCGGTGTTGGAAACAGCTATTGCGTCTAATAGAGCTAATTTAGATGCCTTATCTTACTCAGATCACCTTACTAAGGCGTTATCACTGCGCCTTCAGGGGAAAGAGTTTCAGGATATACAATCCTCTTTAAGACTTCTTTCAAGGGCAGTAGCTTATTCCACGTGTAACTCCGCCCTTTCAGTGGCAAATCTGGAGTTGGTTAGACGTGACGCAGCCCTAGCCACATCCACACTAGTGGATACTAAGGTGAAGAACTCTCTTAGAGTCGCTTCGGTCTCAGGAGAACTTCTCGTTGACGGCAAGCTTTCTGCTATTTATGATAAAATTACAAAGAAAGCTAAGGATTCTCAGTTGTTCAAATCTGCTCCTAAGAAGTCGGATACAGCAGACACGAATAAGACAGGCACTTCTGGGTCTAATGCGCCCAAGAGAGGTTCCTATAGAGGTTCCGGTGCGTCCTCTTGGTCTTATTCGAGAGACCGTCAGGGTAGCGACTCTCGTTCGGGACGTCCTTCAGTCCGGGACAATCGGTCGGACGCCCCGAGGTCGACGGGGCGAGGTGCGGGCCGTGGAGGACGTGGTTTCTCCTACCGCAGGTCGAGGAGGTGATGGCTTAAACCTCTTATCGCGTACCGGTTGGCAGAAGGTTGTTGAGCTTTTCACAAGAATGGGCGTCGATTACGGACGACCCTTGGGTGATAGGAGTGACTTCGGAAGGTCTAAAGATATCCTTCAAACGAAAGCCTCCAATAACTCGAAGTCCAAAGTGGTCTCATCTTCCGTCAAATCCGCAGAAAAGAGATGCTCTGTTATCAGAGGTGCAGTCTCTTTTAATGAAGAACGCGGTAGAGGTCGTAGAAAACCAGGAATCTCCGGGATTCTACAGCCATCTGTTTCTGGTTCCGAAACCAGACGGCTCGTTCCGTCCAGTCATAGATTTGAGCTGGATAAACAAGCTGATCGTCGCTCCGAAGTTTTATATGGAGACGATTCGATCGGTCAGAGCGAGTATTCGGGTGAACGATTATGCAACGAGCATAGATCTCAAAGATGCGTACTTTCACGTCATGGTACATCCGACATTCTGAAAGTACCTATGCTTCGCAGTCCTAGGAGTGGTGTATCAATTCCGGGCGATGTGCTTCGGATTGAATCTAGCACCCTGGGCTTTCACTCGGGTAATGAACTCGGTAATGATCTATTTCCGAGCTCATTCGTCTGCGGTAACGTCGGCCTACCTGGACGACATTCTTCAGAGGTACGGCAACGAGTTAACGCTTCAGAACGATGTTCAGAATCTTCTTCTATTGCTCCGACGTCTCGGTTTTATAGTAAACGAGGAGAAGTCGGATCTGGTGCCGTCCAAGTCATTCACTCATCTGGGAATGAGCTTCGAGACACACAACAATCTCGTTCGTCTGCCGTTAACCAGAGCGAAATTAGTCAGTTGTTACGCTCGCTATTGTCTGCACGCAGACAAAGTCACGGCGAGAGAATTTATGAGACTGATAGGTCTGTCGCGGCGGATCTCATTCCGATGGGGCGGTTACGCACACGTCCTCTTCAAATTTTCTTGACTCAGAATTGGAGTGTGAAAATTCATTCACTCGATGTAGACGTTCTCTTGTCAGATCAAGTGAAACAAGAGATTCAGACTTGTGCAAACATTCAGTGGTTAACTCAGGGAGTTCCGCTGCAGTTGCCGGATCCGAGTTTTACCATTATGACGGATGCCAGTCAAACAGGTTGGGGTGCATCATTAATCCCAACGGATTCGAGATGCCAGGGTCTTTGGGATCCGCAATTCCTGTGCAAGCACATAAACATCAAGGAAATGATGTCAATTTGGCTTGCGTTACGTCACTGGATGGACATTATTCACAATGCTCATGTCCAAATCCTATCCGACAATACGACAGTAGTGGCGTATATACGGAATCAGGGAGGCACTCATTCAGTTCCGTTGTTCAGTCTAACGGAAAGAATCCTTCTGTTTGCGCTAGAACATCACGTTCTTCTTTCGGTCCGTCACATACCGGGTCGTCTGAATGTGCTAGCAGACTCCCTTTCGCGAAAGGGGCGCTTGTTGCCGTCGGAGTGGACTCTCAACAAACAAGTATTCAATCAGATTTGCTACCAATGGGAACGGCCAATGATAGACTTATTTGCGACACATCTCAACAATCAGTTGCAGACGTATGTGTCTCCATGTCCGGATCCAAGAGCATTTGTAGTAGACGCTCTGTCGATCCCTTGGGACGGAATGATAGGATATGCGTATCCTCCAGCGCCGTTAATTCAACAAGTATTGCTAAAGATAAAACAATCTCAATGCAAGATTCTGTTGGTAGCATCTCTGTCGCCACAGAGACCGTGGATAAATCTACTCAGGTGTCTGTTGTGGGACCTACCGCGAAAGCTTCCTCCACGGGAGGATCTTCTTTTGCAGGGGAAATCGCGCCAACTCCATCACAACCCGCAAGGTCTCAACCTTCACGTTTTTCCGTTGTGCGGTCCTTCTTGCATGGCAAACACTTTACAGGACGAGCAGTGGATGCGATTTCTAACTGTAGGAGGACCTCCTCTTCACTAAACTATGCGGCTAAGTTTTTTCGTCGTTGGTGTAGGGAGCATTCTGTAGATATATTCGATCCCTCTATACCAGACATTGCAAACTTTCTAGTATACTTGTTTGACGAAATCAAACTGCAGCCTGTTACTATAAAGGGTTATAGATCTATGTTATCTGATACCTATGCACATCATGATAGTTTACAAATTGGATCTAATGTCTCTTTATCTAAGTTGGTTAGAAACTTTTCGATAAATAGACCCAGAACTCTTAGATTAATTCCTAAGTGGAATTTAGCTTGGGTTCTTCTTAAATTGAAGGAAAAGCCATTTGAACCTCTTGGGACAGTAGATTTCAAATTCTTATCTTATAAGACAGCTTTTCTCTTAGCTTTCTCTTCTGCTAGAAGAGTCAGTGAGCTTCATGCACTGTCGGTGGATGATTCTCACTATCGTAGTGTTGGAAACACTATCACCTTCACTACTAATGTGGGTTTTTTAGCTAAGAATCAGGCTCCTAATAAATATCCGGAACCTATTGTTATTAAGGCTCTTCCGTCTTCAGACAGGCGTAGGCCTTTACTCTGTCCTGTTAGAGCGTTACGTATCTATAAACAGAGATCTCAGTTTATCAGAAAGGGACGGAAACGTTTCTTTCTGTCTTTGATGCCTAATAGAAAGGACATTTCGGTCCATTCTATTGCTAGATGGATTCAATTAACTATCCGTACTGCTTATGAAGATTTATCTTCTTCTCAGCAGTCTGTGCTTAAGATTTCTGCTCATGAAGTAAGAGCTCTTTCTACTTCCTGGGCTTATGCTAATAGTGTTGCTATTACAGATTTAATGAAGGCTGCTTATTGGTCTCAGCCATCCACATTTACGAATTTTTATCTCAGAAATATTGAGTCCATTTCTGGAGACCTGCATTGTTTAGGTCCGTTATCTGTTGCTCAGAATGTCGTCCACTAAACAGTTGCAACTATAGTTATGCAGGCTTTCTGTTCCGGCAGTGACTCCGTCCGGCTGCCCTCTTCGCTCTGGGCTATTTGACCCAGGGCAAGGGGAAGGGGGGGGGGGGGCGGGTGTTCCCTTAGGTCACCTGCTTTATAGTGAAAAGCAAGGGAATGCCTCCTCCAAGTCAGTATTTCTGAGTCGCTTCTGGGATGGTTTTAAAGTGTAATATTAATGTTAAAATTCATTCATGTCTTATTTTTAAAGTGTAGCTCGGTGTGAAGCATTTGTATATGTCAAGTGTCAAACGGGCTTTAATATACAATACTCAGACACTTTTAAATGACTATAAAGAGTCTCAGTTCTCTGGACTACTTTATTTATTGGCTTACTTTAAAAATAATTAGTATAAGGGATATACTGGATGTTAATAGAGAACATGAATGTTATTGTGCTCAATTATTAAGGGTAGTGTATCTTTCTAATTTAGTATTAAATAAGAAAGATACATGTAAAGCCTAATACTCCTTTTCTCCTTAAGGGGTTACCTCTTTACTATATAGTTGAGCTTATTGGATTTTCCTCTATGTCCTAGGCCCTCCAGCCTGTTTACTATTCAGCTAAGTCTGGGTCATTGGTACAGTATAAAAATGTTAAAAAATTTATAGTAATTTATATATTTTTTATACTTACCAATGACCCAGACGGGGATGGCCCTCCCTGGAGTTGGGAACTCTTGCCTCCCCGCTGAGTACATAGCGCTGACCAGGCACTGCCAGTAAGAATGATAATTGGCGCCAATTTCGGGACGTCTGCGTCACTGCGCATGCGCAGTAGAGGCGTAGTATGGAGGTCCTTTAGGACATGATTTCTTTTTGTTTTGGATGCAAATTTTGGGGATTGGGGGGCAAAATTTGTGTTTGACCTGCCGTGATTTTGACATCCTTCCATTCGCGCTTTAGTTTTTCCTCGTCCGCATTGAACCCTGCGCAGTGACGCAGACATCCCGAAACTGGCGCCAATTATCATTCTCTGTTTGGCCCTTCATCAGTCAACATCTCACTGATCTTTGTGCTTGTAAATCTCAGTTTAAAGGATGCCAGACACGTAATTTTTGGAGAAAATGTGATTCTAAGGAGGATAGAAGGAGAGGAAAAAGAAGTGACAAAAAAATATCAGGGCTGTACTTAAAATTTTTTGATGAAATTATGTTAAGTTGCCTATTTTCGAGGCATGGGCCTCTTGTTGTCATTCTTGCTAAATGTTGCACTGCTTATTCAGTGTTTCCTCTCCCCTAGCCTTCTAAAGTCCCCCCTTGCAATTCTCCCATGCTTTTGGCATATTTTTGAGAAATTTCATTTCTAAAATTTCCTGGGAGAGTTGCTTGGTTACAGAATGTTTTCTGTTATTTTCCCCATAGTTACGTTTTCACCCATGGGTGTATAACGTTTGTGTTCTGCATCTTCCATCTGATGTTCTGCAGATTCTCCCCTGGGAGTCTCTGTTTTGCATCAGATAGAGTGTAATTTGATGACTGATTCCGGGCCAGTTTTTTCAGTGCCTGGAGTCATGTTTTCTGGTGTTTTTACACTGTTTGTTTACATTGGCAACAGCCTTTTTTGAGGGGGGCTGTTTGCCTTTGCTGTAGTTTATCTCACTATAAGATACATTTATATTATCCGTAAGTGTCTCATTAATTATTTAATATAAATTTAAAATTTTTGACCACACTTTGCCATCGGATCCATCGGGGCTCAACGTTACTTTTCAGCAACTTGGGCTTCGCTGAAAAAATATTTTTTCAAAATTATTTTGATTTGCAATTGTTTTTTCATTTATTAATGGATCATGTTATTATGTATCTTTGTGTCGGGTTTTTGCGAGTAACTAGGACTTATTGTTGTTCTTTCACAATGAAGGGACATTGTTCAAATTGTAATAGGAAGAAATCTTCCTCTGACTTTCATGATCATTGTATTAATTGTAGTCCGTGTTCTCGCATTAATCCCTGTCCTATATGTGAATATTGGGATGAGAAACATTGGAAACGTGTGTCACGATATGTTGTTTCTGGAGAAAGGGCTATGCCGGCTCTTTCTCCGCAAGGTCACTCTACTCTCTCAGTTTCTATTTCAGAGGAACCAGAACAGGGGGATGTTTCCATGTTATCTTCTACAAGTGTGCGTCCGTCGTCACAAATGAATTCAGAGCTAGCGGCAAAAGTGCTCATGGAGATTAGACAAATGTCGTCCGCTAGCTCGCCCGGTGTAGCGTCCATTCACCAAATGGTTTGGCAGCCGGGTTCGTCCGATGCGGTCCAGGAGGAAATTTTGGGTGATGCGAGCACTATAAACATAATAGATGCACACCCAGTGACGGCGGATAGTAAGCGAGAACGGAGGAAGCCTTTGAGTCCGGTTCCTAGCTCGTCCAGGTCCAGCCGGGCCGCGAGCGAGAGAGGCCCCTCTCTCGTACAACAACATCTGGGACCAGATGTTGTGGTACAAAATGTGTCTTTAGCGGAGCATACGTCCGTCGCTCGGGACGCTCCGTTGTATAAGCAGTCCGCGGAGACTGTTAAGGCTTCCTCTTCTCGTCAGCGCACACGACCGCACCTTGGCTGCGTGACCGCCGATATATTACCAGCTTCGCCGATCAAGGATTCTTCGGCGACCAGGTCACACCATCCGGCAGCCAGGGATTCGAGACCGATGGACTCCGGACGTTCGCATAGGAAAAGTATGCGGGAGCCATCTGATGCGGAGCTGCCCTCGGCGAAGCAGCGAAAGACTGCGCCTCCGCAGGTCTCGACGCCGGACATTCTTGTGCAGATAGCACAGCTTATTGCAGCATCCCAGCAGCCGACAGAAACGGTGTCGGATCGAGAATTATCCGACGGCGCTGGGTCGGTACGCTCCGCCGAAGCATCGGGGGCGGACGACCGGGAACATCATGAGGTCCGACCGGATGGTGAAAGGGATACGGATGACTTGGAGCTATCCCTTTCGGAACAACATAAAGCTGCCGTGGACTTCATCCGGCACTTTCTCCCTCAAGTTGTTCCGTCGGGCCAGACTGCTGCGCTTCCGGACAAGAGAATTATAGCGTCATTGGACTCTGAATTTTTTGAGCGGTTCAGGGACATCGCTCCCGAGTTTCCGTCGCAGTCCAATAATGTTGCAAGAACATTTGAATTATTGAACGACGCTATATTTAAACTTGCTTCCAGGACGGGAAAAGCAGGTTTCTTGTCCGCTAATACTCTCAACCTGCCTTTCATTAATGCAAGGAATAAATTCGATACGGCAGGACAGGGTTTACCGAGAGTTCCTCTGCGTATGGACGACGAGGCGGAAGACTTAGAGCTATCATTACCGTCGTCGGCTTCTATTCCAACCGCGGTGTTGGAAACAGCTATTGCGTCTAATAGAGCTAATTTAGATGCCTTATCTTACTCAGATCACCTTACTAAGGCGTTATCACTGCGCCTTCAGGGGAAAGAGTTTCAGGATATACAATCCTCTTTAAGACTTCTTTCAAGGGCAGTAGCTTATTCCACGTGTAACTCCGCCCTTTCAGTGGCAAATCTGGAGTTGGTTAGACGTGACGCAGCCCTAGCCACATCCACACTAGTGGATACTAAGGTGAAGAACTCTCTTAGAGTCGCTTCGGTCTCAGGAGAACTTCTCTTTGACGGCAAGCTTTCTGCTATTTATGATAAAATTACAAAGAAAGCTAAGGATTCTCAGTTGTTCAAATCTGCTCCTAAGAAGTCGGATACAGCAGACACGAATAAGACAGGCACTTCTGGGTCTAATGCGCCCAAGAGAGGTTCCTATAGAGGTTCCGGTGCGTCCTCTTGGTCTTATTCGAGAGACCGTCAGGGTAGCGACTCTCGTTCGGGACGTCCTTCAGTCCGGGACAATCGGTCGGACGCCCCGAGGTCGACGGGGCGAGGTGCGGGCCGTGGAGGACGTGGTTTCTCCTACCGCAGGTCGAGGAGGTGATGGCTTAAACCTCTTATCGCGTACCGGTTGGCGGAAGGTTGTTGAGCTTTTCACAAGAATGGGCGTCGATTACGGACGACCCTTGGGTGATAGGAGTGACTTCGGAAGGTCTAAAGATATCCTTCAAACGAAAGCCTCCAATAACTCGAAGTCCAAAGTGGTCTCATCTTCCGTCAAATCCGCAGAAAAGAGATGCTCTGTTATCAGAGGTGCAGTCTCTTTTAATGAAGAACGCGGTAGAGGTCGTAGAAAACCAGGAATCTCCGGGATTCTACAGCCATCTGTTTCTGGTTCCGAAACCAGACGGCTCGTTCCGTCCAGTCATAGATTTGAGCTGGATAAACAAGCTGATCGTCGCTCCGAAGTTTTATATGGAGACGATTCGATCGGTCAGAGCGAGTATTCGGGTGAACGATTATGCAACGAGCATAGATCTCAAAGATGCGTACTTTCACGTCATGGTACATCCGACATTCCGAAAGTACCTATGCTTCGCAGTCCTAGGAGTGGTGTATCAATTCCGGGCGATGTGCTTCGGATTGAATCTAGCACCCTGGGCTTTCACTCGGGTAATGAACTCGGTAATGATCTATTTCCGAGCTCATTCGTCTGCGGTAACGTCGGCCTACCTGGACGACATTCTTCAGAGGTACGGCAACGAGTTAACGCTTCAGAACGATGTTCAGAATCTTCTTCTATTGCTCCGACGTCTCGGTTTTATAGTAAACGAGGAGAAGTCGGATCTGGTGCCGTCCAAGTCATTCACTCATCTGGGAATGAGCTTCGAGACACACAACAATCTCGTTCGTCTGCCGTTAACCAGAGCGAAATTAGTCAGTTGTTACGCTCGCTATTGTCTGCACGCAGACAAAGTCACGGCGAGAGAATTTATGAGACTGATAGGTCTGTCGCGGCGGATCTCATTCCGATGGGGCGGTTACGCACACGTCCTCTTCAAATTTTCTTGACTCAGAATTGGAGTGTGAAAATTCATTCACTCGATGTAGACGTTCTCTTGTCAGATCAAGTGAAACAAGAGATTCAGACTTGTGCAAACATTCAGTGGTTAACTCAGGGAGTTCCGCTGCAGTTGCCGGATCCGAGTTTTACCATTATGACGGATGCCAGTCAAACAGGTTGGGGTGCATCATTAATCCCAACGGATTCGAGATGCCAGGGTCTTTGGGATCCGCAATTCCTGTGCAAGCACATAAACATCAAGGAAATGATGTCAATTTGGCTTGCGTTACGTCACTGGATGGACATTATTCACAATGCTCATGTCCAAATCCTATCCGACAATACGACAGTAGTGGCGTATATACGGAATCAGGGAGGCACTCATTCAGTTCCGTTGTTCAGTCTAACGGAAAGAATCCTTCTGTTTGCGCTAGAACATCACGTTCTTCTTTCGGTCCGTCACATACCGGGTCGTCTGAATGTGCTAGCAGACTCCCTTTCGCGAAAGGGGCGCTTGTTGCCGTCGGAGTGGACTCTCAACAAACAAGTATTCAATCAGATTTGCTACCAATGGGAACGGCCAATGATAGACTTATTTGCGACACATCTCAACAATCAGTTGCAGACGTATGTGTCTCCATGTCCGGATCCAAGAGCATTTGTAGTAGACGCTCTGTCGATCCCTTGGGACGGAATGATAGGATATGCGTATCCTCCAGCGCCGTTAATTCAACAAGTATTGCTAAAGATAAAACAATCTCAATGCAAGATTCTGTTGGTAGCATCTCTGTCGCCACAGAGACCGTGGATAAATCTACTCAGGTGTCTGTTGTGGGACCTACCGCGAAAGCTTCCTCCACGGGAGGATCTTCTTTTGCAGGGGAAATCGCGCCAACTCCATCACAACCCGCAAGGTCTCAACCTTCACGTTTTTCCGTTGTGCGGTCCTTCTTGCATGGCAAACACTTTACAGGACGAGCAGTGGATGCGATTTCTAACTGTAGGAGGACCTCCTCTTCACTAAACTATGCGGCTAAGTTTTTTCGTCGTTGGTGTAGGGAGCATTCTGTAGATATATTCGATCCCTCTATACCAGACATTGCAAACTTTCTAGTATACTTGTTTGACGAAATCAAACTGCAGCCTGTTACTATAAAGGGTTATAGATCTATGTTATCTGATACCTATGCACATCATGATAGTTTACAAATTGGATCTAATGTCTCTTTATCTAAGTTGGTTAGAAACTTTTCGATAAATAGACCCAGAACTCTTAGATTAATTCCTAAGTGGAATTTAGCTTGGGTTCTTCTTAAATTGAAGGAAAAGCCATTTGAACCTCTTGGGACAGTAGATTTCAAATTCTTATCTTATAAGACAGCTTTTCTCTTAGCTTTCTCTTCTGCTAGAAGAGTCAGTGAGCTTCATGCACTGTCGGTGGATGATTCTCACTATCGTAGTGTTGGAAACACTATCACCTTCACTACTAATGTGGGTTTTTTAGCTAAGAATCAGGCTCCTAATAAATATCCGGAACCTATTGTTATTAAGGCTCTTCCGTCTTCAGACAGGCGTAGGCCTTTACTCTGTCCTGTTAGAGCGTTACGTATCTATAAACAGAGATCTCAGTTTATCAGAAAGGGACGGAAACGTTTCTTTCTGTCTTTGATGCCTAATAGAAAGGACATTTCGGTCCATTCTATTGCTAGATGGATTCAATTAACTATCCGTACTGCTTATGAAGATTTATCTTCTTCTCAGCAGTCTGTGCTTAAGATTTCTGCTCATGAAGTAAGAGCTCTTTCTACTTCCTGGGCTTATGCTAATAGTGTTGCTATTACAGATTTAATGAAGGCTGCTTATTGGTCTCAGCCATCCACATTTACGAATTTTTATCTCAGAAATATTGAGTCCATTTCTGGAGACCTGCATTGTTTAGGTCCGTTATCTGTTGCTCAGAATGTCGTCCACTAAACAGTTGCAACTATAGTTATGCAGGCTTTCTGTTCCGGCAGTGACTCCGTCCGGCTGCCCTCTTCGCTCTGGGCTATTTGACCCAGGGCAAGGGGAAGGGGGGGGGGGGGCGGGTGTTCCCTTAGGTCACCTGCTTTATAGTGAAAAGCAAGGGAATGCCTCCTCCAAGTCAGTATTTCTGAGTCGCTTCTGGGATGGTTTTAAAGTGTAATATTAATGTTAAAATTCATTCATGTCTTATTTTTAAAGTGTAGCTCGGTGTGAAGCATTTGTATATGTCAAGTGTCAAACGGGCTTTAATATACAATACTCAGACACTTTTAAATGACTATAAAGAGTCTCAGTTCTCTGGACTACTTTATTTATTGGCTTACTTTAAAAATAATTAGTATAAGGGATATACTGGATGTTAATAGAGAACATGAATGTTATTGTGCTCAATTATTAAGGGTAGTGTATCTTTCTAATTTAGTATTAAATAAGAAAGATACATGTAAAGCCTAATACTCCTTTTCTCCTTAAGGGGTTACCTTTTTACTATATAGTTGAGCTTATTGGATTTTCCTCTATGTCCTAGGCCCTCCAGCCTGTTTACTATTCAGCTAAGTCTGGGTCATTGGTACAGTATAAAAATGTTAAAAAATTTATAGTAATTTATATATTTTTTATACTTACCAATGACCCAGACGGGGATGGCCCTCCCTGGAGTTGGGAACTCTTGCCTCCCCGCTGAGTACATAGCGCTGACCAGGCACTGCCAGTAAGAATGATAATTGGCGCCAATTTCGGGACGTCTGCGTCACTGCGCATGCGCAGTAGAGGCGTAGTATGGAGGTCCTTTAGGACATGATTTCTTTTTGTTTTGGATGCAAATTTTGGGGATTGGGGGGCAAAATTTGTGTTTGACCTGCCGTGATTTTGACATCCTTCCATTCGCGCTTTAGTTTTTCCTCGTCCGCATTGAACCCTGCGCAGTGACGCAGACATCCCGAAACTGGCGCCAATTATCATTCTCTGTTTGGCCCTTCATCAGTCAACATCTCACTGATCTTTGTGCTTGTAAATCTCAGTTTAAAGGATGCCAGACACGTAATTTTTGGAGAAAATGTGATTCTAAGGAGGATAGAAGGAGAGGAAAAAGAAGTGACAAAAAAATATCAGGGCTGTACTTAAAATTTTTTGATGAAATTATGTTAAGTTGCCTATTTTCGAGGCATGGGCCTCTTGTTGTCATTCTTGCTAAATGTTGCACTGCTTATTCAGTGTTTCCTCTCCCCTAGCCTTCTAAAGTCCCCCCTTGCAATTCTCCCATGCTTTTGGCATATTTTTGAGAAATTTCATTTCTAAAATTTCCTGGGAGAGTTGCTTGGTTACAGAATGTTTTCTGTTATTTTCCCCATAGTTACGTTTTCACCCATGGGTGTATAACGTTTGTGTTCTGCATCTTCCATCTGATGTTCTGCAGATTCTCCCCTGGGAGTCTCTGTTTTGCATCAGATAGAGTGTAATTTGATGACTGATTCCGGGCCAGTTTTTTCAGTGCCTGGAGTCATGTTTTCTGGTGTTTTTACACTGTTTGTTTACATTGGCAACAGCCTTTTTTGAGGGGGGCTGTTTGCCTTTGCTGTAGTTTATCTCACTATAAGATACATTTATATTATCCGTAAGTGTCTCATTAATTATTTAATATAAATTTAAAATTTTTGACCACACTTTGCCATCGGATCCATCGGGGCTCAACGTTACTTTTCAGCAACTTGGGCTTCGCTGAAAAAATATTTTTTCAAAATTATTTTGATTTGCAATTGTTTTTTCATTTATTAATGGATCATGTTATTATGTATCTTTGTGTCGGGTTTTTGCGAGTAACTAGGACTTATTGTTGTTCTTTCACAATGAAGGGACATTGTTCAAATTGTAATAGGAAGAAATCTTCCTCTGACTTTCATGATCATTGTATTAATTGTAGTCCGTGTTCTCGCATTAATCCCTGTCCTATATGTGAATATTGGGATGAGAAACATTGGAAACGTGTGTCACGATATGTTGTTTCTGGAGAAAGGGCTATGCCGGCTCTTTCTCCGCAAGGTCACTCTACTCTCTCAGTTTCTATTTCAGAGGAACCAGAACAGGGTGATGTTTCCATGTTATCTTCTACAAGTGTGCGTCCGTCGTCACAAATGAATTCAGAGCTAGCGGCAAAAGTGCTCATGGAGATTAGACAAATGTCGTCCGCTAGCTCGCCCGGTGTAGCGTCCATTCACCAAATGGTTTGGCAGCCGGGTTCGTCCGATGCGGTCCAGGAGGAAATTTTGGGTGATGCGAGCACTATAAACATAATAGATGCACACCCAGTGACGGCGGATAGTAAGCGAGAACGGAGGAAGCCTTTGAGTCTGGTTCCTAGCTCGTCCAGGTCCAGCCGGGCCGCGAGCGAGAGAGGCCCCTCTCTCGTACAACAACATCTGGGACCAGATGTTGTGGTACAAAATGTGTCTTTAGCGGAGCATACGTCCGTCGCTCGGGACGCTCCGTTGTATAAGCAGTCCGCGGAGACTGTTAAGGCTTCCTCTTCTCGTCAGCGCACACGACCGCACCTTGGCTGCGTGACCGCCGATATATTACCAGCTTCGCCGATCAAGGATTCTTCGGCGACCAGGTCACACCATCCGGCAGCCAGGGATTCGAGACCGATGGACTCCGGACGTTCGCATAGGAAAAGTATGCGGGAGCCATCTGATGCGGAGCTGCCCTCGGCGAAGCAGCGAAAGACTGCGCCTCCGCAGGTCTCGACGCCGGACATTCTTGTGCAGATAGCACAGCTTATTGCAGCATCCCAGCAGCCGACAGAAACGGTGTCGGATCGAGAATTATCCGACGGCGCTGGGTCGGTACGCTCCGCCGAAGCATCGGGGGCGGACGACCGGGAACATCATGAGGTCCGACCGGATGGTGAAAGGGATACGGATGACTTGGAGCTATCCCTTTCGGAACAACATAAAGCTGCCGTGGACTTCATCCGGCACTTTCTCCCTCAAGTTGTTCCGTCGGGCCAGACTGCTGCGCTTCCGGACAAGAGAATTATAGCGTCATTGGACTCTGAATTTTTTGAGCGGTTCAGGGACATCGCTCCCGAGTTTCCGTCGCAGTCCAATAATGTTGCAAGAACATTTGAATTATTGAACGACGCTATATTTAAACTTGCTTCCAGGACGGGAAAAGCAGGTTTCTTGTCCGCTAATACTCTCAACCTGCCTTTCATTAATGCAAGGAATAAATTCGATACGGCAGGACAGGGTTTACCGAGAGTTCCTCTGCGTATGGACGACGAGGCGGAAGACTTAGAGCTATCATTACCGTCGTCGGCTTCTATTCCAACCGCGGTGTTGGAAACAGCTATTGCGTCTAATAGAGCTAATTTAGATGCCTTATCTTACTCAGATCACCTTACTAAGGCGTTATCACTGCGCCTTCAGGGGAAAGAGTTTCAGGATATACAATCCTCTTTAAGACTTCTTTCAAGGGCAGTAGCTTATTCCACGTGTAACTCCGCCCTTTCAGTGGCAAATCTGGAGTTGGTTAGACGTGACGCAGCCCTAGCCACATCCACACTAGTGGATACTAAGGTGAAGAACTCTCTTAGAGTCGCTTCGGTCTCAGGAGAACTTCTCTTTGACGGCAAGCTTTCTGCTATTTATGATAAAATTACAAAGAAAGCTAAGGATTCTCAGTTGTTCAAATCTGCTCCTAAGAAGTCGGATACAGCAGACACGAATAAGACAGGCACTTCTGGGTCTAATGCGCCCAAGAGAGGTTCCTATAGAGGTTCCGGTGCGTCCTCTTGGTCTTATTCGAGAGACCGTCAGGGTAGCGACTCTCGTTCGGGACGTCCTTCAGTCCGGGGCAATCGGTCGGACGCCCCGAGGTCGACGGGGCGAGGTGCGGGCCGTGGAGGACGTGGTTTCTCCTACCGCAGGTCGAGGAGGTGATGGCTTAAACCTCTTATCGCGTACCGGTTGGCGGAAGGTTGTTGAGCTTTTCACAAGAATGGGCGTCGATTACGGACGACCCTTGGGTGATAGGAGTGACTTCGGAAGGTCTAAAGATATCCTTCAAACGAAAGCCTCCAATAACTCGAAGTCCAAAGGGGTCTCATCTTCCGTCAAATCCGCAGAAAAGAGATGCTCTGTTATCAGAGGTGCAGTCTCTTTTAATGAAGAACGCGGTAGAGGTCGTAGAAAACCAGGAATCTCCGGGATTCTACAGCCATCTGTTTCTGGTTCCGAAACCAGACGGCTCGTTCCGTCCAGTCATAGATTTGAGCTGGATAAACAAGCTGATCGTCGCTCCGAAGTTTTATATGGAGACGATTCGATCGGTCAGAGCGAGTATTCGGGTGAACGATTATGCAACGAGCATAGATCTCAAAGATGCGTACTTTCACGTCATGGTACATCCGACATTCCGAAAGTACCTACGCTTCGCAGTCCTAGGAGTGGTGTATCAATTCCGGCCGATGTGCTTCGGATTGAATCTAGCACCCTGGGCTTTCACTCGGGTAATGAACTCGGTAATGATCTATTTCCGAGCTCATTCGTCTGCGGTAACGTCGGCCTACCTGGACGACATTCTTCAGAGGTACGGCAACGAGTTAACGCTTCAGAACGATGTTCAGAATCTTCTTCTATTGCTCCGACGTCTCGGTTTTATAGTAAACGAGGAGAAGTCGGATCTGGTGCCGTCCAAGTCATTCACTCATCTGGGAATGAGCTTCGAGACACACAACAATCTCGTTCGTCTGCCGTTAACCAGAGCGAAATTAGTCAGTTGTTACGCTCGCTATTGTCTGCACGCAGACAAAGTCACGGCGAGAGAATTTATGAGACTGATAGGTCTGTCGCGGCGGATCTCATTCCGATGGGGCGGTTACGCACACGTCCTCTTCAAATTTTCTTGACTCAGAATTGGAGTGTGAAAATTCATTCACTCGATGTAGACGTTCTCTTGTCAGATCAAGTGAAACAAGAGATTCAGACTTGGGCAAACATTCAGTGGTTAACTCAGGGAGTTCCGCTGCAGTTGCCGGATCCGAGTTTTACCATTATGACGGATGCCAGTCAAACAGGTTGGGGTGCATCATTAATCCCAACGGATTCGAGATGCCAGGGTCTTTGGGATCCGCAATTCCTGTGCAAGCACATAAACTTCAAGGAAATGATGTCAATTTGGCTTGCGTTACGTCACTGGATGGACATTATTCACAATGCTCATGTCCAAATCCTATCCGACAATACGACAGTAGTGGCGTATATACGGAATCAGGGAGGCACTCATTCAGTTCGGTTGTTCAATCTAACGGAAAGAATCCTTCTGTTTGCGCTAGAACATCACGTTCTTCTTTCGGTCCGTCACATACCGGGTCGTCTGAATGTGCTAGCAGACTCCCTTTCACGAAAGGGGCGCTTGTTGCCGTCGGAGTGGACTCTCAACAAACAAGTATTCAATCAGATTTGCTACCAATGGGAACGGCCAATGATAGACTTATTTGCGACACATCTCAACAATCAGTTGCAGACGTATGTGTCTCCATGTCCGGATCCAAGAGCATTTGCAGTAGACGCTCTGTCGATCCCTTGGGACGGAATGATAGGATATGCGTATCCTCCAGCGCCGTTAATTCAACAAGTATTGCTAAAGATAAAACAATCTCAATGCAAGATTCTGTTGGTAGCATCTCTGTCGCCACAGAGACCGTGGATAAATCTACTCAGGTGTCTGTTGTGGGACCTACCGCGAAAGCTTCCTCCACGGGAGGATCTTCTTTCGCAGGGGAAATCGCGCCAACTCCATCACAACCCGCAAGGTCTCAACCTTCACGTTTTTCCGTTGTGCGGTCCTTCTTGCATGGCAAACACTTTACAGGACGAGCAGTGGATGCGATTTCTAACTGTAGGAGGACCTCCTCTTCGCTAAACTATGCGGCTAAGTTTTTTCGTCGTTGGTGTAGGGAGCATTCTGTAGATATATTCGATCCCTCTATACCAGACATTGCAAACTTTCTAGTATACTTGTTTGACGAAATCAAACTGCAGCCTGTTACTATAAAGGGTTATAGATCTATGTTATCTGATACCTATGCACATCATGATAGTTTACAAATTGGATCTAATGTCTCTTTATCTAAGTTGGTTAGAAACTTTTCGATAAATAGACCCAGAACTCTTAGATTAATTCCTAAGTGGAATTTAGCTTGGGTTCTTCTTAAATTGAAGGAAAAGCCATTTGAACCTCTTGGGACAGTAGATTTCAAATTCTTATCTTATAAGACAGCTTTTCTCTTAGCTTTCTCTTCTGCTAGAAGAGTCAGTGAGCTTCATGCACTGTCGGTGGATGATTCTCACTATCGTAGTGTTGGAAACACTATCACCTTCACTACTAATGTGGGTTTTTTAGCTAAGAATCAGGCTCCTAATAAATATCCGGAACCTATTGTTATTAAGGCTCTTCCGTCTTCAGACAGGCGTAGGCCTTTACTCTGTCCTGTTAGAGCGTTACGTATCTATAAACAGAGATCTCAGTTTATCAGAAAGGGACGGAAACGTTTCTTTCTGTCTTTGATGCCTAATAGAAAGGACATTTCGGTCCATTCTATTGCTAGATGGATTCAATTAACTATCCGTACTGCTTATGAAGATTTATCTTCTTCTCAGCAGTCTGTGCTTAAGATTTCTGCTCATGAAGTAAGAGCTCTTTCTACTTCCTGGGCTTATGCTAATAGTGTTGCTATTACAGATTTAATGAAGGCTGCTTATTGGTCTCAGCCATCCACATTTACGAATTTTTATCTCAGAAATATTGAGTCCATTTCTGGAGACCTGCATTGTTTAGGTCCGTTATCTGTTGCTCAGAATGTCGTCCACTAAACAGTTGCAACTATAGTTATGCAGGCTTTCTGTTCCGGCAGTGACTCCGTCCGGCTGCCCTCTTCGCTCTGGGCTATTTGACCCAGGGCAAGGGGAAGGGGGGGGGGGGGGGGGGGGGGGGCGGGTGTTCCCTTAGGTCACCTGCTTTATAGTGAAAAGCAAGGGAATGCCTCCTCCAAGTCAGTATTTCTGAGTCGCTTCTGGGATGGTTTTAAAGTGTAATATTAATGTTAAAATTCATTCATGTCTTATTTTTAAAGTGTAGCTCGGTGTGAAGCATTTGTATATGTCAAGTGTCAAACGGGCTTTAATATACAATACTCAGACACTTTTAAATGACTATAAAGAGTCTCAATTCTCTGGACTACTTTATTTATTGGCTTACTTTAAAAATAATTAGTATAAGGGATATACTGGATGTTAATAGAGAACATGAATGTTATTGTGCTCAATTATTAAGGGTAGTGTATCTTTCTAATTTAGTATTAAATAAGAAAGATACATGTAAAGCCTAATACTCCTTTTCTCCTTAAGGGGTTACCTCTTTACTATATAGTTGAGCTTATTGGATTTTCCTCTATGTCCTAGGCCCTCCAGCCTGTTTACTATTCAGCTAAGTCTGGGTCATTGGTACAGTATAAAAATGTTAAAAAATTTATAGTAATTTATATATTTTTTATACTTACCAATGACCCAGACGGGGATGGCCCTCCCTGGAGTTGGGAACTCTTGCCTCCCCGCTGAGTACATAGCGCTGACCAGGCACTGCCAGTAAGAATGATAATTGGCGCCAATTTTGGGACGTCTGCGTCACTGCGCATGCGCAGTAGAGGCGTAGTATGGAGGTCCTTTAGGACATGATTTCTTTTTGTTTTGGATGCAAATTTTGGGGATTGGGGGGCAAAATTTGTATTTGGCCCTGGTTTTGTTAGAGTTAGCACCAGCTAAGTCTGGGTCATTGGTAAGTATAAAAAATATATAAATTACTATAAATTTTTTAACTTTCCGAACATTTGTTTCTTAGCGGAGATTGTCCTTGCCATGGCTGTGAGTAACAGCATCGTGGAATGTGGTTTCAGCCATCTCACCGCAATGTTATCAGACAGACGGCTCAGTATGAAACACTCGACGATGGAGAACCTACTGATTGTTAGAGTCAATGACCTTGTGTGGTCCCAAGTGGAAAAAGATGATATTTTAAGCAATGCCATTGACAAGTTTCTTTCAAGTCGTCGCAAGCGGAAGCTCGAAACTCTTGATTCACAGAAGAGCTTACTGCTCTCAAAAAGGAGAAAGATGGACGATGATGATAGTGACAATTCGGATAGCAACAGTGCTATGAGAGCTTCAGGTACTGGTAGTGACAGCGAGTCCGACTGTGGCGACAGTGACAGTAGTGCTGAGCTTGAATCGGAATGTGCCATCACCGACTCTGAGGACTCCATTTGACTTTCCAATTCTGTTTAACTTTGAGGCCAGCCGGGCGACATAATCCCGAAACATGCAGACATTATTTTTCATTTTTAAAAAATCTTGATGGATTTCATTTGATTTAATAAATACTTTTGGCCAAGTGAGTCAGAAATCGAGACCTAAATTAGTATTACCGGAGCTAGTGATAGGTAGGCCTATTTACTATTAATTTATTAAATAGGTAACAAGTTAAACTGCTAAATTAATGCCCCCCCCCCCCCTCCCCACGTTCGCGTCCAATAGATTAGATTATTTGTATGGTAAAATAAGATTATTGTTTTGTTCACGTGTTTTGTTCAATGGTATTATCAATTCATGACTGATGAGTGGACGGGACCATATATAACCATCAGAGACTGACATGTTCAATTTGAACATGCCATTCTCTGATGGGTGCATATCGTATTATCCGCTCGTCAGATTCAGTCATCTGGTCATGATACCGTCAAGTTATCAATTCATGACTGATGAGCGGACGGGACCATATATAACCATCAGAGAATGACATGTTCAATTTGAACATGCCATTCTCTGATGGGTACATATCGTATTATCCACTCGTCAGATCCAGTCATCTGGTCATGATACCGTCAAGTTATCAATTCATGACTGATGAGCGGACGGGACCATATATAACCATCAGAGAATGACATGTTCAATTTGAACATGCCATTCTCTGATGGGTACATATCGTATTATCCGCTCGTCAGATTCAGTCATCTGGCCATAAGACCGTCACTACACAAGTTAAGTTCGTTTGTCAACTTTTGAATGAAGTGTTTCAGAGGCGTGGCCAATCGCCATCAGTGCCATCTTGTCAGTTTTAGTTGAATTGACTGTTGCAAAATCTGTTACGCAGAGAATGAAAGAAAGCATCAGACGTACATGTAGGTGTGTCCAATATGTCAATCAGAGTGGCGTCATCAAGTGTCTCAATGTGACTGGGTCATCATCATGCAGTGGGAAATTCCATTTTGAATCTGGAATACCGTGAGACCTGTTTTCTTGTGTGCAACTGGATTACAATGTTATTCTTATGATTAGATAATTCGCTGGGAAAATACTTCTCGAAGTCTAGTTGAACCTGAAAATTATGTGCGCGGCTTTAAAGTTTATTGGATAAGTAGAGTTTGAATTTGTACAAATCTCAGTTGAATTACACAGTACTTTTTCTTTTTGGCGGCCGAAAATCCCCGAAAAGGCGAAATGAGAAACAAAATGTCAAGGTAACTTAAGTTTTCTTAAATTTCTTAAACTTAGTTTATGGCATGATAATATTACATCTGGAAATTGGCGTGTTGACTTACAAGACTCGCTTTTTGGTGGGACCGATACACCAGGGAATGGATGGGAAATGCTAGTAACCTGTCCGGTTACCTGACAGGTCACTATCGTTTCACTTTCATTTTCTGATATTATATGTTGCGCGCCCCACAAAAAGTGCGCGCCTGAATCCCAAAAGCAGCGAGCAACTAAATGCGCACCTAGGTTTTTCCCTTTTCCACCAGTTTCAACAGCTTCCGTATCTGCTGCTACTGCTGTTCCGTCTGCAACATCATTGGTCACCACTTCAGCCGGCTTATCTCTGCAGGGGTCTTCAGCGATGTCTGGTAGTGTGGACATAGGGTATCCGCCTCAGCCTTCCCTGACTCCAACTCTGCAAAGTCGGAAGAGGCTGCCAGCAGAACCCTCTGCTATGGCCTCTCAACCATCGAGCACAGCAGTTTTATCCCTGCAGGGGTCTGCAGAGATGTCTGGTAGTGTAGATGTAGGGTACCGGCCTCAGCCTTCCCTAACTTCAACTCGGCGAAGGCGGAAGGGGCTGCCAGCCGAACACATCTGCTGTGGTCTCTCAGCCATTGAGCACTGCAGTTTTCTCTTTGGATTCCGATGTTCATGGTGGGGCCACCATGAACTCAGTGGCATTTTCGTCCACGCACTCTGGTCCCATGGCCAGTTTTGCGGGACCATCGCCTTTTGTGCAGCCTGGACCTTCTGTCCCTCAGAGGTCCACGGCGACTCTCCTGAGTTCCCGCTCTGTAGAGCCTCGGGGTATGTCATACCCCTATCTGCCTTCAGATGTTTCGGCTGCCACCTGTCGCCCTGCGTTGGATGTATTTGAGGATTGTGATCTTTCGCTGGTTAAAAGGGTCAGGAGTGAAGCCACTTTGCCGGTGAGTTCCCACGTCAAACCGGCCGACACGGGCCTTGAGCTTAGGGAGGCCCTCTCCTTGCTCACTCAGGTTCTTTCCAAGAGCCTTCCAGTTGCTTCCAGCGAGACTACTAGTGGTTTCCAGACACTCAGTGCGGCGACGCTCCCGGGATTGGAAGCAGGTCGCTTTCTGATCCCTCAGGTGTGCCTATACCATCGGAGACATTGGCTGGTTTGCCCATGATGGGCTATGTGTCTTCCGACTCAGGGATGAGTCTGACATACCTGACGTTGAGAGCCAACAGTCTTCTGATTTTGGGGCAGCTCTTGACTTTGTGTTTGGGTTCCTCCTTCCAGATCTCAAACCAGCCGACAGTGTCAGCCAGGCTGCGACCATCGGTTGCGTGCCTACAGCCTGTGAAGCAACCCACTTCTGGTCGCCTTCAACCGTGCCAGTCGGTACAGGTGGTTGAAGCATTTATAGCTTTGGACTCTGAGCTTAGTTCCAAGGCTATGAAGACTTCGTTCTTCACCAGGGTTGACACCGTTTTGCCTCCAGTGCGTTATTGTTCCTACGATTCCGCCAAACAGTCAGTCTGCCAGACTTTGACGGTTTTGGATCAGGACTCCACCTCCTTTCCAAGCCCAAGTCGGCCGTTATTCCTATGGCGACTCTGGAGTCCCTGTTGGGCTTATCGAGAGAGATGCTGGGCATGCTTTCTCTCTCGGATCACGTCGTCTCTGCTTTAGCTGCTTATCTGCCTCCAGATAAGTATGACAACATACAGGCTCCTTTGCATCTGTTTTCCAAGGCGCTCATGCATCTTACACACATGCCTGTAACACGGCTAACTTGGAATTAGTTTGCTGGGACGCTGTATTGGATGCAAGCCGTTCCCTTCCTGAGGGGCAGCGCGCTGTTCGATCTGCCTCTTTGGCGGGTCCGCAACTATTTCATGGTTCTGTGGCGACGGTCCAGGATGACGTCCTACGTCATTCCAAAGCTACTTCGTCGGCTTGATCAGCCTTTTGTTGGAGGCAGGGGCCGTCCAAAGCCTAACAAGCACCCTTCTGCTTCCTATGCGAAGCCAAGGGCTGATCCTCATGCCGCCGCTTCCACTTCTTACTCACAGGTTAAGGGTAAGCGTCGGCAGGCCAGAGGGAGGACTCCGGATTCTTCATATAGAAGAGGAGGTGGTTTCTCCTCTCGTCGGGGCTCGAAATGAAGGTCCTCACCTTGATTCGTCCCAGGTTGGAGGAAGGATATCAGAATTTGCAGACCATTGGGCCACAATCACATCCGATCCTTGGGTGTTCGATGTTCGGTCTGGGCTGCGAATATATTTCTCGAGGCACCTCACTCTGTCAAGAGTGCCTCTTCCAACACAAGTTCCTTCAGATGTTTCTCGACAGAAGCGTTTGATCACGGAGCTAGACAATATCCTGTCAGAGGGGGCGATTGAGGTCATCAAGAATATTCAGTCGGTGGGATTTCATTCCCGCCTGTTCTTGGTGTCGAAGAAGGATGGCCGACTCTTACTTTCACGTTTCGATTCCTCGGACATCGCAAAAGTATCTCAAGTTCGCATATCTGAGGCGAGTTTACCAGTTCAAGGGCATGCCTTTCGGCCTCAACCTGGCTCCTTGGGCCTACACCCGACTGATGTTGCATGTGATAGCCTTCTATTGCACACAGTCCAGGGTGACTACTTCGGCATATCTAGACAATATCCTCCAGAGGCATTCCAATGCTGCTTTTCTGGAGTCAGATGTCGACACACTGTTGAGCCTGCTCATGTCGCTAGGGTTCAGAGTCAACGAGGAGAAGTTGGACCTGGTCCCTTCTCAGTCGTTTTGTCATCTAGGGAAGGACTTCCGTACTCAGCTGAATGTGGTGGTGCCTCCCCTGGGCAGGGGCTGTGATTCTCTCAGCTTTAGCCCTGACTCTGTCCCAGTCCACATCCGCGACAGCTCGGGAGTATTCTCGACTGCTTGATCTCTGTGGTTCGGTGACGGATCTCTTTCCTCTAGGTCGGCTGCATGTCAGACCTCTCTAACATTTTCTGCTCAGTCTTTGGAGGCTGAATGTCAATCCTCTGGATCTGGTGCTTCATTTACCAGAGTCTCTTCATCATCACCTCCCTTGGATGGATGTTCAGTGGATTATGCAGAGGGTTCCATTGGACTTACCCACGTCCGATCGTGTTCTGACGGCAGAGGCCAGCAATCTCGGATGGGTGCGATGTTGGATCCTCCAGGTCTTTCCCTTCACGGGGCAGGATCAAGCAGCTCTTCACATCAACCAGAAGGAGCTTCTGGCTCTTCCGAGTTTCCGGCAGTGGATCCTCCACCTTTCGAATCACCAGGTCCTTCTGTTGTCCGACAATTTGAGAGTGATTGCTTACATTCGGAACCAGGGCGGCACGCACTCGGTTCCCATGTACGAATTGGCTTGGGATCTTCTACTGCTCGCTCAGGATGTCAACGCCGGATTGGTGGTTTGTCACATTCCCGGTCATCTGAACGTCCTAGGCGACTCCATGTCCCGACGGGGCAGGGTCATTTCCACCAAGTGGATGCTCCACAGGGCGGTGTTCCAGTCGCTTTGTGATCTCTGGGATCGTCCCCACATCGATCTCTTTGCCACTCGTTGGAACCATCAGGTGGACACTTTTGTGTCCCTGTGTCCAGATCCTCTGGCTTAAGCTGTGGATTCTCTGTCATTCGATTGGAACGGTCTTGTTGGCTACGCCTTCCTGCCGGTCCCGATTCTGCCTCAGGTTCTAGCCAAGATATGAACGGCACGTCTCCCTCTGCATTGTGACCTTCTTTGCCAAGGTCACCCAAGGATGTTTCATGTCGACCCGACTTCATTGTGCCTTCACGCATATCTTTTGTCGGGTCCTTTCTCTTCCGTAGAGTGCATTTCTTCTTCAAGGAGGCACTCCACTGGTTTAGCCTATGCGGCTAAGTGGAAGGTCTTCTGTCAATGGTGTGTCGATCACTCTATTGATTATGCCAATCCTTCCATTTCACAGATTGCGGAAACAATTTTTTCTGTCTCTTATTCCTGATCGACAAGATCTCTCCTCAATCCATTTCTCGATGGATTTGTCATGCCATTCGCGCGGCTTACGCTCGTCTTTCTGCCCACGAGGTGCGTGCATTGTCTACCTCTTGGGCTTATACTAACTCTGTCAAGTTGTTGGATGTTATGCAGGCAGCCTACTGGAGAAATGCTTCTACTTTCTCCACCTATCTGCATCAGTTGCAGGAGTAGTCAAGAGGAGCTTTTTGCTATGGGCCCTCTTTCTTCTGCTCAGGCTGTTGTTTACCCTAGCCATTAGGCTTCTAATCTTATAAGGTCAGTTCCAGCTCTGTGTTGTTACTGCCCTTTCTGTCTGTGCGTCGAACAGAACCATATGCCTCATCTCTCATTGTCTTTTTCTAATGTTTGTGATGCTATGGTTTCAACCGTTTGATAGGCCTCGGGACCTCTTCCTCTGTCCAAGGTTCCAGTGCAATTGGGTTAGGTGGGGGTTGGTTATGTGATTCCCTCCATCCTATTGTCTATTCAGACTGTAGTAAACAGTTCTAAGGTAGGTTGAAAGAAATTTAAATTTTACAGTAAATTTCCTTTCTTATTATACCTACCACAATTGTATACATGGAGGCCCTCCCGTCTTCTTTTTCAGGTAAGAATCCTTCATCCCTGCTCATCACATAACTCCAATGTTGGCGGATTCAAAAGAATGAGTCATTAGCTACGTGTCTGCGCACTGGACCGGAAGCCATGGATTTGTACTCCCGGTAAGAGATGAGCATCCCCTACTGGGTGTGCACTGGTGGCTCTCAACCCAGTTCTGGCTTATTTTTTCTTGGTGCTTTTGCACCACTTTTCTTTCCCAAATCGCTTGAGAAAGATCAAAATAGAGGGTATATTTTCCAAATTAGGGACTTCCACTGTAGTGCAAGCCTGCAGTAAACAATTGTGGTAGGTATTATAAGAAAGGAAATTGACTATAAAATTTAAATTTCCCTTAGTACAGTTGTCCCATGATACCCTGGCACCTTGTCGGTAATCCTAAACAGAATTTTTAAATTGAAATGGAACCTGTCCAAATGTGTTCGGCTTAATTGAGTGTTTATTGAACACTGCTGGGCAGGACAAAATGTGGTTTGGGTTGGCATAGTTTTAAGATTGGTTGGGGGGGGGGGGGGGGGGTGTTCTCTCCTGAGATAATTTGTGAAATGTACTATTAACTCTTAACCCGCTGAGTATTTTCAAGACATTTTTTCGTCAAATCTAGTCATGGCTGATGTAAAGCAGCCAAGGTCTCATTACAGTTATTCTTTTGAAAATGCATGTTTTCACCAAGGGTCAAATGTATTCAATGGAATAGCGTAATTGAATTCACATTTGAGTTATATTCCTTACATCAAATGTGCATAGAATTGTACATTTTCAGAAAGATCTCTTTCTAGGCTACCCAGCAGATTATATCACAATATAGAACCCTTAATATATCATTCATAAACACTTGTCCGAATGAACCAGTAAATTTCTTGAAAAACGTGTAAAATTGTCAAAATTCACTCATTAAAGGGCAAAACTCTCTCAATTTCGTGCATGCACAACGAGAAAACTGTTATAGACCTTTTTCATTGTTCCTCAATTGTTTTATGGCATCGGCAGCTTAAAATTAATAAAGAAAAAAAAGGTGGTTTTCTTATTCATTTTTTCAAGAAGGCACACCAAAAGAAGTTCATGAAAAATTGTCCCATTTCTCACCTGTGAAAAATCAGCCCACAGTATGATCTTGGTTACTCAATCAACAAGCCTATGTGAAGTTGACCTCTAACCAAAATGCATATAACCATACACCACTTTCACCCCCTCCCCACCCCCAAACAAAAGATTTAGGGGAGCATATAAACACAAACACTGATGGTTAGTGTTCAACCGATGATCGGAACCGGCCACCACAATCGGATGACAATGGCAACGGCTCCTGGAACATCGGTTCAACCGATTGTTGCCAAGTAATTTGTGATTTTTCTGAATCGCATTTTATTATCTTCTGCAATTGTTCAATTGTTCGATGATACCATTCAATAATTAAAGTTGAGAAACAACCACAATGTGTATTCCTAATCTCTCTAGAAGCCCCTTTACGGGATATACGCGTTAAACGAATGTAAAGCTTACAACTGAGCACACTTGCTGCAATCGCCAGTTCATACCGGAAAAGTGAAGGATGCACTCCATTGACTCAGGTCACAGTAAAATTACCAGTCGAGCGCACTTGGGCGGTAAACGTGGCTCTGAGAGCCACATTTACCGCCCAAGTGTGCGCGACTGGTAATTTTACTGGGACCCCAGTCAACGAGGTTTAACAATTTGAAAAATGGTCAGTTTAATGTAGTTCTTTCGAGCCTCGACTTGTCTTGTAGTGCACGGTATTACAATCGGAATCGGCATCAGAATCGGCCGATTGTGGGCTCAAATAACCGGTAATCGGTCAGCGACCATTTTTGGTAATCGGTTGGACACTACTGATGGTCACTATTTACTAGATCCACACCATAATAAAATCAAATAAGGTGCTAAATTCTCAGTTTCATGAGGGTATTCAATAACCCGCAAGTGCTAACTTTTGAAGGAAACGAGACCCAAGACTTGATTTGATGAAAAATTCCTCTAAATTTAGCTCAAGAAATCATTGGTGAAACAGGCCTTTAAATTCAATTATTTTGGGCACCCCTCTATACCCTAACTTGGGCACATTAAAACCAGAAATAACAGCCTTATCCTGTTATGTTTTATTACTATTTCTTTCATTATGTTTCTATAGTCATATTATGATGGAAGTAATACTCCAATGCAGAAAAGGCACAGAGAATTTATATATCTTTCTTGATGTCTTCAAACCTTACTTAATTTGGGCACACCTGTAAATGGTGTGACTTTGGAGTAAAGGCCTGGGTGAAAAAATCCTTTCAATTTACAGTGAGAAAATTAGGACAAAATACAGGTGTCTACAGGGTCCGAATTTGGGGCCCTTTCCTAAAGGCATGATTGATATGGCAGATTCGTTAGGTAAACGGTTAACAAAAAATGGCTCAGACTATTTTGTGTCTACGCATTGTCATTGCTGGGACAGTCGGGCTGCATGTGTGACATCACTCTAGTTGTTATAGTTTCTGTATTTCACTGAGTTTTGTTTAAATAAGGAAAAAAACCTAAAACTGAAGTTTGACTCTTTTATTACAGCTGCCTTTTAAACCAAAACTGAGGCAAAATTGCACAACCAAACGGCTCTGGGTAGGAAAATCAGCAGGGAATGAGTTAATAATTGAAACTTGATTTATTTCAGATGATGATAAATTTGGCCAGAAACTTATGGAGAGGATGAGATGGTAGAAGGTGAAAGGAGTCAGGACTTGGGACGAGTGAAGATGGGATGACTGATATCATTAGAATGCAGAAGAAAGTGATAGTCAAGGTATTTGTATATTCTGTACATCATTTTTCTGCGTAATAACAATACAAAAGAATCTAATTCTATAATTCATTTTGTCAGGCAGATTTGTACAAATATATTCCTTTTGTCTATCAGGTCTGCAGAAAATAAGCGATCGATCATTTTGTTCGCCTCAACAGAAATATGTTGACCAAATTTTTTTTCATTTACATTACAAGACCTTGGACAAATAATCAAATTGTTCTCCATATTCATAGCTTAACAGACCATGATCTATTTCATGATGATAATTAATGATTAACAGATAAGGATTTGTGAGTGCAGATATCAAATAGTAGTATGTTCAAGAATGCATAGAATAGGGTTAATTTTATAGTAGTCAGGTTGATTGGTTCATTGACCTCAAGAGTGTGTCACTGTGTGTATCAAAATAAAAGTACGACGTCGGCGGAAACAATTTAACATCAAGGCATTTTTGATAAATGATCAAAGACTCCACATTATTAACTTGTTTCTGCTGATGTCGTATTTCATAGTCATCACATGACATGTGGCGGTACGTCATGAGCAGCTATCAAGGGAAAGATCAGATCAATCAATGAGATTAGACGAATCATGATTGCTGGAAATCATTGTGCAACTTAATAATAACACTTTGGCCGACCATTTATTAAGCTTGTTACTGCTTGTAGGAGATTGTGAATTAAACAAATACGAACAGTTTTGAACCTGTGGTGTTCCATGTAACAATCGTCACGAACCGATGTTCAAACACTTCTACCGATGGTCAGTCGATGGCTAAAAACTGGCCAAGGTCAGATGCGATTGCCAATAATCAGTTAATCACTAAAGACGATACTTGTACTTGGGCTTTAGTGATGTGAGACACTGTTGGAAAGGGTTCTCGACATCATAGCATGTCATCAGCATAATGAATGGAAGTAAAGAAATAAGTAATCCAGATTTCTCTGCTCTTCTTAATTTTTGATTTGTACAGTTCTGTCAATGATAGTATCGTTATCTTCGTCGGCAGGGGATATTGAAATGTTGTTCGTCCGTCAGCCTGTCTGGCCATCCGTCACAAACTTTGTGTGCATAACTCCTACAGTTTTTAGTGAATTTTTACGAAACCTGGTCTGAAATATCATTATCAAGTGTAGATGTGCAGGTGGTCAGGAATTTTAATGCGACAAAGTTTGCATGGTTACAGCCCTTGGACATGGCAAAAATTTCCATCTCAAATGCTTGTCCACTTAACTCCTCGTACATTTTTTAATGGATTTTTACGAAACTCGGTCTGAACTATCAGTATCAAGTGTATACGTGCATGTGGTCAAGAATTTTCGATACAATGATTTTTGCATTGTTATGGCCCTTTGAAATAGCAAAATTTCCATCACAAAGGCTTGTCTGCTTTACTCCTACAATATTATTATACTGTACCAATGACCCAGTCTTAGCTGGTGCTAACTCTTAAATTCTAGAGCCAAACACAAATTTCAATCAGTAACATCTCACTGATATCTGTGCTTATAATCTCAGTTAAAATGATGCCAGACACAAAATCATGAAAGAAATGGTGGATCTAAGGATGAAATAAGAGGATGAGAGGAAGAAACAGTGGAAGCATGTGTTCAGGGCTGTAACTTATAATTTTTATGCAAAATTATTTCATGTTCCCTAATTTTGGGGCATAGGCCTGATGTTTACATTCTCGTTATGAAATTTCCACAGTTTGTTCAGTTTCCTCTCTCCCTTTCCTTTATACCCCCCTTGCTATTCTCCCATGCTTTTGGCATAATTTTTGTAATTTTTTTACTGAAATTTCTTGGGAGTTTTGGCTTGGTAACAGAATGTTTATTCTGTTTTTCCCATGATTACGTCCTCACCCAAGGATGGTTAGGTGTTTCGGTCATGCATCTACCATCTGATGTACTGCAGTTTCTTCTCAGGAAGCCTCTGTTTTACATGGATAGTGGTAAAATTGGTTACTGATTTCGGCCCATATTTTCAGTGCCTGGAGTCTTGTTTCCAGTTTTTATGTGTACCCATACTATGTGTGGTACACATAATGCCGTCATCCTGGGTGGCCATCCATCGTTCGTCCATCCTTTGTCTGTCTGTCCATCTGTCTGTCCGTCTGGCATCCGTATACATTTCTTTGGCATTTGATAACTTGAAAAATATTGCTTGGATTGTCAAGTTACTTTATATTTGTGTTCAGGTTACTGATGTGCCGAGCTGTATAGTTTTTGGTGTAAATCTGTTATTTTGATCCTGAGATATTAACCCTTTATCCTTCAAATTGAAAATTCCTCCAATCCCTTTGGCATTCGATAACTTGAAAAATATTGCTTGGATTGTCTAGTTACTTTATATTTGTGTTCAGGTTACTGATGTGCCGAGCTGTATAGTTTTTGGTGTAAATCTGATAATTTGATCCTGAGATATCAACCCTTTATCCTTCAAATTGAAAATTCCTCCAATCCCTTTGGCATGAGATAACTCAAAAAATATCAATCCGATTGTCATGTTACTTTATATATTTATTCTGGTTACTGATGTGCTGTGCTGTATAGTTTTTTATGTAAATCTGATAATTTGATCCGGAGATATTAACCCTTTATCCATCAAATTAGGCTCTCCTCCAATCCATTTCTATATGTACCCATACCATGTATGGTGTACATAATATCGGCATCCGTGGTGGCCCTCCATCATACAGCTTTCTACTAGTTGCATGTATGGGTACACATCTGACTATTTCATCGGCCTATTTTTATTCACTTTTGTTTATGTTGACAACGGTTACTTCTGACAGGGATTCCTTGTCTTCTATTAGTTCTACTCATATCCAGATACATTAATATTGTCCGTAAGTGTAACATTAATTTTTAAACATGTTTTAAAAATTTTTGTCCACACTTAGGCTTTTTTGGGATCCATTTGGGCTCATCGTTCCCATTGGGAACTTGGGCTCATCTTGAAATATTTTCGAAAAATTTTTTTTCTTCTGAATTAATTTTTGAGATGTTTGTAATGGATTATTATAATTGTGTATCTTTGTTTTCAAGGGTTGGTGCGAGTACGATGACTGTTTAATATTTTTTCATAATGAAAGAATATTGTTCAATCAGTCCTTCGTGTGAGTAAATTTTACGGGTGCAAAAAAGTGCACTCGCAAATTGTGTTGCGAGTGCAATCGCTCTCGTAAAATTTCCCAAAGGTTCACAACTATGCATGTTTGGGACAGATGTGTTTAAACACAGCTAATCATGATTATATCATATTTAGATTCTGAAGTTCGGAGTCGGTCCGCACCCGAATTAATGACATACTTACCAAAACAAATGCAGACATTTTGGAGATCATAACATTCATGATCTACACTTCCGCATTATACAAATCCTACACTCGGACCCCGACTCCATACGAACGACAGGGCACAGGAAGAAGCTGAAATAAACTGGATATATCGCCTTCGAACATTGCTACCATTTGGGCTGAACAGGAAAGATTTTTAATTTTTCTTTATTAATTTATTTCTTAGGTAAATGACAAAATATTTCAGTTGTCTCCCTTCCCGGCTGTGCTGGGTAATAATACACTGTTTAGAAAACTGACAATTTCTGCCAACCATCTTACACTGACACGTGCGATTGGTGCTTTGAAGGTCTGCTATTCTTATCCATCCAAATACCTGTGATTTCTATTGTAGCCTTATTACATTTATCCCCCTTCCAACACAACTTCACAAGTTTTCAAAGGAAAACATTCAATGCAAATTGCGGGGCGAATTTCAATGCAACCAATTTTTCAGTGGAACAGAGCGTAACCGCAAGCAATTTCGATATGGATGAACTGTCTCCAATCCATTTTTTTTTTTTTGGAAACGGTGGTTAACTTTAATAAATTCTAATTAACTCGATGCGTGTCTTGTGTGATTCGTTGTTTTGGCTGGCACATTGTTTTTAAATAGCCATTTTGTGCTGGTTGCTATCAGTTTGGGAGAATTTGCCGAACGACTACGCCATTACAATTCTTTTCAGAAATATAAAATTGGGCTAGTTTAGGCTATTTTCATAGCCGTGTGACAGACTTTAACCGTTTACCCAACAAATTGCCCGCATCCGCCCGCGTAATATGCAAATTCAGCAGCTGAAAAAATATTATTTTTCGAACAATTTCAACAAAACAATATAATTTAACCCCTATTTGGGACGAGCTCGAGCTCGTACCAAAGAGGGGTCACATGATATGGTTTTGTTGAAATTTTTTGAAAAAAAATTAAGAAATGATATTTAAAATAATAAATTTTGAAATCGTCTTCGTTGGGTAAAGGGTTAACAGCAGCCGTGTTTACTTTTTTTTGCGAATGCGGAAGCGGGTGTTTTTAAAAAATAAAACATAAAATACAGTAAACTGCCATGTCTCCCAAGGAAGTTTAGGAGGGCGACTTGAATTTTGCCTCCAATGTAAGCCAAGGCGACTTGAGGAATGACAAGGCGACTTCTTTGCCCAAGACGCCCACTCGGCTGACCCCTGATGGCGGCATGGCAGCCATTTTTGTTGTGTTTTTTAAAGCTTTTTTCTCTATTTTATGTTACCACCCCTCACTCCAACATGGTTCAAGCTACACTTTATATATGTGGCACATGGATAGAGGGTTGTAATGGGATGTTGCACGTTCAATATTTTTTTTTCAAAATTCAAGATGGCGCCATGGCAACCATTTCTGTTGTGTTTTTTAAGCTTTTTTCTCTATTTTATGTTACCACTGCTCCCTCCAACATGGTTCAAGCTACACTTTTCATATATGGTACATGGATAAAGGGGTTGTGAGGGGATTACGCTCAATATTTTTTTTTCAAAATCTAACATCTGTCTGTCTGTCCGTCTGTCTGTCTGTTTTTATGTTACCACCTCTCCCTCCAACATGCTTCAAGCTACACCTTTCATATTTGGTACATGGATAAATGGTTCTGAGGGGATGATGCACAGTCAATATTTATTTTTCAAAATCCAAGATGGCAGAATGGCGGCCATTTTTGTTGTGTTTTTTAAGCTTTTTTTCTCTATTTTATGTTACCACCCGTCCCTCCAACATGGTTCAAGCTACGCCTTTCATATATGGTACATGGATAAAGGGTTGTGAGGGGACTATGCACGCTCAATATTTTTTTTTCAAAATCCAAGATGCTTATATACTCTAGTGTCTTCTGTGACAAAAACACCTTATGTCACAAAAGCGACTAATACCACCTTGGTGGTCAAACACTTGTTTTTCACTCAGAATGTCGTCCACTAAACTGTGGCAACTATATATGTGTAGGCTTTCGGTTCCGGCAGTGACTCTGTCCTGCTGCCCTCTTTGCTCTGGAGTATTTGATCCAGGGCAAGGGGAAAGGGGGGGGGGGGGAGGACGGGTGTTCCCTTAGGTCACCTGCTTTATAGTGTAAAACAAGGGAATACCTCCCTTGGAGTCAGTAATTCTGAGTCGGTACCGGGATGGTTTTAAAGTAAAGCTAATGTTTACTCATCTATGTAATATTTTTTAAGGGTTGCTCCGTGTGAAACATTTGTATATATCACATATTAATTGGGCATTAATATACAATCCTCGGTCACTTTTATATGAGTATATAGTCTCATTTTGCTGGACTTCCTTATTTATTGGCTTTACTTTAAAAAATATTAGTATAAAGGGTTATACTGGATGTTAATAGAGATCATTGATGTTATTGCGCTCAATTTTACAATGGTGTTGTGTCTTTCTTCTTGATACAAATAAGAAAGATACATGTAAAGCGTATCTCTCATTTTCTCCTTCAGGGGATAGTTCTGTTATATGTAATTGAGTATTTTATGCCCTAGGCCCTCCAACCTTTTTACTATTCAGCTAAGTCTGGGTCATTGGTACAGTATAAAAATGTTAAAAAATTTATAGTAATTTATATATTTTTTATACTTACCAATGACCCAGACGGGGATGGCCCTCCCATGAGTTGGGAACTCATACCTCCCCACTGAGTACATAACGCTTACCAGGCACTGGTTGTAAGAATGATAATTGCGCCAATTTCGAGACCTCCTTGACACTGCGCATGTGCAGTGGAGTAAAAGTATGGAGGACCATATAGGACATGTATTTTTCGGTTTTAGATGCAAATTTTGGGGATTGGGGGGTAAAATTTGCATTTGGCCCTAGATATTTTAGGGTTAGCACCAGCTAAGTCTGGGTCATTAGTACAGTATAAAAAATATATAAATTACTATAAATTTTTTACCTTTCCTCATATTGACAGTAATGACACCTCTCACCTCATTTTTATGTCTTAGTCCAACAATTGTCCATTCAGGACACAGGAGAAAATCTGCATGCCCAAAAGATGTGTGGCTGGGTCACTGGTTAAGCTGGTGATTACAGTAGCACAAAGGGATATTATGAAGATGTCAAGAAAATCATTTCAGTCTAATTGGTAACCATTTACCTAACTTGTCAAGAAAACAACACTTGACACAAACATATTTTATTTAATTTGTACCCCAAACCAAATTTGTTTCATTTTCAAGTAATGAATCATATAAATTTATCTATAATATTTAAGATGCAATATTTTCGAGCAAATTATGAAAAATTGAAAATAAAACTTGTCAAAATTAGTGTTTATGATTTGTATCAAACTTTTCCAGTTCAGGCTATCAAATTGTCTGAATGTTGCCCTAGTATTACAAAAAATGTGAAAGGTGTTGGTACTTTTCCTTGGAAATATTTTTATTTGGGTCATAAAAAGTAGTATTTTTTGCATTCTTGAAATCTTTTACAAGAAATCCAACAAGCCAAACATATCCACTGTTATCCTGAAAAGGGTACACCTTCTGTAACCCACTAAAGTACCTAAGGGTAATGGTTAAGCCTTGTCTGAGGATGTCATGGAATATTGTTTGTTCAAATATGTACATGTAGTTGGATTCATTCAAGTTAGACTGTCTTTTTCAGCAAGTGACATGTCTTGAAGTCAAATGGATTTAATTTTTTTATTGCAGGAATAGGGTGTGTAATAAAATTGCTGATAAATGGATTGAACATCAAGATGCATGTAATGATTTGCTTATTAATCTTAATAAGGGCAACATTTCTGATGATGTGAAGATTGGTTGTCTGGAAGAAAAATCCAAATCAAGTAGAAGTCGAGTGCAGTAAGTATTTTTATTTATTCAGTTTCTTATTTCATTTCAAATCTTTTATTGCCTTATTTCATTTGTCTATCTGCAGTAACACTAAAGCTTGTGGCTTACCAAGTCACAAGAATCCAGCAATAATGTGGGGCTTCCATATTCATTTTCTTTTAGCTCCACTCTGACAAAGTCAACAGAGCTTTTCTAATACCAAGTTGTCTTGTCATCCATCCATCGTCTGTCCATCGTCAACATTTGGTTTATCTGGTCCATAATTTCCATACTACTTCTCACAACCTGATGAAACTTCTAACACATAAATATCATTAGTGCACCATGTTAGAATTCCATACAATCACAATTGAAATCAAATAACAACATCCCATGGATCCACAACAAAGTTAATAGATTGGGTGGAGAGATGCAGCAATATCACCCGTCGTTTGTCCAGAGATCAGAATGCAATATTTTTGTAGTTGGAGGCATTTATATAGGCTGAGCCTGTTCGCCAAACCCAGTTTCATGTTTAAACCTTTACCCAATGTAACGGCCAAAACCGGCCAGCGCTATTCTAAAAAATCGCCAATTAATATTTTTATACTGTACCAATGACCCAGACATAGCTGGTGCTAACTCTTAAAATATAGGACCAAACACAAATTTTGCCCCCCAATCCCCAAAATTTGCATCTAAAACTAAAGAAAACATGTCCTGAGAGGCCCTCCACACTTCGCCCCTACTGCGCATGCGCAGTGTCAAGGACGTTCCGAAATTGGCGCCATTTATCATTCTAAGTTTGGCCCTTCATCAGTTAACATCTGACTGATCTTTGTGCTTTTAAATCTCAGTTTAAATGATGCCAGACACATAAATATTAGTGAAATGGTGATTCTAAGGAGGATAGAAAAGGAGGAGAGGAAAAGAATGTGTGACAGAATATTATCAGGGCTGTAACTTAAAATTTTTTAATGAAATTATGTTAAGTTACCTATTTTCAAGGCAGCAGCCATTTTGTTGTCATTCTGATTATTTAGTTACACTGTTTTTTCAAGTGTTTTTCCTCTCTCCCTGTCCTTTAAGTTCCCCCTTGCTATTCTCCCATGCTTTTGGCATAATTTCTGTAATTATTATTACTAAAATTTCTTGGGAGTTTAGCTGAATAACAGAATGAATTCTGTTCTTTCCCCATGTTTACGTCTTCACCTACGGGTGGTTAGGCGTTGTGTTCTGCATCTACCATCTGATGTTCTGCAGTTTCTTCCCTGGAAGTCTCTGTTTTGCATCAGATGGTGTATTTTTGGTAACTGATTTCGGGCCTGGGTGCCTGGAGTCTTATTTTAGTGTTTTTACACTCATTGTTTACATTTACAACAGCCCTCTGTGTGAGGGGGGGATTTCTAAATAATAATATCTTTATGTTATTTCAATCATAACTAGATACATTATTATTGTTCGTAAGTGTTGAATAAATTGTTTAAAATATTTTTAAAATTTTTGTCCACACTTAGGCTTGGGATCCATTGGGGCTCAACGTTACTTTTCAGAAACTTGGGCTGTTCTGAAAAAATATTTTTTCAAAATATTTTGATTTCAATTATTTTTTCTATATTAATGGATCATATTATTATTATGTATTTTGATTGCCAGGGGTTAGTGCGAGTACCAGGACTTGTTTTCTTTTCACATTGAAAGGATATTGATCAATTGTTTTAAGAGGAAGTCTTCCTCTGACCTTATTATCATTCTATATGTGGTCAGTGTACTCGCATTAACTCCGGTTCTGTATCGTATGATTTCGATGACAATATGGGAAGCATATGTCACGGTATGTTGTTGGGGATTTGGACACTCCGGTCCTTTCCCCGCAGGGTCACTCTACTTTATCAATTTCTATTTCAGACGATCAAGATTAGGGTGATGTATCTGTGATGTCTTCCAACAGTGTGCCTCCGTCGTCACAATTAATGAAGGGCTAGCGGAAAAGTGCTCATGTAATACGCCAATTGCCTAAGAGGACCCTAGTAGGTTCGACGGCCTTTGACGTCCGCTAGCTCGCCCGGTGTAGCGTCCATTCACCGAATGGTTCGGCAGCCGGGTTCGTCCGTTGCGGTCTAGAAGGAATTTTGGGGTGATGCGAGCACTATAAAATTAACTTAATGCACACCCAGTGACGGCGGATCGGAGGGAGAACGGAGGAAGCCTTTTAGTCCGGTTCATAGCTCGTTCCGGTCCATCCGGACGGCAAGCGAGAGAGGCCCCTCTCTCGTTCAACAACATCTGGCCCCAGATGTTGTGGTACAAATGTGTCGTTAGCGGAGCATACGTCCGTCGCTCGGGACGCTCCGTTGTATAGGCAGTCCGCTGAGACTGCTAAGGCTTCCTCTTCTCGTCAGCGCACACGACCGCACCTTGGCTGCGTGACCGCCGATATATTACCAGCTTCGCCGATCAAGGATTCTTCGGCGACCAGGTCACTCCATCCGGCAGCCAGGGATTCGAGACCGATGGACTCCGGACGTTCGCATAGGAAAAGTATGCGGGAGCCATCTGATGCGGAGCTGCCCTCGGCGAAGCAGCGATAGACTGCGCCTCCGCAGGTCTCGACGCCGGACATTCTTGTGCACATAGCACAGCTTATCGCAGCATCCCAGCAGCCGACAGAAACGGTGTCGGATCGAGAATTATCCGACAGCGCTGGGTCGGTAGCCGGGGACTCGAGGCCTGCAGACTCCGGACGTTCGCATAGGAAGTATGCGGGAGTCAACGTACACGGAGCTTCCAGTGGCAATGCTTCGTAAGTTCGCTAATGCACAGGCCTCGGGAACGGACGTGCTTTCCTTAATAGCACAGTTTATCGCAGCATCCCAGCATCAACTGAATCTGTCGCATATATTTTATCCGACGATGCTGGGTCGGGACGCTCCGCGGAAGCGGGTACGGTCGTCCGAAAGTTTCATCCGGTCCGACGGGATACCGAAAGGGATTCGGTGGATTTCAAGCTTTCCCTTTCGGAACAACATATGCTGCGATGCCGGATAAGAAACTGATAGCGTCGGTGGACTTAGAAATTTTTGGTTCGGTTCAGGGACATCGTCCCTCAGTTCCGACATAGTCCAATAATGTCACACAAACTTTCGAATTATTGAACGACGCTATATATATTATTATTTTATGCTTGCTATCCAAGCATTTCTGGTTTCTTGTTCGAAGAGTTATGGAGATGTCTTTCAAAGTGTGCCTCTGTCGTCATAGTTAATGAAGAGTTAGCGGCAATAAGTGCTCATGGAATATGTCTATCGCTTACGGAGTGACATTCGCTAGCTCACCCGGTGTAGCGTACATTCATCGAATGGTTCGGCTGCCGGGTTCGTCCGTTGCGGTCTAGGAAGGAGATTTGGGTGATGCGAGCACTTTAATTACTTTAGTACTCACCCAGTGACGGCAGATTGAGGACAGATCGGAGGAAGCCAACAACATAGGGGACCGCATGTTGTGGTTCAGATATTTTACATTCGGAGCATATGTCCGTTGCTCGGGACGCTCCGTTATATTGACAGTCCGAGAGACTGTCTTTAATGCTTCCTCATCCTCACAGCAGGGCACACGACCGCACATTGGCTACGTGACCTCGAGTATCCGATCAGTTTCGGCATTCAGTGATTCCACAGCGAATAGGTCGCGCCATCCGGTAGCCAAGGGACACGAGGCCTATACACTCCGTTCGCTCGCATATTGGAAGTATGCACGGGGTAACGATCTCGGAGCTTCCTGCGGCAATGCATCGTAAGACCGCTGCTCCTCAGGCCTCAGTGACGGACGTGCTATCCGAGTTAGCACAGTTGTTTCGCAGCATCCCAGCAATTGACGGTTTCTCGGTCGAATCAGGAATTATCCGACGGCGCTGGGTCGGTGCGGTCCGCGGTTGCATCAAGCTACGGACGACCGAACGCTTTATAGGGTCCGACAGGATGGCGAAAGGGATTCGAAAGATTTCGAGTTTTCCCTTTAGTAGTATCGGAAGATGCCTTTCATATCTTCTGGCATTTCTTCCAGTGATTATTTTTCGGACTTCATTGCTGCGATCTTGGATAAGAGACTTATAGCGTCATTGGACTCGGATTTTTCGATCGGTACAGGGACTTTGTCCCTGACTTACCGACGCAGTCCAATATTGTCATTACAACATGTGTTTTATTTTTCGACGCTATATATTTATATATATATACAAGCCTGCTACTAAGCATGATAGTTTAGTTTCTTGTCCGCGTGGCTCATTTCTGCCATTTTATCTTTTTTACATATAGTTTATTTTGGCAGAGCAGGGCATACCGAGAGTTCATATGCGTCTAGACGGTGTGATTAAAGACTGCATATATTCTTTTTCGCCGTTTATGTCTTTTCCAATTTCAATGTTGGGAACGACATTATGTATAGTAGACTTAACTTAGACGCTTTATTATACGTAATCCGCCTTACTGAGGCGTTTTCATTACGTCTTCAAGAAAAGATTTACGGGATATTATTCTCAATGTAATTTCTTTTGAGGGCAGTAGTTTGTTCACGTATAACTCCGCCCTTCAGTGGCTGATTGGAGTTGGTTAGACGTGATGCAGCCCTAGCTACATCCACGCGTGGATAGTAGGTTAAGAACTCTCTCAGAGTCGCTTCGTTCTCGGAGGAGCTTCTCTTCGACGGCAACTTTCCGGCAATCCATGAATTGCTTGATTTATACATTCTCTTGTCTATCTAGTGTTACAAGAGATTCAGACTGGGGCAAACATTCGGTGGTTGACTCAGAGAGTGCCGCCGCAGTTGCCGGACCCGAGTGTGGCTGTTATGACGGTTGCCAGTCAAACAGATTGGGATATATACTGATCCCTACGGATTCGAAGTGCCAGGGTCTTTGGGTTCCGCAGTCTTTTAGCTATCAGTTTAACTTCCGCGGAATAATGTTTTTTAGGCTTGCTTTATGTCATTGCATGAACATTATTCAGAAACGCATGCCCAAATTCCTGTCCTTTAATTCGACAGTAGTGGCGTATCTCCGGAACCAGGGAGGCACTCTTTCGTTTCCGTTATTCAATTTAATGGAAAGAATCCGTCTGTTGGTTATAGTACACCAAGTTCAGTTTTGGTCCGTCATATTCTGGGTCGTCTGATTGTTTTATCGCACTCCCGTTCTCTTACGGGTCGCTTGTTGCTGTCAGAATGGACTCTCAACAAACAAGTATTCAATCAGATTTGCTATCTATGGGAGTGCCCAATGATGTTTTATTTATGACACAGCTTGCTAATCAATTGCAGACGTATGTGTTGGCTTGTCCAGATCTCTGAGCTAATACTGTTAACGCTCTATTGATCTATAGGACGGAATGATAGGATACGCGTATCCTCCGGCGCTGTTGTTTTAGCAGGTATTGCTAAGATAAACAACCACAATACATTTCTGTTGATAGCATCTCTATCTTCACAGAGATCATGAGTAATTTACTCTCTTGTCTACTGTGGATCTTAACGTGAAATCTTCCTCTATGTGAGGATCTTTTTTCACTGGGTAAATCGTGTCATCTTTATCACAACCAGCAAGGTCACAACCTTCAGGTATTCCGTTGTGTGGTCCGTATTGCATTGTAAGCACTGTACTGGACGAGCTTTGGACGCGATTTCTTACTATAGGAGATCCTCTTCTTCGCTATTCTATGCGACTAAAGTGGAGGCTCTTCCGTCGTGGTGTAGGGATCATTATGTTCATATGGTTGATCCCTCCATACTACTCATTGCTATTTTTTAGTATACTTGTTCCACAAGATCTACTGCAGCCTGTTGTTATTTAGGTTATAGGTTTATGTTACCTCATACCTATGCACTCTACGATAGTTTACAATTGAGTCTTTTGTCTCTTTATCTAAGTCAGTTAGTAACTTTTTGATAAATAGACTTAGAATCTTTAGATTAAATTCCTATACGGATTTTAACTTCAGGTTCTTATTTAGCTAAGTAATCATTTGAGCCTCTGGAAACAGTAGTTTTCAAATTCTGACCGTTTAGACAGTAATTCTGTTGGTTTCTCTTTTACTGTAGAGTCAGTGAGTTTCATGCACTATCGATGGATGATTTTCACTTTCATAGTTTCGGAATCAATACTTCCGTTACTATTTAGGTTGGATTGTTGCATAAGAGTTAGGCTCCTATTATCCGGAACCTATTATTTTAAGGTCCTTCCGTCTTCGTATGGGCATAGGCCTTTACTCTTTCCGGGTACAGTTTATGTATTTATAAACAGATATCTGTTTATTACAAGGGCGTAAGCTTCTTCTGTCTTTGATGTCTAGTAGAAGGACGTTACGCTCCATTTTATTGTTAATGGATTCTATTAACTAGCGTACTGCTTGTGGTATATCATTGGCTTAGCAGTTGTGCTTAAGATTTCGGCTCATGAAGTAAGAGTTCTTCTACTTCTTGGGCTTACATTAATAGTGTTGCTATTATAGATTTTTGAAGGCTGCTCATTGCGCTCAGCCATCAATTCATGAATTTTATCTCAGAAATATCGAGTCCATTTCTGGAGGCCTCTATTGTTAGGTCTATTATCTACTGCTCAGAATGTCATTCACTTAACAGTTGCTACTATAGCTAGGTAGGCTGTCTGTTTCGGCAGTGTCTCCGTTCGGCTGCCCTCTTCGCTCTGGGCTATTTGACCCAGGGCAAGAAAAAGGGGGGGGGGGGGGAGGGTGTTCCCTTGGGTCACCTGTTTTTACTATGAAAACAAGGGGATACCTCCTCCGGAGTTAGTAATTCTGAGCTGTTATTGGGATGGTTGTTTAGTGAGAAGTTTATGTTTTTAAAATTCATTCAAGTCTTAGTTTTTAAAGTATAGCTTTTGAATATTGCATATGTCAACGGACATGATTATGCAATTCTCTCACACTTTTAGGAGTATAAGAGTCTCTATTCTCTAGACTTACTTTATTATTGGCTTACTTTAAAAATTATTAGTATAAGGATTATTGGATATTAATAGAGTACATGGATGTATGAAGCTCAATTTTTGGAAGGTGTTGTATCTTTCTAATTTATCATAAATAAGAAAGATACATGTAAGGCCTATTACTTCTTTTCCCTACAGGGGATGACTCTATTTTATTTTATTGAGCGTATTCCATTTTGCTCTATGTCCTTGGCCCTCCAGCCTTTTTACTATTCAGCTATGTCTGGGTCATTGGTACAGTATAAAAATGTTAAAAAATTTATAGTAATTTATATATTTTTTATACTTACCAATGACCCAGACGGGGATGGCCCTCCCAGGAGTTGGGAACTCTTGCCTCCCCGCTGAGTACATAGCGCTTACCAGGCACTGGTTATTAGAATGATAAATGGCGCCAATTTCGGAACGTCCTTGACACTGCACATGCGCAGTAGGGGCGAAGTGTGGAGGGCCTCTCAGGACATGTTTTCTTTAGTTTTAGATGCAAATTTTGGGGATTGGGGGGCAAAATTTGTGTTTGGCCCTATATTTTAAGAGTTAGCACCAGCTATGTCTGGGTCATTGGTAAGTATAAAAAATATATAAATTACTATAAATTTTTTAACTTTTATTATTTTTTCAATTTTTGTCTCAAAAACATAGGTTATGACCCTCATTGGAACGAGCTCGCCGAGCTCGTTCCAATGAGGGTCATAACCTATGTTTTTGTGACAAAAAATGAAAAAAATTAGTTATTCAGTAATTTTTTTTGCAAGTGTCGTCTGCTTTTCATGTTAAGTAAAGGGTTAAGGAAATACAGTCCAAACTGACCTGGTGCATTTGTTATTTCTTTGTTTGTTTGTTATCTGAATTATTGTATGTTTCCTGAAGCACATGTCACGTAAATAAATACTTACTTAACTTACTTACTTGAAGGAAATAAAATTACCGTTTAGAAAAACAGATCAGGTGCGTAACTTCCTGAGTTAAAAAAAAACTCCTTTGAAAAAAACAAAGACTATAAGAGCACAAAGAAAAGTAACCACTGGAAAAACTATAAAGAGTTTCAGAAACTTTGTAAAAACAGAATAGAGAAAGCGGAGTGGAATTACATCAACACTTCAATTTTCAAAGCACGTGAACAAAAAAATGCTAAACCTTGGAAATCGAGGAAACAAGATAATATTGGAGTCACAATTGGAGTCACACCTCTCAGGGCAATGGGAATGGTAATCATTGACCGCAAAACAAAGGCTGAATTACTGGTCCAACAATTCCACTCTGTATTCACCAAAGAAAAAGTCGCAAGATTGCCAACTCCAAAATTCATACAAGGAGATAATGCAAATATTAAGATTGACATTAATGGCACAGAAACACTACTAAGGAAATTAAATAAATGAAAGGCATCAGGTCCAAATAACCTCCCAAATGTAGTTCTCAGAGAATACTCCAAACAACTGGCCCCTGGTATCTCAGCAATCTTCCAACTCTCATTAGATACTGGCAGGGCTCAAAATAAGCGGTGTCGCGTCGCTTTTTGCTATGCAAAACTTGCAGAAAGCTACACAATGTTAAATTATGTATAGCATTTTGCGATACAAGATAATCAACTGCAGCCTATTAGGCTGCAGTTGATTATCTTTTATCGCAAAATGTAAATGAAAATTTGCAAACAAATTTGAAAACTCGTTCACTGATTCTTTACTTCTGATTGTGGAACATTCCAGGCATAACTCAGATTAACTCTCCATCAAGCATCATTAGCAACTTCATATGTTAAGATGAATTCTATTGGTTTAAATTCTTCTGTTTTTGCAACATTTTGCATAAAATGTCCAATAAAAATAACTTCAAGCCCATCAAATTAAAAATCCAAACTTCCATTTTGAGAACTCTATTAAACAACCAAGATGCCATTTGAAAATATCCAAGTCCATGCAAACCTTAAAGGCAGTTCATTTAAAAAAAACATAGTAAATGTTTCATGTGTTGCAGATCATTTGGAAATGCCCAGAAATGGATGGAAACTATTTTATCTACTTAGAAGAATTCAGTACAAAACAGCATAAAATAACTCTGGTATACAAAAATAGCTATGTAATTTTTACAAAATGCTGTTCATTTTTTGGAAATGTGTAGCATTTTGCTACGCAAAGAATAAAAGTTATTTTGAGCACTGGATACTGGCACACACTACCATCAGATTGGCTAACAGCAAACGGCAAACAGCTCAAGTATATTTCCCAGAACACTACCGACCAGTATCACTTACCTCTGTGCTCTGTAAGCTCCTAGAACATCTGCAGACACATTTAGAAACACAAACAGTACTACTAAACCTGAACCATGGCTTTAGATCAGGCTATTCATGTGTCAGACCCATCTTCTAACAACTACTCACAACCTATTAAAATTATACGACAATGGAAAGCAGATTGGCATGACCATTTTAGATATTTTTATATACTAAAACCAATAGCCCAGACTTAGCTGGTGCAAACTCAATAATATCCAGGGCGAAACACAAATTTTGAACCCCCCAATCCCCCAAATTTGCATACAAATCCGAAAATTAAAAGTCCTATCTGGTCCTTCATATTTTTCTGTACTGTGCATGCGCGGTAACCAGGAAGGTACTGAAAGATGCCAGACACAAATCAATGATGGTTATGGTGGATTATGGGCTGTAACAGGATGCTGGAAGTGAACCTTTTATATAATTAGGTAAAGTTATATAATTTTACATAATTATATAAAAGTTACGGCCCTGAATGTCAAGTTTTTGACATTCAGGGCCGTAACTTTCATATAATTATGTCAAATTATTCACGTTTCCCACTTTCGGGATATGCGCCGCCTGAACGTCATCATTCTTGCTAATGATTACACTACTGTTTGTTAAATGTTCCTTCCCTCTCCTTCCATGAACCCTCCTGTTAAACTCCCAAGCTATTTCGGCATTTTTCTTGAAATTTTTTTATTAAATTTCTTGGGAGTTTAACGTGTTCTACGGAATGTTTAATCCATTTTTCCCCATGGTTACTACATCCTCATCCTATGAGTGTTTTGGACGTTTGTAGTCTTGCCTTTCTACCAGATGCATTGTTAGCTTAGCTTGACAAAGTCAAGATAAGCTATTGCCATCACGTGTGCGGAAGTCTGTTAATCTGTTAGTCTGTTTGTCTGTGAGTCTGTTCACATTTTCCTTCAGCACAGACTACACCCGTAGTTCTTGTCCTATCGTCACAAAATTTCATATGCAGGTTTGGGGTATGTCTAGATGAGAACGTCACCTTTTGGTCGCGATCGGTCAACTGTGATAGCTGCCCGAGCCCAAAACCTGAAAACCTTTATCACAGTCTGATTTTATTTATGAAAGCATTTCATTGTAACTTGGTAGGATGCCTCTGTATAATATCTTGATGAGAACGCCCCCTTTTGGTCATGATCTATCAACCGTGACGACTGCCCGAACCCTAAATCCGAAAACCTTTAGCACAGTCTACAGGTCGATCTGTCAACCATGACGACTGCCCAATCCCAAAACCCTAAAACTTTTAGCACAGTCTGCAGGTCATATTTAAATTGGTCGTGATCTGTCAACTGTGAGGACAGCCTGAACCCAAAACCCGAAAACCTTTAGCACAGTCTACAGGTCGTATTTATGGAGGGATTTCATTGTAACTTGCTAGGTTGACTTCATATAATGTCTAGATGAGAACGTCCCCTTTTGGTCGCGATCATTCAGCTGTGACAGCTGCGCAAGCCCAAAATCCAAAAAACTTTAGCACAGACGGCAGGTCGTATTTAGGCAGGGATTTCATTGTTGACTTGGTAGGATGACTCAGTATAATGTATAGATGAGGACATCCCCTTTACGAGCCAGAAGCCCGAAAACCTTTAGCACTGTCTGCAGGCCATATTTTTGAAGGGATGTCAATGTAACTTGATAGGATGACTCGTTTTGGAATAATTTCACTGTAACTTTTGTTGACATACATAAACTGTGATGGCCACATGCATTAACTGTGAGGGCCACATTTACCCACCCCTCAATTCTTTAGTACAGTAAACACCTCATATTAGTTTTATTGAAAACATAGCATACAGGGAACAGAAATGAACATATTCCCAATTATCACAATTCTTGTCTCATTTCATAATCCTTTCATAAACATTGAACATTATCCTTTTCATCAAACACAACACACAGACAAGTTAAGCTACAGTGTCATTGACACTTTCATTTTTATGTGTACCCATACTATGTATGGTACACATAATGCCGGCATCCGGGGTGGCCCAACGTCGTTTGTCCATCCTTTGTCTGTCCGTCTGTCCGTCCGGCATCCGTATCCATTTCTTTGGCATTCGATAACTTGAAAAATATTGCTTGGATTGTCAAGTTACTTTATATTTGTGTTCAGGTTACTGATGTGCCGAGCTGTATAGTTTTTGGTGTAAATCTGATAATTTGATCCTGAGATATTAACCCTTTATCCTTCAAATTGAAAATTCCTCCAGTCCCTTTGGCATGAGATAACTCCAAAAATATCAATCCGATTGTCATGTTACTTCATATATATGTTCAGGTTACTGATATGCCAAGCTGTATAGTTTTTGGTGTAGATCTGATAATTTGATCCTGTGATATTAACCCTTTATCCTTCAAATTGAGAACTCCTCCAATCCATTTCTTCGGCATGCGATAACTCGAAAAATATTAATCCGATTATCAGGTTACTTTATACATGTATTCAGGTTACTGATGTGCTGTGCTGTGCTGTATAGTTTTTTATCTGAATCTAATAATTTGATCCGGAGATATTAACCCTTTATCCATCAAATTAGGCACTCCTCTAATCCATTTCTATATGTACCCATACCATGTATGGTGAACATAATGTCGGCATCCAGGGTGGCCCTCCGTCATACAGCTTTCTACTAGTTGCGCGTATGGGTACACATCTGACGATTTAATCAGCCTATTTTTTCTTCCTATGAAGACCTGGCTTTGCATCAGGTAGTTGTTGATCGGTTACTGACTTTGGGCCTATTTTGTGCCTGTTGTTTAGTTTCCGTTTTTTTCTCTTTACGTATTATATTTAAGGAATAGTGCATGGCTTGGAGTTGACTACGCCCATATAGTGCCCAGTGAGGTGGTGTAGTTCCCGACGAGAAGCGGAGGGAACTACACCACCTCACTGGGCACTATATGGGTGTAGCCAATGACAAGACATGCACTAATCCTTATATTATATCGAACATCCATCAAGAAAAACATCTGTCCGATTTGTTAATCTATTACCAAGGTAGCAGCCCTACCAACCAGCGTTATACAGAAAAAAATACCATGTAGTCAAATCAATTGTAGTTTAAATCACAATTTGAAGCTGTCATTCTCAGTACGAAATGCCAACTTGGATTATTGATATAAGCAGAAGACAAATTTTGAATCGGTCGGCAAGGATAATCAAAACATTTCCCCCAAACGGAACTGTGTATTCTAGAATCGTGCAACTCGCGAATGAAAGCTAAAATTTTCTAAATTTGACAACACAGTTTGATAATTTCCATACATTTGTCACACGTATACATTACCGAATGGGTCAGTACGGGATACAAAATTCCGAAGATTGAAATGAATTCCATTATTTATTTGTTTACTGCCCAAAACAATTAAATAGCGAAATAATATGAGCAGCGAAACAAACGATTTTTCATATCCGGATGCATTCTCATAAAAGTTGTACCCAGGTATGGATCATTCTCTTCGAAATGAGATATGGATCATCTTCTCAAGGAATAAAATGAACGCCTCGGAAAATGTGACTTCAACAATGGAAAAGCAATGGACATCATGGACAGGAAAACCCCACATGCAATGAACAATGAATAAAAACTAATGTATGTGTTTTAGCACTACACTATAAATTACTGTGTTGGTTTTATTGTTTGATATGTGTACAGTGGAGCCCACTTAATTGGATATCTTTTAACTGAATAAGCCTGTTAATTTGTATATAATTTCCCAATACAAAACCATTTACCACACCTCCAGTACAAATTTGACCTGTTAATTGAATATAGGTTTTTGAGTAAACTCCTGTTAATTGAATAAAAAATCTTGTAACCCGTCAAGAAATTACCCTGACTCTCCCCAGTTTTCCTTTGTTTACAAACTGTTTTGGTCTCAGTACATCCATTAACCCTTTACCTAACATGAAAAGCAGACTACACTTGCAAAAGAAATTCTTGAACAACTAATTTTTTTTCATTTTTTGTCTCAAAAACATAGGTTATGACCCCTCATTGGAACGAGCTCGATGAACTCGTTCCAGTGAGGGGTCATAACCTATGTTTTTGAGACATAAAATGAAAAAATAAATGAAAATTAACTGACGATTTTTTAGAATAGCGCTGGCCGGTTTTGTCCGTTTCATTGGGATAAAGGGTTAATCTATGGAGCTCTGTCAAACAAGATAGAATAGAGGAAATGCTAAGTTTATCTCTAGAATACGGGGGTGCGGTGGCTCAGTTGGTAGAGGTGCAGGCTGCAACTGCATTGTGTTCTTGGGCAAGACACTTCACCTCCATTGCCCATGTGGGGGCACGGTGACGTCGTGTACTAAGGCGTACTGCACGTCAAATGGTGCACTTGTCTTCAACCAATGGTAACCCTGCTGTGTGGAGTTAGTTTGTTGGGGAGCTGACAGTTGCTCGCCGTTGCTCGGTAGTTCTCTCCAGGTACTACGGCTTCCTCCACCCGTAAAACTGTCCCAGTCATGATTAGCCATTGTGCAAAAATATGTGACCTTAAATCCCAATAAATAAATATATTTTATCTCTAGAATACAGGAAAGTGACAATCCCCGTTAATTGAATACTCCTGTTAATTGAATATTTTTTTATAGGCAAAGTGGCTATTCAATTAACATAGTTCCACTGTATCATAAGTACAGTGTATCCCATAAAGGAGTAGTAGAATAATTATAATGACTGCTCTATGGGGAGTTTCATTTTGGAAAATGTTGCCTACATTGTGGGCAGTATGAAAAAATGCCCACACAACCTAAACTGTACCCATATCAAGGACACTTGATAAGCTATACCACTGCAATGAATTACTGAGGTGTTACTGTGGGAGGCGGGTAGAATTTTGATTGGAAATTCACCACCTGACCCAGTTGCTGTGATGTAATTCACAGACTGACTGATCACAAATACACACTTAGAAATCAAGCACACATGTCCAGAGTGCTGTCATAATTAACTTGTACAAACCAGCCTAATCTAAGATGACAGTGGGGGCATAGAAATAACTGAAGGATGACAAAAAGACGAGATTGGTGGATAATTAACCCTAAACTAATCATCCAAATGTAATATGATTGCTGCATAAAAACTACCATAATTCTTCTTGTATTATATTAATTTATCCGCTGAAATTTTACATATACCTTAGAGAGTTTCTCAAAGATGAGTGCTTGGTGTGCGTATTATTGGTTTGGAGTATAAGAATTATTAACCTTCTGAATCCAGATGTCAAAATGGTCAAGTTTTCAGCAGCAAATATTTCCCATAATTCAGTTTGATATTTAATAAACTTTTGGGTCTAATTTGACTGAGAAAGCTTACCTTGCATCCACATGACTAGAATGGCATATTGTTTACATCTTTACAGAATTTCCACCAAGTGTCAGGATTTCACAGTTACGATTGTTACCGGTAGCGTGTCGGTACCGTGGAAGCAAAATGACGGAACCGAAGTTTCGTTTCCCATGAATTTATGGTCAGTGCATCGATGTATGAAAATGAAATGGTAAAACTGCCATGTGAGATACCTGTAAAATCTCATTTCTTTCCAAATAATTCGTTTTTACTTTGATTTGACAAAGCTTCATTTCGGCCCGTGAATTGTTTCAGTTTAGTTGTGGCGTTCACGAGTGCTGTTCCGAAACTGAAACTAGAACGGGGAAATAATCTATTCAAGTAGGAGACGGTCCAACCTTGACAATTTGGGCCTTGACGCGTTTGGCCCATAGCATGTACATTCATTTATTAAACTGTTTCAACCTTGCTGTGTTTTGTACACGGTTGAACAGTCTAGTAACAGTGTACACGTTTTAAAACGGCCCCAATAACCTTGTTATAAAAATAAAGTTTGAAATGGCATCTGCTAGTAAGAAAAAGTCAGATTCTGTTTCCATCAAAACATTTAAAAAATGGTCATTCAGTGGCGATTTTGAAATTGAGAGCAAAGACAATTTGATCACCGTGTTACGATGCAAAATATGTAGTAAATATGACACGGAAATACGACGAGAAGCAATCAGTGGGCCACCACTGGCTGCCATCACAAAATATATTGACGGGGTCACATATGTCCACAAGGGTAATGTTGAGAAACATATTAAGAGTGGCTCTCTTCATCAGTGGGCAAAAGACACTTTCCAGAAACCACATGAATTGGACAGGCCGGAGACAGCTTCGGGTGGTTCCTCTCTTTCCAAAACAACAAATGTGCCGAATCCTTTACAACGACTGGTTACAGCAACAACAGAAGCAAATTACACCCATCTATTCAACACAGCTTTATCGCTAGTTTTAGCTGAAAAACCATTTTCTGATATGCCTTTAGCAATTCTTACGCAGAAACGAAATGGGGACAGTTTTGTGAGTGGGAAAGATGACCAGTTAAGTTGCGCCCTCTTTGTTAATTTTTTAGCAGATGCCATGAAGGAGGACATACGGTCTATTCTATCCTTTGCTAATTTTTTCTCTGGCGAAATGGACGGGTCGGAGGCTAGAAAAACGAAGGAAGAAAAAGAACTGATATACACCAAATTGGTCATCCGTGGACAACCAGTTGAACTTTTTCTAAAATGTCAGAAAATGACTGATTTTGGAGGGGTTGATGCGGAAAATACGAAGAAGGCATTTGATAATGTATTTTTGAATGAGTACCAACTACCAGAGCACAAGTTTAAAAACTTAATGATATGTGTGTGTGCAGACGGTGCCAGTGTCAATATGGGTAGACTTTCTGGGGCCTGTACAACAATGAAATCCACTAGATAGACCCTGGTTGCTGGTAGTCCATTGTGTGAACAACCGCCTAGAATTGGCCATTCGCGATGCATTCATGTCAAATTCTACCTTCAAGCTCCTCGATGAAATGATGATAGGCTTATACTACCTATTTCGCAACAGCGGGAAGAATAAGTGCATATTCGCAAGAATTGGTTAAAGCCTCTCTGTAACCTCGATTTCATTTGTAAATGCAAAAGGAACGAGATTCCAAACATACCATTACCACGCTATCAAAGCCATGATTGTCAACTTCCTCCCTTTGTTGCTCTGTGCCGAGAATATGATAGAAAGTGACAATAAGACATGTAAACCGGATGTGAAAGCGAAACTCAAAGGGTACCACAACAAATGGGTGACCTACGGTTTTTTGTCTACACTGGAACTCTACAGGCAAGTCCTGCGACTTACTGCCCATGTGAGCTTAGTTATGCAACGACAGGATGTCCTTATCACTGATATAATTGATGTCTTGCTCGAGTGCAAACGTGGTTTGCATTAGATATCCGGATCAACTGAACTTGTGTTTCCCTTTTCTGTCCAGGTTGGTGAAGACGCAGATCAGGCAACATTAACTGTTACAGGTACTAACCTCCCAGCAAAGTTGAAATTCAGAGATACATCCAAATTAACTGCACAACAACAAAAGCGTGTCGACAAATGCATAACACGCGTAAGTGACACCTTCACCATCACCAAGGTAACACAGGGTAAGCAACAGGTTGATAACGTCAAACGTGAACTCATACCTTCTATTACATCATGCATTGACAAGAGATATGAATCACTACAGGAGCCAGTTGTTCAGGCAATGCGGATTGTGGATCATTCCACATGGGACTCTGACGACCTATCATATGGTAAAAATTTAGTGCGTGAATTGGCTGAACATTTTGCAGTACCTCAAGCTGAACACAAGGTCAACCTAGATTTAGCACTAAGAGAACTTAATGGCATCAAAACCTTGAAAGCTACCACTTTCAAAGCTTACAAGGGTAAAGTTAGTTTTTGGGAGAAAATATTCAGTTTGTATCAGCATAAATACCCTCACTTCCTCCTGATAATAGAACTTTGTTTGTCCGTAATCTTCTCTAGTTCCACAGTGGAGAGGGAGTTCTCAACACTCAAGCGACATCTAAATGACAGTAGGCTCCGTTTGACAAATAGCAGGCTGAATAACCTTCTGCTGTTGCGCATCAATACACCAACATTTCAGAAACTTGATCCCTCATATGAAAGGAAGCTCGTTCAGAAGTGGATTGCCCTGACCACAAACGTGGTAGATATCACAAGACATCCACAGTTCACTCTCATTCCGAAACACACAGTGTTCAACAAGGAGCTGTTACTTCCCCTGACTTGTTCTTCCCACTTGCTGCATTGGCATTTATTGATAAGACAGACAATGTTCACAATGATTTGCTCCATGATGATATGGACATCGTAGGAGTCCTCAGTGAAAGTGACTCGAATGTTGAAAGTGACTGTGAAGTCTCAAGTTCTGAATCTGATACTGATAGTGAAAGGGAATGACACCTAGAACAGTGCCCTGTGGTCGCACCCAATTCTGATATTTTTATACTGTACCAATGACCCAGACATAGCTGGTGCTAATTCTCCAAAATCTAGTGCCAAACACAAATTTTGCCCCCCAATCCCCAAAATTTGCATCTAAAACCGAAAATAACATATCCTAAATGGTCCTCCATACTTTTCCTCCACTGCTTATGCGCAGTGTCAAGGAGGTCTCGAAATTGGCGCCAATTATCATTCTTTGTTTGGCCCTTCATCAGTTCACATCTGACTGATATTTGTGCTTGTAAATCTCAGTTTAAATGATGCCAGACACATAAATATTAGAGAAATGGTGGATCTAAAGAGGAAATAGAAGGAGGAGAGGAAAAATTAGTGGCAGGAAATAATCAGGGCTGTAACTTAAATTTTTTTTTATGAAATTATGTTATGTTCCCTAATTTCAAGGCATGGGCCTGTTGTCATTCTTGCTATAAAGTTACACTGCTTGATCAGTGTTTCCTCTCTCCCTTTCCTTTAGGCCCCCCTTGCTATTCTCCCATGCTTTTGGCATATTTTCTTTCAATTATTTTTTCTATATGTTAATGGATCATGTTATGTATCTTTGTTTTCAGGGGTTGGTGCGAGTACTAGGACAGTTAATGTTCTTTTCACAATGAAAGAATATTGTTCAAATTGTAATAAGAGGAAATCTTCCTCTGACTTTCATAATCATTGTGTTAATTGTAGTCAGTGTACTCGCACTAACTCCTGCTCAGTGTGTGTCAATTGGGATGACAAACATTGGAAATGTGTGTCACGGTATGTTGTTAGCGGGGATAAGGCCATGCCGGTCCTTTCTCCGCAGGGTCACTTTTTTCAATCTCTTTTTCAGAGGAACAAGAACAGGGTGATGATTCCGTGATGTCTTCCAAAAGTGTGCCTCCGTCGTCACAGTTAAATGAAGAGCTAGCGGCAAAAGTGCTCATGGAAATACGTCAATTGCCTAAGAGGTCCCTAGTAGGATCGACGGCATTGGCGTCCGCTAGCTCGCCCGTTGTAGCGACCAATCATCGAATGGCTCGGCAGCCGGATTCGTCCGTTGCGGTCCAGGAAGGAGATTTGGGTGATGCGAGCACTATAATAACACAAAGTGCACACCCAGTGACGACGGATCAGAGGATGGAACAGAGGAAGCCTATTAGTCCGGTTCCTAGCTCGTCCAGGTCCATCCGGGCTGCGAGCGAGAGAGAGAGGTCCCTCTTTCGTACAACAACATCTGGGACCAGATGTTGTGGTACAAAACGTTTCGCATTCGGAGCATACGTCCGCCACTCGCGACGCTCCATTATATAAACAGTCCGGAGAGACTGTCAATATGGCTTCCTCATCCTCACGGCAGAACACACGACTGCATCTTGGCTATGTGACCACGGATATCCAGCCAGCTTCGCCGATCAGGGATTCCACGGCGACCAGGTCACACCATCCGGTAGCCAGGGACACGAGGCCTGTAGACTCCGGACGTTCGCATAAAAGAAATATACAGGAGTCAACGTCCAGGGAGCTTCCAGCGGCAAAGCAACGTAAGACCGCTGCTCCACAGGCCTCAGTGACGGACGTGCTATCACAAATAGTATAACTTATCGCAGCATCCCAGCAGACGACAGAATCTCTGTCGGATCAGGAATTATCCGACGACGCTGGGTCGGAACGCTCTGCTGAAGCATCAGGTACGGACGACCGAGAACTTCATATGGTCTGACAGGATGGCGAAAGGGATTCAGAGGATCTGGAGTTTTCCCTTTCGGAACAACATAAAGCTGCCGTAGATTTTATCTGGCATTATCTTCCAGAGGTTGTTCCGTTGGACCAGAATGCTGCGATGCCGGATAAGAGACTGATAGCGTCACTGGACACAGAATTTTTTGATCGGCTTAGGGACATCGTCCCTCAGTTCCCGACACAGTCCAATAATGTCACAAGAACATTTGAACTATTGAATGACACTATATATAAGCTTGCTACCAAAACGAGCAAGTATGGTTTCTTGTCCGCAAATGCTCTACATCTGCCTTTCATCAATTCAAGAAATAAATTTGAAACGGCAGGACAGGGCATACCGAGAGTTCCTTTGCGTCTAGACGACCAGGCTGAAGACCTAGAATTGTCTATACCGTCGTCTATGTCAATTCCAACCACGACGTTGGAAACGACAATAATGTCAAATAGAGTTAACTTAGATGCTTTATCATATGCAGATCACCTTACTAAAGCGTTATCATTACGCCTTCAAGGGAAAGAATTCATGGATATACAATCCTCCTTAAGAGTTCTTTTGAGGGCCATAGCTTATTCCATGTATAACTCCGCCCTTTCAGTGGCAAACCTGGAGTTGGTTAGATGTGACGCGGCCCTAGCTACATCCACGCGCATGGATAGTAAGGTGAAAAACTCTCTCAGAGTCGCTCTGGTCTCCGGAGAGCTTCTCTTCGACGGCAAGCTTTCAGCAATCTATGATCAGATAACTAAGAAAGCTTCGGATTCTCTGCTATTCAAATCCGCTTCTAAAAAGTCGGATACAGCAGAAAAGAGTAAGACAGGCACTTCTGGGACAAGTATGCCCAAGGGAAGTTCCTATAGAGGTTCCTATGCGTCCTCTAGGTCTTATTCTAGAGACCGTCAAGGCAGCGACTCACGTAGGGGATGTTATACTGACCGAGATAACCGGTCAGATGTCCCTAGGTAGACGGGGCGAGGTGCGGGTCGTGGAGGACGTAGTTTCTCCTTCCGCAAGCCTCGCAGGTCCAGGAGGTGATGGTATGAACCTCTATCGTGTTCCGGTAGGCGGAAGATTGTCGAGTTTTATAAACAATTGGGCGTCAATTACGGACGACCCCTGGGTTCGAGGGGTAATTTCAGAAGGACTAAGAATATCCTTCAAACGAAAGCCTCCATTAACTCGAAGTCCAAAATGGACTTAGCTTCCGTTAAATCCGCAGAAAAGAGACGCTCTTCTATCAGAAGTACAGTCTCTTCTGGAGAAGAACGCGGTGGAGGTCGTAGAAGACCAGGAATCACCGGGTTTCTACAGCCATCTGTTTTTGGTTCCGAAACCAGACGGCTCGTTCCGTCCAGTCATAGAGCTGGATAAACAAGCTGATCGTCGCTCCGAAGTTCTATATGGAGACAATTCGATCAGTCAGATCGAGTATTCGGGTGAACGACTATGCTACAAGCATAGATCTCAAGGATGCATACTTTCACATCATGGTACATCCGACATTCAGAAAGTATCTACGCTTCGCAGTCCTAGGAGTTGTATATCAGTTCCGAGCGATGTGCTTCGGTTTGAACCTAGCGCCCTGGGCTTTCACTCGAATAATTAACTCGGTAATGATGCATTTCTGAGCTCATTCGTCTGCGGTAACATCGGCCTACCTCGACGACATTCTTCAGAGGTACGGCAACGAGTTAACGCTTCAGAACGATGTGCAGAATCTGCTTTTATTACTCCGACGTCTCGGTTTTATAATAAACGAGGAGAAGTCTGATCTGGTGCCGTCCAAGTCATTCACCCACTTGGGAATGAGCTTCGAGACGCACAGCAATCTGGTTCGTCTGCCGTTAACCAGAGCGAAATTAATCAGTTGTTACGCTCGCTATTGTCTTCACTCAAAGTCACATCGAGAGAATTCATGAGACTGATAGGTCTGTGCGGAGCCGCTGCGGATCTCATTCCGATGGGGCGGTTACGCACTCGTCCTCTCCAAATTTCCTTGACTCAGAATTGGAGAGTAAAGATTCATTCGCTCGATATAGACGTTCTCTTGTCAAAGCAAGTGAAACAAGAGATTCAGACTTGGGCAAACATTCAGTGGTTGACTCAGGGAGTCCGAGTTTTACTATTATGACGGATGCCAGTCAAACAGGTTGGGGTGCAACATTGATCCCAACGGATTCGAAGTGCCAGGGTCTTTGGGATCCGCAGTTTCTAGGCAAGCACATAAACATCAAAGAAATGATGTCAATTTGGCTTGCACTATGTCATTGGATGAACATTATTCAGAAAGCACATGTCCAAATCCTGTCCAACAATACGACAGTAGTAGCGTATATTCGGAACCAGGGAGGCACTCATTCCATTCCGTTACTCAATTTAACGGAAAGAATCCTTCTGTTTGGACTAGAACACCAAGTTCTACTTTCGGTCCGTCATATTCCGGGTCGTCTGAATGTATTAGCAGACTCCCTTTCACGGAAGGGTTGCTTGTTGCCGTCAGAATGGACTCAACAAACATGTATTCAATCAGATTTGCTACCAATGGGAGCAGCCAATGATAGACTTATTTGCGACACAGCTCAACAATCAGTTGCAAACGTATGTGTCACCATGTCCGGATCCTCGAGCATATGCAGTAGATGCCCCATCGATCTCGTGGGACGGAATGATGGGATATGCGTATCCTCCAGCGTCGTTGATTCAGCAGATATTGCTAAAGATAAAACAATCTCAATGCAAAATTCTGTTGGTAGCATCTCTGTCTCCACAGAGACCGTGGATAAATCTACTCAGGTGTCTGCTGTGGGACACACCGTGGTAGCTTCCTCCACGAGAGGATCTTCTTTCGCAGGGGAAATCGCGGCAACTACATCACAACCCGCAAGGTCTCAACCTTCACGTATTTCCGTTGTGCGGTCCTTCTTGCACGGCAAGCATTTTACAGGATGAGCAGTAGACGCAATTTCTAACTAGGAGGACCTCCTCTTCGCTAAACTATGTGGCTAAGTGGAAGGTCTTTTGTCGTTGGTGTAGGGATCATTCTGTTGATATTTTTGATCCCCCCATTCCAGACATTGCAAACTTTCTAGTATACTTGTTTGATGAGAACTAGCTTTGGTTCTTCTTAGACTAAAAGAAAAGCCATTTGAGCCTCTTGAGACAGTGGACTTCAAATTCTTATCTTATAAGACAGCTTTTCTCTTAGCTTTCTCTTCTGCTAGAAGAGTCAGTGAGCTTCATGCACTATCTGTGGACGATTCTCACTATCGTAGTGTCGGGAACACTATTACCTTTACTACTAATGTTGGATTTTTGGCTAAGAATCAGGCTCCTAATAAATACCCGGAACCTAAGGCCCTTCTGTCTTCAGACGGGCATAGGCCTTTACTCTGTCCGGTTAGAGCTTTACATATTTATAAACAAAGATCTCAGTTTATCAGAAAGGGACGAAAACGCTTCTTTCTGTCTCTGATGCCTAATAGAAAGGACATTACGGTCCATTCTATTGCTAGATGGATTCAATTAACTATCCGTACTGCTTATGATAATCTATCTTCAACTCAGCAGTCTGTGCTTAAGATTTCGGCTCATGAAGTAAGAGCTCTTTCTACATCTTGGACTTATGCAAATAGTGTTGCTATTACAGATTTAATGAAGGCTGCATATTGGTCTCAGCCATCCACATTCACAAATTTTTATCTCGGAAATATTGAGTCCATTTCTGGAGACCTGCATTGTTTAGGTCCGTTATCTGTTGCTCAGAATGTCGTCCACTAAACAGTTGGAACTATAGTTATGCAGGCTTTCTGTTCCGGCAGTGACTCTGTCCTGCTGCCCTCTTCGCTCTGGGCTATTTGACTCAGGGCAAGGGGAAGGGCGGGGGGGAGGATGTTTCCTTAGGTCACCTGCTTTATAGTGAAAAGCAAGGGGATACCTCCTCCAGAGTCAGTAATTCTGAGTTGGTACCGGGATGGTTTTAAAGTGTAAATTTAATGTTTAAATTCATTCATGTCATATTTTTAAAGTGTAGCTCGGTGTGAAGCATTTGTATATGTCACGTGTCAAACGGGCATTAATATACAATCCTCGGACACTTTTAAATTAAGAGTATAAAGAGTCTCAATTCTCTGGACTTTATTTATTGGCTTACTTTAAGAATAATTAGTATAAAGGGTTATACTGGATGTTAACAGAGAACATGGATGTTATTATGCTCAATTATGAAAGGTGTTGTGTCTTTCTAATTTGTCATAAATAAGAAAGATACATGTAAAGCCTAATCCTCCTTTACTCCTCGAGGGGATAACTCTATTATATATAGTTGAGCTTATTGGATTTTCCTCTATGTCCTAGGCCCTCCAGCCTTTTTTCTATTCAGCTATGTCTGGGTCATTGGTACAGTATAAAAATGTTAAAAAATTTATAGTAATTTATATATTTTTTATACTTAACAATGACAGTTGGCTAGAGAATAGGTGATAGGTTATTATGTGGAGACCTCCATCCGTCCTTCTGTTCGTTCATCCGTCCATCCTTCTGTTCGTCAATCCATTCAGTTCGTCCCTTTTTCCCTTGTATCTCAGCCACTGCTACTCCGATTTGAATGATATTTGGTGTTGTGATAGAGCCTCATGGGAAACGATACTTGAGTGGCGTGAGTTTCTTCCACACATTTTTTCCAGAGTTATGGCCCATTTTCACTTTTTCGACTTAAAAAATTTTTTTACAGGTTGGGGGCATTGGCCCACCCTTTGCGTTGCCTTTCTTGTTTTCGCTAAATCTGAGCAAAATAATAATTTGTAACTTTTTTACTGCCCATTCATATTTATGCACAATGCTTTGCAGCTTTAAAAACAAAAAAATAAACAGCTAAAAAATTTTTCAGATATATGACACACTCGAAAATAACATGTCACCTATTTTGAAACAAAATTTCCCACTACTTATATAGCACCTAAAGACGTAAGTAGCATGGCTGCAGTAGTAAAATAGAAAATGCTGAAAAAGTATCACATGCTCTTCTTACAGGTTACCACTGTGTTAGATTGTTACCTGCTAACAGGTTACGATTACAGTGTAAGCTCTTTATTTCCAGACATGTATTTTGTTGGTTTTTGATATATTCTATTGAAAATTAACATTACGTGTATGCTCCATTTAAAACCCCCTTTCGTCACACCCGGTGAACAAATTGTCTTCACGGGTCCACAACCCCCTTTGCGAGGCTAATTAAAGACGACGGGAAAATCCAGACATCAAAGGCAGTTCGTTTCTTGATGAAACCGAATTACTGATATCCAGCCGCATATGAAAAACATTCTGTGTTCATGCAATTAATACATCGATTTGTTTTCAAACATAATAAAAATGAATGTAGATTAATTCATTATTTGTCCCCCAATATGAATCAACTATTTATTTAAACAAAAAAACAGCATGAATGATGGAAGACAAGTTTGTTGTGAATGCGAATTAATTTCAAGCACATTGATAACAAGAACGCCCTCATCTTAGCATTACCTGTACACTGCATACAAAACCGTACTTGTTAATTACCCCGTCGTTTGTGTGGAAACGACCGGGTATATGAAAAGCTGTTTTAGTGCGGTCATGTGAAAAGGATTACATAACCAATTAATGTTTGGCGAAAAAAATCTTTCAAAGACTGTCCCTGATCAGCAATTATATTGTTCAGTCAGGAAATTTCTAAACCCAACATTTAATAAAATATTCAGATACAAATGCAATATCTTTCATTTCCAGAACTCTGTACTGCAGTTTAATATAGGAATTGAAAAAAATCCGTCAGTTAATTCGTGAGATTTTCGATTTGTTTTCATATTAAAATAAAATTTTCACTGATATATGATTTGGATTCCCTGGAATAGAACGAGTATTTGAATTTCAGTGAATAAAATGTGTTCTTGGTGTACGGTGTTTTTGAAACAACAATGTGACAGTTTTGTCAAAACATCCTGGCGTTTCGCTGCGGCAATAGCTTTTCCGATACGGGATTATGGATTCTATACTGTGTCGCGTGCCTGAACATTTCAAAGTTAAAACCCGGTGATTTAATTTTTATTATAGCATAAGCATTTTACCGAAATAGTTTAGATGAACTAAAATGAGAATGTATTATTCATTAAAAAAATTAATCATCCAATATGCGGGAAAAAAGCATGAAAACCGCTAGCAAGCTTTCTGTTTTTACCCAACGTGAACGTCAACAGCCAAATTCGGCCAGCACTATACACAAACATCTCCATTCAAATTTTATTATGTTTTAAATTTTTGTTAAAAAAACAGCTTATTACCTCTCATTGAAACGATCTTGATGATCGCGGTAAGAGAATGTCGACCAAGGTTTATGTTGTTTTGACCAGCGATGGAGCACTGAGAGGGAAAAAGATTCCCATTCCGATAAGGCAAGCACTTCGAAGGGTTTTCCCCGTCATGTCCTTCCATCACATCCTGGACTGCATTGACAGTAAAACTTGTTTACCAACAGAAAATTATCAGTTAAATTTACCGAAAAATGTGTCCATTTTAAAAGATACCACCCTTGAAAAAAAATATTTTGGCAGGACACGGAACATGATCAGTGACATGAAAAAAAAAAAATGAAGAAAAAAATAAAAACACCGGTCAAACTTATTTCCCCTGGTCGAAACAGTTCTTTGTACTTTGTTTTCAAAAAAAGAAGTGAAATTATAAAAAAGGACCCCGATTAAATTTTAAAGAGACTCGTGAGTATAACCAAATCACGTCTCCCAACCACAAAAAAACCTGTTACCCCCCCCCTAGTTAAATTATTCTTGTGAGTTTAAACAAACACGCTGAATGGATCACAACCTCGCTCAAGAGGTGTGCTATCGGAAATATTTGAGGGGGGGGGGGGGGGGGGGTCATAGCATTTCCACAGAATTTCTTAGATAATAAAGTACACTGTGATAATATTTAATAGTGCTTCTTTCCCTGTGGCAATGGGAAGTGAAGCAGTGCTTATTTACTATGGTAAGAAAGTTTGGCTTTACTGGTGAAATAGGACCCAGTCACCAGTGCATGGGATGGATGTCCACTAAAATGGGCACCAAAGGGGTAAACGATCGGCTAAACTTGACTTTAGACATTTGTTGTGGTCGCAATTTATTTATTTATGGGTGTTTAATGTCACTTTTCTGCAAATATTGCCAATTGCGAACGATGGGCACAATTAGCCATAGCTGATGAAAAGTGACTTTAAACACCAATAAATAGATAAATAAATAGCTAATGCTTCTTGCAAAGTGTCTAGTTTGTTCACACAATTTATTTCATGTGTGTAGAAAGTGCAGGGTGGATTACAACTAAATTGCACACAGAAGAAATTATCCACTAAACTTCAACTTACAGGCGCCGATAAACAGCAGACAAGCAAGCAAATTGTCTCTTGGTGGATAGCGTAGATAAATCTGGTGGCCCTTAAAAAATCGGTTTGTGTAAAAACAATATGAGTTCTGTAAAACATTCACTTGACAAGTGATTTGGTAGTTGTCCACCTGTCACGTACTGTGTATTTTTACCCATTAGGAGTTGAGTGCTAACTCCATGGAATATTAGCAGAGATTTTCTTTTCAAAAGTGCAAACAAAACCCGATCGATATTATAGTGCTTTGAAAGAGTGCTTGCGTATATATTTTTTTTAAAAGTTAATATATTCTGTCATTCGTGTGAGCACATGTTTGTAGATAAAGCATTAATAAAAAAAATTGCTTAAAGTATTGTTTGTTAAAATCACTTGGCCCATATAATCAGTCAACACAGATGACTATCCATAAGATCATCATTGACAACTGCACTTGTTATTGTTGAAGTAATTACCATGGATACTAAAAAGGTCCCCTCAAAGCCAATTAGCTTATCCTATTTTTAGACACCCTATTATGCAATCGACCAGTGGAGAGGAGAGAATCTTTTAAATGGACTGTACACGTAATGAGAATGTTTTTTCTATCTTTTTCAGTTAGCTGATGAGAAGAACAGAGCTTTTTGGAATGGAAAAGTACAGCATACCATTTTCTGTTCCATTCCGATATCTGCAGATTGTTTTGTGAATGTGCTTTTGAAAGAACATTGTCACCTCATGAACATTTTATTTTGAATATTTGTTACATGGATGTACAACATGTTGTATAATAAGAAAATTTATGTGGTGGGTGGAAATGCCATGCATTGTTGCTGGCAAGTGTTATATTGTGTGAAATGCAAGATTTTCACCCTTTACCCAATGCAGAAGATATCAAAATTTATTATGCCCCCAACTTGAAAAGTCGAAGAGGCATCCAGTGGAGACCTCTGTCCATCCATTTTATCCTTCCATTTGTCTGTCCATACCAACATATTCCCTCGTATCTCAACCATTGCTACTTGGATTTGAATGATATTTGAGCATCATTGGGGAACGATGCCGGTGTTGCATAAGTTTCTTCCACACATTTTTTCTATTTATGGCCCTTTTTCACTCTTTCGACTAGAAAACTTTTTGCTCGTTCCAGTGAGGGATCGCATGATATGGTTTTGTTGAATTTTTTTGAAAAATTTACATTTGGTGAACTGCTTAATTTGTAAATTATGCATACATGTGACTAATTTGTTAGGCAAAGGGTTAACACTTAACCCCCTGCACACTGATGTCAAAATATCCAGATCTGAAGTAGCCATTTTTCCCATAATGCAACTGGGAAGTTAACCAATTCAATCTTGTTTGACAGAGCTCATTGAGCTCTGTCAAAGAAGATTGTATTGGTTAAATTTCTAGTTGCATTATGGGAAATATTTGCACCTTGAACTTTAGATATTTTGACATCAGTGTGCAGGGGTTAAGATAACCTGCCTGATTTGAACACAATATTCATAATATATTGTGCAGTATGGAATACTATTTTCTCCTCATACCAAAACACAGGTTATAATCCCTCAGTGGAACAAGCTCAATGAACTTTTTCCAAGAGGGATCATAATGTTTGTTTCTGCATTAGAAATTGAAAAAAATATTAAACATCAATATTGTTAATTGCTTTGGCATATTTTACCAGTGTATTGTGAATAGTTATTCCTTGCATGTGAAGCTTATAAATGTGTGGAACCGGAACACTTGAGAATTCTGTGAAGACGCCAGTAATTTGTGGAAAGAGTTTGGGAGAGGTTCGGTGTGGTGGGGTTGTGGTACTGCAGGCCTGTCATTTTAAGGAGGGAAACTGCTCTTGCTCTCAGTGGCTCTCTGAAAATAAAATTTATGAGGGCAGTAAACACCCTCCTTGCCACATACAAGGAGGGACAGAAAAGTGAACTTTGTTAGGTATCGCACAACTTTGTATGTGATTGAGCACTTTGGAAAAATCTCACTGGTAGCTAGTCTTTGTGAGGCCCCTACATCTCAAGATGGAGGCCAGGTCTCACAGAAACTAACTGTTAGCCATTTGGCTTACTTATCGGATACTGACTATAATTGTCTGACTATTTTCATAATTCATGCAGAAATCCTGACATGCTCAGCAAGAAATTATTGCATTTTTGAAACCTCCATTACATATATGCACAGCCCAAACAATAAGATGGAAAGATATGGTAAAATTACTCATCTCGGTAACAGACCCCAGTGGCTCCCCTTGTATCAAATTAAGGTGGGCTAAAAATGGCCCTCCTAAGTTCATTTAAGACGGGCCATCATTGCTCTCCTCGTATTTTGAAAATGGAAGGCCTGATACAGAGAAAATGTTTTGAATTGAGATGTGCAAACCAATTATAAACCCACAAGAACTCCATACAAGGGGACTAATATGTGTCAGTGTAAAGGGAGCCTTGTTTTAATCTTGTCCTCCCCCCCCCCCCCCCCCCCCCCCCCCCCCCCCAGTGTATTGTAGTGCATGTTAAAATGTAGGGTCACCTTTCCTTCTGTTCAGCCTTTTGGATTTGCCCCACCCCCTCCCCCATTTGTACATGATGCAAGAAATTGTGTGGCCATGTAAGTGAATTGTGTGTCCCTAGTGTAATATGGCCCCCAATCAAAGACAGACAAAGCCATCAGAAGCTGGGGTAACTGCCCCAAGATTGGGCGATGGAGCAGGCAGTGCATGTCCTTTTTCACCCAAAATGCACTAGTGGAAAAGACTTCACATTCTGATAACTGTAACTAAGAAATTCTCACAGGCTTTTAAAAAATTTTAGGAATGCTCTTTAATTTGTGCATTGGTTAGGCCCCACTAAGTAGATCTTTTGTTTCTCAGGCCATTTTTTGTAAAACTACATGTGGGTGTGTGGTTTTTATTTTTGTAATTATTTCTTTGCCATTAGAACTTCATGTTCTTGGTTTGTTATTATGTTTTAGGCCTCATAAGCTATAGAATAATTGGCGGTGGTCTATTTTGTCCCTTGAGTGCAAGAAAGGCTTTGCATTGCAAAGCCTTCTTGCATTCAAGGGACAAGTTTTATCAATTTTATTAACTTGGGTAAAATATCAGACATGAACCATTTAATGTTTATTTTTTGGAAGTTTGCATTGGTTATAAAAAAGGGCATATGGCAGCCAAAAGGACCATGTGGGAGGGTCTGAGAAATTTTTTTTAAAACTTTTTTAAGCCTTATGCAAACTCCTTAACATAACCTTTGTTTCATTCTTCCAAAATTTCAACCGAAAACCAGTTGGAGACAGGAAACTGCATTTCTTAAATTCTTATTCAGATCCTTCAGTCAAAATCTTTTGAAACTTGGTAAGTAGCATCCTCACTGGGGCGAGATTAAAGTTTGTTCAAATTGAGTCCCTGGGCTCATATTTGGGCACCGCATTTGAACACAAATTTCAATACGGTACAATATGAGGAAAAGTTTTTTTAGAATCTTCTTTCGCTCCACCAGTCAGAATCATTTGATGATTGGTATAGATCATCCTTAGAGGGATGATATTGAATTTTTTTCAAATGAAGGATCATTCATATTGTGGCTCCTTGTGGGAACCAAAAGTTTAACCCTTTATCTAACACAAAAGTTTGATGATACATGCAAATAAAATTCTTGAAGTACTAATTTTTTTTCTTTTTTGCGTCAAAAACATAGCTTATGCTCTCTCATTTGAACGACGTCAATGAGCTCATTGCAGTTTGGAGTTATAAGCTATGTTTTTGAGACAAAAATTGAAAAAAATAATGAAAATTAAATGGTGATTTTTAGTCGAGTTTTGACGAAGTCATACTTGACTTATAGTTTGATGAATGGCGGGTGGGCGTAAACAATTGGTTTCTGAATGATAACTCATGTTCGTGAAATTTCATAGGTAGGTTGGTATCGGTGAGAGGAAGAACCCTATTAATTTTGGACTTGCTTGGTCAAAGGTCAAAGTGACCTTGAACATCGTAAATTGTAAAGAATTGGGTTCCGGATGATAACTTGAATACGGTTAAACCCACATTCATGAAACTTCATATGTAGGTTGGCCTTCGTGAGAGGAAGAGCCCTATTTATTTTGGACTCACTATGTCAAGGTCACCGTGACCCTGAACACAGTAAATCAAAACAATTGGTTTCCAGATGATAAATTGATAATGGTTCGACCCATGTTCATGAAACTTCACAGTTAGGGTTCTTCCTCTCACTGATGCCAACCTATTTATTTTGGACTTGCTAGGTGAAAGGTCAAGGTCACAGTGACCTTCAATGTAGTAAATCGTATAAATAACTGGTTTCCGGATGATAACTTGATAATGTTTCAACCCAAGTTCATGAAACTTCATAGGTAGGTTGGCATCAGTGAGAAGAACCCTATTTATTTTGGACTTGCTAGGTGAAAGGTCAAGGTCACAGTGACCTTCACAGTAAATCGTAAACAATTCGTTTCCAGACGATAACTTGATAATGGTTTGACTCACATTCATGAAACTTCATAGGTAGGTTGACCTAGGTGAGTGGAAGACCCCTATTTATTTTTGGACTCACTAGGTCTAAGGCAAAGGTCACAGTGACCTTGAACATAATAAATGTAAACAATTGGTTTCCAGAAGAGAATTTGACAATGGTTCCACCTACCTTCATGAAACTTCATAGGTAGGTTGGCATTCTTGCTCGAAAAAACCCTATTTATTTTGGAGTCACTAAGTCAAAGGTCAAGGTCACTGACCCTTCACATAGTAAATTGTAAACAATTGGTTTCCAGACGATAAGTTGATAATGATTAAACCCACTTTTGTGATGTCACAACTCTACATTGGATCGGTGATCTTATCGGCATTTTTAGCTTAACCCTTTACCTAACGTAACGGCCAAAACCGGCCAGCGCTATTCTAAAAAATCGCCAATTACTTTTCATTATTTTTTCATTTTTAGCTTAACTTGACATAGTCAAGATAAGCTATTGCCATCACGCGTGCGGAAGTCTGTTAGTCTGTGACGTCTGTTCACATTTTCCTTTAGCACGGGCTACACCCCGCAGTTCTTGTCTGATCGTCACGAAATTTCATATGCAGGTTTGGGGTCATGTCTAGATGAGAACGTCCTCTTTTGATCGCGATTGGGCAACCAGTATGGCTGCCCGAGCCCAAAACCCGAAAACCATTAGCACAGTCTACAGGTCGTATTTATGAAGGGATTTCATTGTAACTTGGTAGGATGCCTCTGTATAATGCCTAAATGAGAACGTCCCCTTTTGGACATGATCTATCAACCGTGATGGCTGCCCAAGCCCGAAACCCAAAAACTTTTAGCACAGTCTGCAGGTCATGTGTAATGTGGAGGGATTTCATTGTAACTTGATAGGATGACTCCTTATGATGTCTAGATGAGAATTTCCCCATTTGGGCATGATCAGCCAACCGTGACGACTGCCCGAGCCCAAAACTCGAAACCCTTTAGCACAGTCTACAGGTCATATTTATTGAGGAATATCATTGTAACTTGGTAGGATGACTCCAAATAATGTCTAGATGAGAACGTACCATTTTGATCGCGATCATGCAGCCTTGATGGATGCCCGAGCCCAAAAACCTTTAGCATAGGCAAAAGGTCATATTTATGGAAGGATTTCATTGTAACCTTGACTTGATACAATGTCTAGATGAGAAAGTCCCCTTTTGGGCGTGATTGGGCAACTGTGACGGCTACAGGGGCCCGAAGCCCGAAAACCTTTAGCACAGTCTAGAGGTCATATTTATGAAGGGATGTCATTGTAACTTGGTAGGATGACTCCAAATAATGTCTAGATGAGAACGTCCCATTTTGGCCGTGATCATTCAGCCTTGATGGGTGCCCGAGCCCAAAAACCTTTAGCATAGGCGAGCACAGACTACAGGTCATATTTATGAAGGGATTTCATTGTAACTTCGTAGGATCACTCCAGATGATGCCCAGATGAGATTGTCCCCTTTGGTTGCGATCATTCAACCATGATGGCTGCCCAAGCCTGAAAACCTTTAGCACAGTCCACAGGTCATATTTATGAAGGGATTTCATTGTAACTTGGTAGGTTGACGTCATATAATGTCTAGATGAGAACGTCCCCTTTTGGACACGATTGGGCAACTGTGACGGTTTCAGGGGCCCAAAGCCCGAAAACCTTTAGAACAGTCTACAGGTCATAATTATGAAGGGATTTCATTGTAGCTTGGTAGGATGACTCCAAATAGTGTCCAGATGAGAACGTCCCCTTTTGGTCACGATCATTCAGCCCTGATGGCTGCCCGAGCCCAAAAACCTTTAGCATAGTCTACACATGTAGATCGTATTTATGGAAGGATTTCATTGTAACTTGTTAGGTTGACTCCATATAATGCCTAGATGATGACATCCCCTTTTGGTCGTGATTGGTCTACTGTGATGGCTACAGGTGCCTGAAGCCCGAAAATCTTGAGCACAGTCTTCAGGTTTTATTTATGAAGGGATTTCATTGTAACTTCTTAGGATCACTCCAGATGATGTCCAGATGAGAATGTCCCCTTTTGGTTGCGATCATTCAACCATGATGGCTGCCCAAGCCTAAAGCCTGAAAACCTTTAGCACAGTCTTCAGATCATATTTTTGAAGGGATTTCATTGTAACTTGGTAGGTTGACTTTATTTAATATCTTGATGAGAACAGCCCCTTTTGGACACCATTAGGCAACTGTGTTGGCTACAGGGGCCCAAAGCCTGAAAACCTTTAGCACAGTCTACAGGTCATATTTATTAAAGGATTTCATTGTAACTTGATAGGTTGACTTCATATAATGTCTAGATGAGAACGTCCCCTTTGGATGCAATTGGGAAACTGACAGCTACAGGGGCCCGAAGCCCGAAAACCTTTAGCACCGTCTACAGGCCATATTTATGAAGGGATTTCAATGTAACTTGACAGGATGACTCGTTTTGGAATAATTTCACTGTAACTTGGTAACTTTTGTTGACATACGTTTACTGTGAGTGCCACATACATTAACTGTGAGGCAATATTAACCCACCCCTCAGCTCTTTAGTACAGTGTTCACCTCATATTATTTTTATCATAAACATAGCATACAGGGAACAGAAATGAACATATTCCCAATTATCACAATTCTTGTCTTATTTCATAATCCTATCGTAAACATTGAACATTATCCTTTTCATCAAACACAACACACAAGTTAAGCTACAGTGTCATTGACACTTTCATTGTGAATAGCACTGGACATTTTTGGCTTTTATGTTGGATAAAGGGTTAACTTCATGTAATATGAGGAATATTCTTTACAACTTGTAGATCTGAAGACAATTTTTAATCATTTTATATTTATATGCAGCATCCTTAAGAGATCCAGCTACAAGTTTGTGTAAACGAAGTGCCTAGGGTCATATTTGGTGCTTCCTATGGAAGTCTGAATTTCTACTTAATGTAATAGGAGGAATATTGTAGGAAAAATCCTTTTGTCTGAATCTTTGGATATTTACTAAAATCCTTAGCAGGGTCAGGTTTCAATTTGTTGAAATCAAGTCCTTGGGTTCATATTTATGCTCCCTGCAGAACCAAAATTTTAACTTCAGTAGTACAATAATGGGAAATTTTTATAAAAATCTTTTTTTCCAATGCAGAAGTAAGAATCTTTTGATATTCAATATGCTCCACCTCAGGAGGTTGAGATTTCAGTTTGCTGAAATGAAGTACTTTGGGTTATATCTGGGATCCATGCGGCATCGTAAATTGTAACTAAATGCAATAGAAGGACTATTTTTTTAAAATCTTCAAATCCATGAGTCCAATTCTTAGCTCAACTTTCGGGGTGACCTCTAGATGTGAGCTATTTTTTCATTTCCATAAAAAATTATTGTCGTTATCACCAGCCTTTGAACTTACTGCATTTGTGTATCAACTTATCCCTTTTGAACTCTCAGCAGGGTATATTTATGAATTTGCACAAAAAACCCATTGCCACAAGGAATGACCTTCTACTTAGTGCATTAACATCTTCCTTTGCCATGCCTCAGAGGGCACATTCATTATCAGGTTGTTTTGAAACTTTGTATGCTTTTGCAGGGTGACAAAGATAGGAGCTATTAATTTTCTTTTCATTTCCATCAAAAACTATTGCTGTTAGCAACAATCTTTGAATTTATTGCATTTGTGCATTAACATTCTTCTTTGACATGGCCTACAGGCCACATTTATCATAGGATTGTTTTTGAACTTGGTGTGCTCATTAGGCAAGACTTTTAGATAAGAGCTATTGATTAGCATTCATTTCTGTGAAAAAAAAAAGTTGCCATTTACAGTAACCTCTGAACATACTGCATTTGTGTATCAACATTCTTCCTTTAGCCAGTCTTACAGTTTGCATTTAAAAATGTATGGATTACTCTGACGTTGTGGATACACAATGCTGTTATGTTGAAATTTCATCAAATAACATTGGTACCAATGATCTTCAATTTTGCCCTTTCATTTATAGCTTACCACGTTCAAGTTTGTCAAGTCGAGCTACAGTCTCATTGACACTTTCATTCTTGACCACTGGGATGATAGGTGTCTCCAAGTCACTAGTTGTCACTAGAGAAATTATTCCGTCAGTTTCTAGCTTTTCAAGTTCATTTTCAACTTTTTGTTTTCAAAGTGTGGAGGGTAATGTGTAATGTCCTGGAGTTGGATGCGTGGTGAATTGTATGAATTTAGAACGATATTATCAAGCTAACAATAGTTATTTATTTAGACATCATTTGCAACTTAAGTTCTGCTCGATTGCCCGGAGCACACCACGAAATGTGATTACCTTCACATCCCTCTTCAAGGAAGTTATAAACTCTCACACAATAGTCTATGTAACCATCTTACTGAATGAATACAAGCAAAAGTCATAAATCAAGTTTGGGCAACCTGTATACTGTACGGCCTGACCTAGTGGCTATCTGATTGTGAGATAAGCCTTCTTGTCGACGTAGGATTTAATATCTCTTCTAACATGTCATCATCGTCATAAAATGTTACCCTTTTCTCATCTTTACCACGAATGTGACGTCTATTGCGGCGCAGGGTGCTGCCCGATTCTAACCTTACTTCATACGAATAGGGTTCTGGACCTATATTGGTAATGATTCCCGGTGACCACTTTCTCACATTAGGGTCTTTTAAGACATACACAAATTGACCTTTATCAAGTGGGCAAAGTTCATGTGACCTATCATGGTAATGCTTTTGTGTAATTTGACGCTGATTCAGTCTACTCTGAATCTCATCCTTATTGCAAGGTGAAGTAATTTTGATAGGTAAGTTGCTTTTCAACTTCCAACCATTGAGAAGTTCTGCTGGTGACGGCAGAACATGGTCAATGGGGGTAGTTCTCAAAGCAAGCAATGCCATATACAAATCTTTGTGACTTTTGGTCAGTGTATGTTTAATGGTCTGCACCTGACGTTCAATAAAGCCATTTGATTGGGGATATCGAGGGCTTGATGTCTTGCATTCAAACCCCCATTCCTCTGCAAACTGTTTAAACTGCTCGCTTATGTATTGAGGGCCATTGTCGCTTATCAGCATATTTGGAACACCATGTTCAGAAAATATTATTTTAAGTTTTGAATTATGGCACAACTGTTATAGCCTTCCTCAGGAAGTTTCTTCACAAATGGGTATTTTGAGTAATAGTTGGCTACAATGAGGTACTCCTCTCCATCCAAGTGAAATAAATCAGTTCCAATTACAGCCCAAGGTCTGGTAGGAATATCATGTTGTAGCAGGGGTTCATGTGGCAGCATGCGTGAGTATTTTGAACAATAGCCACATGATTTCACAAGCTTTTCGATGTCTTTGTTTATGTTCGGCCAGAATACACTCGCTTTGGCACGGAGTTGGCACTTAATCACACCTTGGTGTCCCTCATGAATTTTATTTAATATTTCCTTCGGTTTTGATTCAGGAACAAGTACTCTTTCCCCTTTCAAAATTATGCCACCCTCAACTGAAAGTTCGTCTCGGTAGGCCTAATGATCTCGTATTGGTGACGGTAACTGTTTTTAGCTCACCAACTTTAGTTGTGTGAGCTTATGGCATGGCTCGATCGGTCGGCGTCAGCGTACGTGTCCAATAATGTTAAAGCTTCTGTTTAGGTCACTTACTCACCCTATTTCCATATCATGGCCTTTATAATGCTGCTATATGATGATTATTATCATTATACCATGATTTAACCCCTCATACTCTGCATTTTAAACATTTTTAGTTGTGTTTAGTTTTCTGTTTAGCTCGGAATTTCATGTTTAACTAAGTGTTTATGTCAGCTGCTGTGCTCCTTCTCTTCCCATGGCACTTATATTCCTCATACATGTTCCTCAGTATCATTGTTCCATGATTAACCCCTCATACCCTGCATTTTAAACATTTTTCTTGACATTTATAGTTGCGTTTAGTTTTCTGTTTAGCTCAGAATTTCATGCTTAACTTAGTGTTTATGTCAGTTTCTGTGTTTTACTTTTAAGAGGTTGTGTTTAGGTAAGGTTTGTCACATGTTATGAGCCTGTTTGATACAGTTCTTGTGTTTGCCAAAGTTACTACTATCAAAGAGGAATGTTGGTGAGCTATAGGGCGTTGGCGTCCTTCTTGTTGCTTATAAGGCCAACCACTGATTATTATCGATTTCAATGATGATAATTGAGGATCATTGTCAGTAGCTTCTACCGAGTCTTTAAGTTTGTTTCGAGAGAAGTACACAAGATTGATCTGCATGTCAAAATCGTGTAGTGAGTGTTCAGGTAGGGGATTAAGACGTGATAGCGCATCAGAGATTAACATTTGTTTCCCTGACTTATACACAAGTTGATATTCATAGCCCTGTATTCGAAGGAGCATTCTCTGTAAACGTGTAGGCACGGCATGTAAATTTTTCTGTGTAATCATCTCTAACGGTTTATGGTCAGATTGAATGGTAAATGTTTTGCCGTAGATATATCTGTGGAATTGTTCACATGCGAACACGACGGCTAGCATTTCTCTTTCAATGTTGGCGTATCTCTTTTCTGTGTCAATTAAAGATTTTGATGCAAAAGCGATTGGTTGTTTATCCTGAATTAGGGCTGCCCCTAATCCATGACCAGAAGCATCAACTTCTATTACAGTTTCTTTATTCGGGTCAAAGTATGCTAGCGTTAATGAATTGCAGATTGCTGCTTTCACTTCTTCAAATGATGCATTTTCGTTGGTAGACCACACATTGAACATCTTGTTTTGTCAAGTTCCGTAGCGGTTCAGTCATGTTTGATAATTTGGGTATAAATGGAGACATGTAAGTGGCCATTCCGAGGAATGTTTGCAGTTCTTTTACATTTGTAGGTGGGTTGACGGCTTTAACAGCTTCAACCTTCTGTGGATCTGGGTGTACCCCATCCTTATCGAAGATTAATCCATAAAACTTGATGCTAGGTTTTTTTTATTTCACATTTGTCTATGTTAAATACTAGGCCGTGTGACCTTGCGACAATCATTAGATTATGAAGATTGTTATCATGTTCCTCATTAGTAGCACCATGAACAGCAACATCATCAGCGACTCCTACAGTACCATGATATTTCTCTATTATCTGGTCCATTTTGTACTGAAATACATCTTGCGACAGACAGAGGCCAAATGGAAGCCTTGTATATCTATAACGTCCAAACGGACTGTTGAAGGTAGTTTGATAACTTGATTCTTTGACCAATACCCATGACGAGCGTCCAGTTTTGAAAATACACTGCTACCTGAAAGTTTATGTGTGATTTCTGTTACATTTGGTGTAGGATAATGACACCGCTTGATGGCCTTATTCAGATCTCTGGGGTCGAGGCATATCCTCCATCTGTCATTAGGCTTTTGTGTATATGTCAGGCTGTTGACCCAATCAGTTGGTTCAGTGACAGGAACGATGACACCGAACTCTACCATTTCATCTAATTCCCGTTTGATTGCATTTGTGATGTGAACACTACAGGTACGTGGAGGGTGTACGACTGGTGGTATTGATTGGTCGATCGTGATATGATATTCGCCTTCAAAGTTCCCAATGCCCTCAAATCGGTCTGGATAAAGCAATTGTAAATCTTGTTTATTAGTAATATTTGGACATGATTTGTCCACTGAACACAAAAATTGGACAAGCGAAAGTTTTTGTGACGAAGGAAGTCCTAATATTGCTGGACCTTGGACATCACAAACATAAAATTCTGCGTCGTCAAATTGTTCTTTGAATGTACATGGTAGTCTTATACTCCCATAGTGAGTAATATTAATTCCATTGCAGGCTGTGAGAGTTGTTTGTCTGCGAGTGGTACTTTGCTGTTTCGGGAACCCATCCGAGTTCAATTTGTGTGGAAACATCCTACGGAAAAGCCTAAGAGGTAGTACATTACCTTGTGCACCAGTGTCTATTTTTACTTTGGCTTACCATTTTGTAAATTGACATTAATGTCAGCAAATGCTTGATCAAATGTGGTATGATCAATCTTGTTCATATTGTCAATTGTGATTGACTCGAAGTAAAGTTCATCTTGTTTGTCGAATGTGTGGATGTTTTTTCTCTCATGTGATGCATTTCCCTCTTTTTCTTCCAATTTTATCTTAAATCGGTAGTTCAGTTGGATGGATTTCGAAATCTTCCAAACAATGGCCTTGGGAGGTTGAAATGTGGTGCGTTTTGCGAGAGAGACTTTTGAGTCGAAGCGCTTCGTGAAAATTTGTTGCAAGGTCGCCGATCTCTTGATTTGGATCGAGTACGATTCCTGTAGTTTTCAAATGTCTTAGTATCTTTTGGACGTGATCTACATGCAGATTTCCAATGGTTTGGTTTCCCACAATTGTTACAAGTGGATCCAATTGCTGGGCATTTCCCTTTATGTGGTACTGGACCACTACATCTGTTACACGATGAACGTGTGTGTTGTACACTATCTACGTTGACTTTTCCGACTGCATTCATCTCCTTTGCATGTTTTTTGGTTATTTCTCTAGTTCTCGCTATATCAATGGCATCATCCAATTTTAATGTCTCATCTTTGGACAGAAGAATTTCTTGTACTTTTTTATCATTTGTGCCGATAATTAATTGTTCTATCAGTCTGTCTTTGAACTCAGGTGCTGAGAATTTTCATTTCTGAGCTTGAAGTTTGCATCGTGACATAAACTGGTCTACAGTTTCATCCTACAGTTGATTGAATTTTTGGAGAGTAAAACGAGCCAGACGGAAGTTAGTCTTTGGTTCAAAATGAACTCTGAATGCTTCAAAAAGATCTGAAGACTTTTGTTTGAGTTCGTCTTTGTTGTCCCATGAATTAAAAATCTTTATTCCCTCGTTCCAACCACAATAATATGTACGTAGCTTTTTCGGCATCCTTTTTTTGTGATAGTGGACCCAAAAAAATTAATTCGTAGTATTCTTTAAAAGTTAAGAATGCTGAGGGGAGATCTTCACTGCTCCAATCCATGTGAGGTGGTTTTACACCTGTTAACTCAGACATTTCCCTGTTATTTCAAAATTTGTCATGATTCAATTGTCTATGTCTGCGTGCAGGTGTTGACTTCAATTCCAAAGGTTTTGGAATATTTTTCTGAATTATTCCGGCGTATACTCCGATGACGTCACAACATCGAGCGTAAAGTTTCTTTTAGCGGTATTTCCCATATCGACTTTTAATTAAAACAAAATTGTATGAAACAAAAGTGGTTTTTATATTCAAACACCACACCCCAGCGTTTATATTAGCCACGAACAGATGGTAGCACCAAAGCAACGATTTCGCTGCTGCGAAGCAAGTTCAAGGCACATGTGATTGTATTTTGTGTAATTATGCACAACAATATTTCGAGTCACTTCACGGTTGAAATTCTCCATGTACACAGAAAATATGTCCTTTTGAAAAACACTGGCATTGGTAGTCGTCAAACCTTTGCCACCATGTAATGTCCTGGGGTTGGATGCGTGGTGAATTTTATGAATTTAGAACGATATTATCAAGCTAACAATAGTTATGTTGCAAATGATGACTGAATAGATGAGTTCTGCTCGATTGCCCGGAGCACACCACAGAATGTGATTACCTTCACATAATGGACGTGCTTTCATAAATACTGGTGTTTCATCTGCTTTCATTTTCATGTCAGCTTGAATGCCTTTAACACATCCAATGCAGTCCTGGAATAAATGTAAATATTCTACCATTAATAATTCAACATCATTGCAGTTCCCTTTCTGTTTGTGAACAGAGTGGTGTTGATCGATTGACTTCCAATCAAGCTTTATCTTTCGCAACCAGTCTCGTCCAAACAATGGTGGACCATTATTTTTTAATAATATAGTTTTTGAAGTGATTTATGTCCTTTGTAAACCACGTTCACTGTAGCAATACCTTGTGGTTTGATTATCTCCCCAGAATAAATTTTCAGTTTAATGTCACTAAATTTTTACAGTCCTTTTTGAAATTTTTTTTCATATTATGCTATTCTTTTGACTTTTGGTTGTGTTGCTTTGCAGTATGATTTCCATGAGTTCCATTTCACGAGAATCATATTAGATTTTGCCAAAATTTTGAGCCTGCATCTTCTTTTGTGAACATGTCAGTTCTTATTTGTCCGCATAATTCAGAGAATGTGTGATGAGTCAGTTGAAACTGTCGATCGTGCACCTCCCCGTCTATGAAGTGTACTGTATGCACAGTAATACTGTTAGAGATGTATGATACATGGCCATACATACATTCATTAGCTCACCTGATTAAGACAGACAAAAAGTGATCGGAATAGCTCAACCTGACTTTTAAAGGTGGTGTTCAGGCCTTTTTCTCCCAAACCGCTGTCCACATTTCAATGAAATTTCACAAGTGGTGGTTATATAGGGGCATTTGAAATTGGGTTTCTGCTCATATTGAGGAGGGGTGTGTCCAAAATGCTCCAATTTTTAAAAATATCTTCTCATGAACCAGCAGTAGCAGAGACTTTATATTTTGTATACATCTTCCTTTTGAGGTGGAGACTAAAGTTTGTTGAAGAGAAGTTTGAGGGGCAATATATGTCGTTACAGGAGGGGGCAAGAATTTTTGCCCCGCGCAAAAATTTCTATTTTCCAAATCGAGAGGCCGATTTGAATAAAATTTGATATGAAGTATTAATAGGTCATAATTTTTTGATTTATGGGCAAACATTTTTTCAGAATGCCCCGTGGGAATCCCCAGAAGCTAAAAATAGAGATATTTTCAAATGCCCGTATTTCCCAAACCAGGCGGAACAGAGAACTGTCATTTGGTGTGAAGCTTCCTTCAGATCAGTAGAATGGAATGGTAAAAAAAAATGTCCATCGGTTATGTTAGGGTGTTCTGTAGAGGGTGTTTTTCTGAAAAAATGCTGAGTCATCATATTTTCATAAATTATTAAAAATCTTTTCTCGAAAACCAATGTTCAGAATCTTTTGATACTTGGTTTATAGCATCGATATGGGGGGGGGGGGGGAAGACAGTTACAAGTGAGTTAAAATGAAGCCCATTGGTTCATATTTGGGATCAATAATAAAAGGTAGTTCGGAAGGATTTTTTAAAGAATATTCCCCCTATTTCTAATGTTTGGTATCCATCATTGTTATGAGGGTCAGATTCAAGATTGTTCAAACCAAGTCCCTATGTTAATATTTTAAGTTGGTGTATGTTAAAACCAAATCCCCAGGTAATATGGGGGATAATTGTTTTAAATCTTCTCAGATCCAGAATGCTTTCATATTTGGTATACAACATGTCTGGGGGTCAGATTCAAGTTTGTTCAAATTGGGTCCCTAGGTATATATTTAGACTCGCTATGGTAGCCTAATTGTAACTTAGTGCAATTTGAGGAAATTTCCTAAGAAATCTTTTTCAGATCCACCAGTAAAAATGCTTTCATATTTGGTGTACAACATCTCTAGGGGAGTCAAATTCAAATTTGTTCCCTGGGTTAATATTTGGGCTCCCTATGGTATCCCGAATTTTAACTTGGGGCAATATGATGAAATTTCTTTCATCATCTGTAGGGAGGTCCGATTCAAGTTTGTTCAAATCGAGATCCTGGGTTAATATTTGGGCTCCCTATGGGAGCTGTAATTGGCCATGTAGCTGAATATTTAGAAATCTTGTATTCCGTACCCTGTAGAGGTGTGAAACTAAGATTAATCCACATAGGTTATATGAAGGGGTTTCAGGGGCTTCATAGAGGAGCTCCACATTTTACATTATGATCAACTGAAGAAAAGGCTTGATTGACTATGTATCCTATAGAGATAGATTATTGAATGTAGACTCCTTATTGTTTTGCTACCCTGGCCTCATTGCTTTCCACGCCCTTGAGATTTCTACTCATGTATGCAGCACATTTGACTTTTCTGCCCATTATGGCCTTTTTAGCTCACCTGACTGAAAGTAAGGGTGAGCTATTCTGATAACTTGTTGTACATCGTGAAGGTGGTGTTTGGGTCTTTTTCTCCCAAAGGTCTGGCCACATTTTAATGAAATTTCAGATGAGTAGTGGTTATGGGCATTTGTGTTTTTCTTCAAATTGTGTTTCTGCTGATGAGGATGGGTGGTACCAAAATCCCCCAATTTTGTAAAGAAGTCTTCTCATGAACCAGCAGTAACACACTTGATATGTGGTATGCAGTTTGGAACAAATTTGATTCTCCACCTCAAAAGGAAAGTTCAGAGAAGTTTGAGGGGAAATTTTTGTCCTCGTTACGCTAGGGGCAATAATTTGTTGTCCGCCCAAAATTAAAATTTTCCAAACCAAGAGGCTGATTTGAATAAAATTTGACATGACATATTAATGGGTCATACGTACTTGATTTATGCGCAAAAATTTTTCAAAATGCTTGTAAAAATATTTTGTGCCCAGCCCTCTTGAAGTGTAACGTCTGCCTTTCATGCAGATAAGTAATGTTCCTTGCCCTTTTTTTTATTATCCAAAAGGAGGCGCGGTGGCTCAGTTGGTAGAGTTGCAGGCTGCAAGCCGAGAGGTCCTCGGTTTGAATCCCACCTGCGGCAACTGTGTTGTGTCCTTGGGCAAGACACTTCACCCCCATTGCCCACATGGGGGCATGGGTGATGTAATACGGCATACTGCACGTTTATGGTGCACCTGTCTTCACCCAATGTTTGTGTGGAGTTGGGGAGCTGACAGTTGCTGGGTGGTTCTCTCTGGCTTCCTCCACCCGTAAAACTGTCACGGTCCTGGTTAGCGATTGTGCAGAAATAAATGACCTTAAAACACCAATGAATAAATTACTTTGCTGCAAAGTTAAAAAAAAATTTGGGATAATAAATAGAATATATGTGTCAAGTTGGTTGAAAGATCCCTGCCACCCCACGCCAACATACACTCAACCTTACAGATGTATGATGCATGGTCATTGTTTCTTCCTCTGACTTCCATGAAGAAAAGTTATGCCTTATCTCCCCAACCCACCCAGACTTGTGTACAGAGTTTTTAGGAGTTCAATCTCTGTGATGGAAATGTTCCCAGTGCAAGCCAACTGCCTCCCCACCCTATCTGGTCGAGATGCAGAACTTGTGCGACCAATTGTACCTGCATTGTTATCCCAACATGCTTGAAAAGACAGCGTTGTGTTCCCAGCCCCTTGAACTTGCACCCCTGACCTGCATCTGCATGCACATGAGGATTATTCCTTGTCCATTGTTCTCCCTGAACTTCATATAGAAATGTTATGGCATTACAACTTTTATCCTGCACTGGTATTGCTGAAATGATACTCAAACTTACCTACAGAAGTGCAAGTGTTGTGTTTTGCCCTCCCCCACCCCTGACTTTCCTGACGTGCAAATCCCTAGAAAATTGTCAACTTGAACACAGGTCCATGAAGGAATGTTCCCAGACCTATCCAACCTCAACCCCCCCCCCCCCCTTCCCCAAATCCCCCCCTCCTTCCCTTATTTGAGGTGCAGAACTTCAGTGACCATTTGTAGCCACTGTTTTCTCAACATGCTTGGAAAAATATTCTTGTGTGGCTTTGCCCAGCCAAGCACTCCCTCCCGCTCCCTCAACTGGTGTGCCAGGTTGGGAAGTGGGGTTTTGGGGCTGGCACAGACACACAATGTCCCCAGTCCTGTCCAACCTCACCCCCACCCCACTGAAATGCAGAACTTGCGACCATCTGGCATTTGTAGCCACTGTTTTCCCAACATGATTGGAAAGATATTGTTTGTACCTGTGCCCAATTGGGAGAGTGGGGGCTGGGCATAGGCACACAATGTCCCCAATCCTATCCAACCTCACCTCCATCCCAACAAGATGCAGAACTTGTGTGACCTTGTGGCATTTGTTGCCACTGTTTACTCAAAATGCTTGGATATTGTGTACCTGTGCCCAGTTAAGCCACACCCCCTCCCCCAGATGGGCATGCCAACTGGGGCTGGGCACAGGCACATAATTGGCCCAGTCCTATTCCTGGTCAACCTCAACCCTTTGCCCCACTACTTGAGATGCAGAACTTGTGCGACCATTTTGCATTTGTAGCCACTGTTTTCCCAACATGCTTGGAAAGATATCCTTGTGTGCCTGTGCCCAGCCAAGCCCCCCCCCCCCCCCACTCCCACCCTAAAGCTGGGGGAGTGGGGTCTGGGCACAGGCACACAATGTCCCCAATCCTGCCCAACCTCACATCCAGCCCACCAAGGTTCAAACCCTCTGTGACCATCTGGCATTTGTAGCCATTGTTTTCCTGACACGCCTGGAAATATATTGTGCCCCCCATCCCCCACCCTGTAACATTCATGTCAACATCTCTGTTGGAAACACAATAGAGCAAAGATGTGCACAGTCACTTCAAAAACCCTCTTCCTTCCCATTCTCCACCTCAGGCCTGGTGTTTCCTGTGAACTCCAATGTAAGAAGAAGTCTTTTAAAGTGACAAAAGATATTGTCATTATTATTGTAAATGCGAAGTATATGTATACTTTTTGAAGAACTGTCAATGAAGTATCTTGAATAAAATGTCTATACTCAAAAATCTCTCCATGTTATGGGAAAGAGAAACAACATACTCAAGGATTTCTAAGTGAAATAGATACATGCATATGGAAACAAAATGAAGAACTATTGAAGATATTTCAAGTATTTATTAAGAATATTATATGTACAAGTGTGTATATATATATATATATATAATTATCATACATATAAGTATATACATATGTAAGTGTATAAAGATATATATAAGTATGTATTTGTAAGTATATAAAGATATATATAAGTATCAATGAATAGTATTTTATAACAAGAACATATTTATAAGAACATCATATTATAAAGATATTAACACAGAGAAACAAAGAGAATATTATTATTTTTTTTTTTTTTTCGTCGCCCCACCCAATAAAAAAAAAATCCGGGTGGGGCTTCGGAAAGAAAAGAAGCTGACTTACTCAGACTGTCCCACCCAAGTGAGAAAACCTGGTGGCAACTGACTAAGACACAGTCCACACAAGATGACTTGGCATGCCTGAAGACAATTTAGTCCAACATCTATGGCATTGCTGCTACACACGAGGAAATAATGTTTGAGGAGGTTTTCTAATTGCACTCTGGAAATGCATCTTTTAATGACAGCTGCCTCTGCACTAACAGGAAAATCCTTCTATTTTATGTTTTTTTTTAAATAGAGATTTCCCAGTTAGTGTAGAGACATCTGTCATTAAAAGATGCATTTCCAGAGTGCAGAGGAAACCATCAATAAAAGATGACCTTTTAAGAAAACCCCCACAATCATCATGAACTCTTTAACAGTGCCATAGCTCTTGGGAGTAAAGCATTCAGACATGCTGGGTCAACTCAAATTTCCCGTGCCTCAGTCAGCTGTCACCAGGTCCTCAGTCGGGTGAGACAGAATCAGTAAGTCAGAAAATTAATAAGTTAGTGGGCTTAAAACAACCTCAGTAAAGCTGGGCTCTGTGCAGCAATCCATTTCTGTTCTTGCAATTCTTGTGATGAATAAAGTGACATGGTACGCAACCACCCAAATTGTGGACATCAACCTATACACTTATTTGCTGGACCAGTGGAAATTTTAGGAACAAATGAGGAAAAGTGCAGACCATGGACAAAGAGCTCAACAACACAACACAGTTGTCCATGAACTACACATTTATCTAGCAAACGTCTATGTAGATGTCCACCATTTGGGTGGCTGAGTACCACATCACCTTTGTCAATATTGTTGTTTCTTCTGACTCTTGCCTGCAACAAGGCACAATCTGCAATGCAAAAGCATTGCAGATGGTGCCTTCTTGCATTCTAGAGATATGGGGGGGGGGGGGGGGGGGAATGTTGGAACGGACTGTACAGAAATACCAAAAATATAAACCAGAACACAAATCAGTACTCGTAACCTTTTGGTCCACAGATTATCATCACTCTTATCCAAGTAAAAATATCCACAAGGTTATGTCATATTTATGGAATCATCCATCATGGAATAAATCTATTCAATGTACCACTCTTGCACTCTTTAAACTGAAAAAAAAGAGAAAAATAAATTATTATTCAATTTACCATTTCATGTCTTTTGTTATTAATAAAACATCTTTAACTCTTAGATAATATTTGCAAACAAATTCCTGAATGACTTTTCTTCTTTTTTTGGTGCCAAAAACCTAGTTTATGAATCCTCATTGCAACCAGCTCAACAAGTTTGTTCCAGTGAGGGGTCAAAAGCTGTGTTTTCGAGACAAAAGATGAAACTAGAGGTAGCCGTCTACAGTTGACAAATACAACACCCCCCCCCCCCCCCCCCCCCCATACTGTAACCTTTGTAATATATTACATTAAATTAATGCAGCAACTGTTGGTATTATTTATTCCAATAATACATATAAGATTACCTGTATTTGATGAAATGTCAAGTTCGGTTTCAGACAGGATTTTAAGTTCAAGGTCATTGTGATCCTGATCTTTCGCACAATGACCTTAAAATATGTACGGTTCTTCCTCTCAACATGCTCACCCCACATGCCAAGTTGCGTTTTGATTGGGTTATTGTGTCAAAGGAAGAGGTCACAAAAATAAATGGCTTATTGGTTGAGCATGATGAAAGGAAGAACCCCAAGTTAAATATCAATCGAGAAAGCAAAATTTCAATTTCAGAAGCCCACACAGGTAAATGTTTACTTTCAGGGTCATTGTGACCTTGCCTTTGGTGGAATAACCTTAAAATGAACAGGGTTCTTCCACTCATCATGCCTAACCCACATGCCAAATTTGGCTTCAGTCGCCCAAGTGGAATTTTAGTTGAGAGTGAAACCAACTCTATCTACAGACCGATGGACGAACAGCACCACTTCTATATCCCCCTTGAAAAAATTTGTGGGGAATAAAAATTAATGAAGGGTTAACCCTTTACCTAACCTGAAAAGCAGACGACACTTGCAAAAAAAATTCTTGAATAACTAATTTTTTTCATTTTTTGTCTCAAAAACATAGGTTATGACCCCTCGTTGGAACGAGCTCAACGAGCTCATTCCAACGAGGGGTCATAACCTATGTTTTTGAGACAAAAAATGAAAATATTTTGAAAATTAATTGGCGATTTTTGAGAATAGCGCTGGCCGGTTTTGGCCGTTGGGTAAAGGGTTAACAACAACAGGCTTAAGGACAAAGTTGGAACAACTAATCCAGGATGGAAAAAAAGACCATCATCTGGCATTTGCTCTCTGTAACCTTGACATTGGAATATGTAGTAATATGAATAATAAATATCCTTTACATTATCAAGTCACAACTCAATTACAGCTACGACAAAAAAGGCGATCCATGATCTCCACAGTACAAGTTGGTTTGGGGGAACACAATGGCACAGACAATCAAGATGTTCAGGACAGATGCATGATGTATTTTCGTAAAGTTTTCTCCAATGCTATTCAATGAGTAAGAAATGAAATCAAGGAATGGATAAACAATGGTTTCACAAGATACTGACCCTGATGAGACGGAAACAAATCACTACAGCTGCATGTATAATTTACAAACTGACAAGTTGAAAAAAAAACAGATTGATGCACTACTAATATGAACCCAAAATACAAGGCATGCTAGTGATAGTTGGTCACAATGTAATATGAACCCAAAATACAAGGCATACTAGTGATAGTTGGTCACAATGGAGGAAAACTCCATCAAACTAGAGGTGTGACTGTCCTATCAGGGCCTGTCCATACCCCCCTGCCGACATGATTATTCTAAGACGAAAAGGAGCATAACTCTAGCACAAACAGTCCAATTGAAACCATCATCGCAGGTGCATAGGTTCCCATGGTAGAGAATATCCATACCAAGTTTCAAAGGAATCGACCCATAAACATGAGAAAATCTCGGGGACAAAATTCACCCATTCCAAGATGGAAAGGGGCATAACTCTGGAAAAAAACAGTCCAATGGAAACTATAATTGCAGGTGCACAGGTTCCCCATTGTAGTGAACCTCCATACCAAGTTTCAAAGCAATTATTACTTATTATTTATATATTGGTGTTTAAGGTCACATATTTTTGCACAATGGCTAATCATGACCACATGAGTATCAACTCAAGACCAAGGGTGAGCGTTAATAAGCCATGTTGCCCATTTTAGAGAGGGTTTGCACCTCCAAAGCATTGGTGACAGGCTCTGTTTTACTGGTAAAATAGGACCCAGTTTACCGCAGTGAACAGGCACTGCTTCACTTCCCGGGGTTCCCATGGGGATTCAAAGGAATTGACCCATAAACATCTGGAAAAAATTTCTTTACATAATTCTAGGCAATTCAGGCATTCTTAGACCAAAGGGGGCATAACTCTGGTAAAAAAAAGTCTGATCGAAACTTTTTAAGATGTTTGTGGGTCAATTCCTTTGAAACACTTGAAACTTGATACAGATGTTCGCTACCATGGATCCTGTGCACCTGCAATTAGAATGCATAAATTTTGTGTAGAATTTATAAGATGACAATGGGCATAACTCTGGCAAAAGTCAGGCCAAAACTATAAACGCACGAGCACAGGTTCCAAAGGTAACAAGAGCGCACGTATCGCTGAAGCAATACAATGTCCCCTACTGGACTAATGAGCATTAATAATTATACGAATGTTATAACCTAGTTTTGATCAGCATGAATTCCGTTGGAAGCATTTCCAAAAAAAAGTCCAGAAAACTGATATTTTGGCACTTTTCCATATTTCCAGGGGGCATAACTCACACAAGAATAATGCAGACAGCATGAAACTCAAACTTGATCTGTAAGTCATCATTCTATAGTACTTTACCAAGAATGAAATCATTTGGTTGAAGCATTTCCAAAACAAGAGGCCCCACATGGCCTTAATCGCTCACCTGACAAAGTGACTCTAAGAAGTATTTTAGGTCACCTTCACCATGTCATGCCTCATCAACATTAACTGGTTGAGTGATAGATTTTGTTTGAAGTTCAACATTTGTTACCTAAAATTAGTTTTATTTAAAATCATTGGTGTGTGGCCAATCTCCAATGATTTTTAATAAAGCAAATTTATCTCTGCAGACAAACTGGTTTAGCATGAAGCACAAACAAGGAATGTGAAGAGATAGCCTTGGACATCTCTCCCCAACTGTGGATATCTTCCATGTGCTACATGTACATATTTGCATGCAAGAAAACAAAAATTTTCACAAATTTTCCAAAATATTAGTTTTTTTTATCATCATTGGAACAAGCTCAAATAGCTTATTCCAATAGGGGTATGGGAAGATCAGGTATATTTTTGAGACAGAAATGTGAATATATAAATAATGGTGTTTTTTTGTGAATGATGCTGGAGAATTTTGCGTAAAGATATGGTAAATGGTTTGTTCTAGATACAGAATGATGCAAAAGTATTTAAATTTGATTAGGCAAGTTGTTCCTATAATGCATTTAAAAATTGAAGTAACTGTTTTTTTGCTGACGAACTTTTAGATGTGTGTGTTTGTGTGTGTGTGTGTGTGTGTGTGGGGGGGGGGGGGGGGGGGGGGGGTAAGAGTGTTCTTGCAAACAAAATTCCTGAATAAATGGAAAATTTTATTTTTTGTGTGAAAGACATAGTGCGTGAATGTTGATTGGAACAAGCTTAGAGAGCTCATTTTAATGTGAAGTCATAAAGCTGTGTTTTACGTACGAAATTCTGGAATAACTAAAAAATTGCTTTTTTGACTCAAAAAGCATGGTGTGCGACCTCTCATTGGAATGAGCTCAAAAAGCTCATTCCAATGGGGTATTTACAAGCGATAAGTACATGTATGTTTAAGAGACAAAAATTAAAATTTGAATAGCGATTTTTGCGAAGAATGCTGACAAGTTTTGGCAGTTATGCTGGTAAAAAGGTAAGATATGCAAAGTGGTTGTTTTTTAGAGGCGACATTTAATTAAGGGGAATTAACCCTTGATTACTGAGGTAACTTCTAAAAGTACTGAAATTTCATGAAGCAATGTGAATAACAGACAACAGTTGCCTAAAAATTTCATGAATAACTAAAATTTTTATTCTTTTGTCTCGAAAACATGGCATATGACCTTTGTTGGAATGAGCTGAATGCGTGTGTTCCAATGAGGGGTCATAAAATTTGAACGGAGATTTGAGTGAATAATGCATTAGTACTGCTAGATTTGGGTAAACGGTTCACCCTGGATACCACCCCTTCTATAGTAGATCTTTTCTGCAAATTTTGTCTAAGATTCTATCAACTTTACAAATAAATACGTTCATGAATCACAATCAGATCCACCCCACAATGTTGCATACCAAATATCAAAAGATTCTGCCTGCTGGATCTGGAGAAGAAGATTTTCAAAGAAATTTGCCGGAAATGCAGTAAGTTCAAATTTGGGCTCCTATACTGAGCCCAAATATAAACCCAGAGGGCCGATTTGAACAAACTTGAATCAGATCCACCCCACAATGTTGCATACCAAATATCAAAAGATTCTGCCTGCTGGATCTGGAGAAGAAGATTTTTTAATGTTTTTCCCATTGCCTACAGTGTTAAAAAGTGCTGACTCAGCACTTTTTCAAAGTCCCGAAACTGTACCCTATGATAAAACCGATGGCAATTTTTTTTTACCAATCCTTTCTGTTGGTCCTAAGGAAGCTGCACACCAAATAAAAATTCTCAGTGCCGTGCAGTTTTGGAGATATGGGCGTTTTAAATTTTTTCTATTTTTAGCTCCTGCGGTTCCCACGGGGCTGCGGGAAAATTTTTTTTTGCATAAATCAAGTACTCATGACCCAATACGCCCTCACATAAAATTTCGTTCAAATCAGCCTCTCGGTTTGGAAAATAGAAATTTTGGGCGGGGCAAAAAATTTTGCCCCTCCCATAATGACGCCAAGTATAGCACACCAAATATCAAGTCTCTGCTACTGCTGGTTCATGAGAAGAAGATTTACAAAGATTTTGGTGCCCCTTGGGGGCATGGCACCACCCAGGAGGAGGGGCAACTTCATTTGAACAAATCTGAATTGGCATTAGGTAATAAACATTTAGCCAACATTTGAATAAAATTGGGCTACTGGTTTAGGAGGAGAAGTCAATAATGTAAAGTTAACGCCGGACGGACGACGACGGACGCCGGACAGAAAGTGATTAGTAAAGCTCCCCTTGAGCTTCGCTCAGGTGAGCTAAAAAAGTCTGGAAAACTAAAGTATAACTGAGACTGACGGATGGACAGAGTACAAATGAAACTTGATCTGTAAGTCATCGTTCTGTAGTAGGTTACCAAAAATGAAATCATTCTGTTGAAGCGTTTCCAGAAAAAGTCCGGAAAACTGATATTTTGGCGCTTTTCCATACATTTCCAAGGGCCATAACTCACAAGAATAATGCAATCAGCATGAAACTCAAACTTGATCTGTAAGTCATCGTTCTATAGTAGTTTACCAAAAATGAAATCATTCCGTTGAAGCATTTCCCAAAAAAACTCCAGAAAACTAAAGTGTGACTGACAGACTGACGGATGGATGGACGGAGTGCAAACCTGTAGTTCCCTCCGGCGATGCCGGTAGGGGACTAATAAACATCCATACCAAGTTTCAAAGAAATCGACCCATGAACATCTGAAAAAATCTCTGGAGAAAATTCTAGGCCTGATATTTCAAGTTATTCTAGAAAAAATATTCCAACTGGAACTATAATCGCAGATGCACAGGTTCCCATAGTGGTGAATATTTGTATCAAGTTTCAAGCAGATTGGTCCATAAACGTCTGAGACAATCTCAGGACAAAACAAGAGCTGGACTATCATCTGCCGCATACCCCCCACGTGGTCTACCGCCTAGTGTGGGCATACCTATGACCAACAAATACTATTTATGAATATTCTCGTACGGACTAACAGACGGATGCACAGATGGATGGACGCAATCCTGTATACCCTCCTCCCCTTCACTTTCTTCGAAAGTTTTCAACAATTTCTAAGTCAAAAGGTATGGTAAATTGTTTGGTGTTTGGAAGTTTTATGCAATGAGGCAGAAGCCTCTGTCATAGGCAAACTGAAATCCGATAACCCATACCTGAGATACAGGCTGAACAGACAAGTAATGTCGATTTCCCATTTCTAAGTCAAAAAAGGGGGATAACTCTAAAAAGGAGAATGTGAGAAATATCATTGAATCCTTTTTTTAAAGCCTACACCATAAGCAGTGTTCACAGCAAATTTCATTGCAATAGAACATTCGATATCCAAGATACAGGCTGAACAGACAAAATTTGGCACGGATGGACACAATTTCAAAGAGAATATTAAAAAAAAAAAAAAAAAAAAAAAAAAATAGTGTGGGCATACCTATGGCCAACAAATATTATAGAAAATGAAAGTGTCAATGACACTGTAGCTCAACTTGTCAAGACAAAGACGTACATGTATAGTATGTGACATAGCAATGACAAACATCTAGGTAATGACCTGATAACAAAGGTACATATAAAGTATTGTAATGGTCTGTAGATAAATACTGAGCGTTGCCTGTAACAAATGTATAGGTAAAGTATTGTAAAGGTGGGTGACAGTCAGACGCTAAACTAGAAAAAAATCTTTTGAGTCCCAGAGTGGGTCAGACTGAACCCCAAAATATTTGTTCTCATAGCACAGTGATAACAAAGGCACCCCAAAACACACTCATTCCTGTCCCAAGGTGAAAACAAAGGTACCCAAGAAGTTTTGTGAAGATCAGTTCACAAATATGAGCTGTGTAAAAGTTGTGACAAAAAACTGATTGGACCTAATTTCGGTACAAAATGGCCACTGGCAGCCATCTTTATTTATGAACCGATCTTCACGAAACGTCTTGGGTACCTTTGTTATCACCTTGGGACGAGAACGAGTGTTTCTGGGTGCGGTCCAAAATTTCAGACTCTAGCCCGAGCCGTATTGACATGTGTACTTACTGTGTGTAAGCAGCACTGAAAAAATCAAAGCTCATCTAATTTGCATAATTTCTGCACGAGAAAAAAACCCGTATTATATGTGATGTATCCCATGGTACTAAACATTTATACAAAACTTTATTCAAATCAGAACTTTCATACAGAAGTTCTGTACAAAAAACTGATTTTTGCATCATCGGTACAAAATGGCCGCTGGCAGCCATCTTGAACTTCGGACCACACCTAAAAACACTCGTTCCCGTCCCAGGGTCATAACAAAGGTACACAAGAAGTTTCGTAAAGATTGGTTCATAAATACGACCTCTAGCCCGAGCCATAGCTAATTGTTGACATACGGACAGATGGACGACGGGCCATGACAATAGCTCAAATTTGACTTCGTCAAAGTTGAGCTAAAAAATAATTTACTTAAGTTATTAAAGTTATGTATATTCTCGGATGGACTCACACACGGTTGCAGACAGACGGATTGACGGACAGACGCATGTAATCCAGTATAACACCATTTTCTTCGAAAGTGGGGGTATAATTATGTTTATGGACATCCGGACATACACATGATTGATCCATTGTGTCGGTTTGTCATTGTGGGGTTAACTGAGTACTACTGTAAAGTGCCCCTCTGGGAGGATAAAAACTGGTACAATCTGGGGTTTTTTGGTCCAATTACTTAGAAATTTTAGAAATAACACTGTGGGGTTCAATCCAAAAATAACTAACCCCCAAGAGGTGATTAAAACTGATAGAAATCAAATGCATTGTGGGATTAACCCCATATGAAAAAAAACCCACTTAATGCAGCATTGTACTTGCAAATGACACCACAACGTACCTCTGCTAAGAACGGACAAGGTGGTTCAGTATACCCCCCCCCCCCCCCACAACTCATTGCGGGGGGGGGGGGGGGGGGGGGGGGGGGGGGGTTAACAGGTGCAGCTGGACAAATTTCAATGATTGTGTACAAGCCTGCAAATACATTTTTTTTCTCCCTGGATGCATGTCATGTCAGATGAATGATCTGACCTTTAATTTATTCTTTAATCTTTAATCTTGACTCAAGATTGTCAAGGTTTAGCTGGTGACCTGTATTTTGCATGGGCCAATTTCCAATTTTGCCTTCAACAGGGTGAACGTTCTTCATTTTTGGGCATATAAATAAAACACCTCCAAATCTTCATTTCAAGCAAAAAAAAAAAATTCAACAAATAACCCCACCCTCACCCCCTTCCCCTGATGGTCCCCATTTGAGCAAACGTTAATGTTATGTACAGAGATTTATATGTAAGTAATGTTTATCACAATTCATTTAACTGGTAGAGTGCTGGAAACCTAAATTTTGGCTTTATTCATAACTCTGGTGAAAATAAAAGGACCATGTGCATTTTCAAACTTAACCTGCATTACCTCCCAAATAAGCCGTACACCAAATTGCCCTCTCCTGGGTGCACAAAGATAAGTATAACACTTTTGAAAAACACAGATTCAAAATTGAAGGATGCGTGCGTATTTATGCTCGAGTGTCACAGCGCAGGGAAAATCAGAAGGTTATCTCATTTTTTTTTGTTTTCATTTCAGAGGTTTCGTACCTCTTTTTCTGTCATGTAAACTGTAAAACACACGACTGTGGAATAATTCAGGTGACCCTCACAAGTTCAGTATCATAAATCCATGGAGGATATCGTAACGTCACCAACAACAGAGTTTATTACTTCCTCAGTTCCTGGTGTGACAACGTACGCGCTTTGGATTGGGACGATTCGCGGGTTAAGTTGCTCAAAATCTCAATTTATGTTGGTGGTTACTGTATCACAACGTCATCTTTCGTCAGTTACACAAGGCATCACTGAACAGCCTAACCCAGGTTATTTATAAACCTCTGTTGTGTTTACTTTCACTTTCGGTTGTCATGATATTAGATAATCAATCTGATTTTTTGTGAATTTCCACGAATATTCGAAACATCACCATCACCTGCCCACGAGAATTATTTGATTGGTTTCATTTTTCACCGGGTATGTACAGTTTCTATTACTATTCAAACATTGCCCCATAATGGGCCATTTCAAAACCAACTTATATTCCCATTTAACGACAACGGATAATCAAAGAACTTAAATTAAGTGATAACCACGTGGAGTGACAGTATTCCCTCAACACAAATTCGATAGGCATGAATACTGACGTACAATTTCCGAAAGCCGTCCCCATCTAAGAGTGTTCACAACTTTTTTATTTACCGCATCAAGAGTAATTTCGAATGCGATGAATAAAAAAATTGAAGATAAAAAATTGTGTTATCCCAGGACCATTTAGAAAATCTTCAATTGGCATCATGTACTGTACAGCTGGCTCAGGTGCAATGAACTGAAATTCAAAATTTATCTGATGGGATGAACTTGAAGGGGATGAAGTTGAACCATGACTGGCTTGTGACAGTTGTGAGTTGTTGGGACAGACGACTTCAACACAGTACTGAGTAACTTTCGAAGTAACATGTATTACAACTATCCAAATTACGCAATGCAACTTTGTGAGTAGAGCATGTCTGGTCACAGTGTTGAACTGCATTCATATGATATATCATGGTTCAACTGCCTTCCATGTCAAAAAAAAATTAGGAGAGCCATTGGCTCTCCTAGATCATTTCAGGAGAGCGATTTTTAGCCTCCCTAAATTTTTCAGAATGCCAGGCCTGAACGATCAACATCTCAAATGCAACCACAATAGGAGTTATAGCTTCGTACATAAAAGAAAACTAAAGTTATTGCATGGAAACCAAAAAATCTCTTTATAGTAATGGTGACCTTGACCTTTGACCTATTGACCCCAAATACAATCCCAATGATTGACATCTTGAATGCAACCACAGTATGCAGTTATAGCTTCGTACACAAAACTAAAGTTATTGCACGGAAACCAAAAATCTATTTATAGTAAAGGTGACCTTGACCTTTTGATCCAAAACACAATCCCAACCATCGACATCTCGAATGCAACCACAAAATGAAGTAATAGCTTCGCTCACAAAAGAAAACGAATGTTACTGCACGGAAACCAAAAATTATATTTATAGTAACAGTGACCTTGACCTACAGACCAAGAGCAATCCCAATCATCCCATTACAAGCAGCCTAAGGACAAAGTGATTACTATAAACCACCCCCACCCCCTTTTTTTTTAAAGGGGTTATAATAAGAGAATTGTTTGTTTGTTGGTGGTTAACGTCACATATTTATGCACCATGGCTAATCGTGACACAACATGGAGATGAAGTCAAGTTTAGTCAATCGTTGATCTACATGTTGCTCATTTTAGAGGACTTTCACCCCAAGCATTGGTGACTGGGTCCTATTTTACTAGTAAAGCGGAACTGGTTTACCACAGTAAACAAGTGTTGCTTACTTCCCGGGAATTAAAGGTTTAAGGAGAGCTATTACAGCTCTTAAGGAGAGCAATTACAGCTCACCTTAAATTGATTTTGCAGGAGCCATGGAGGGCGGGAGCTATAGCTCTCCTCAAAAGACCAAGCCTGTCCAGAAGTACAGGTGCTGCATCATAAAGGCTTCATACACAGCAGATATGCTTCATATTATCTTTGAAGTAAATTTAGTCTCTAAGGATTTTCCTTCTTACAATGTATGGGAGTGCCTGTAGGTTCTCTGGCTTCCTCCACCTGTAAAACTGTCCGACACTAAGTGACCCTGGCTGTCGAAAGTGTCTTTAAACCACAATGAATAAATAACCTCCAAAAGCAGAGTTTCAAAAAAATCATTTCTTAGTTCATGGGATATAACTTGATAAAAATTGTTGCAGACTGAAAATTCTTTGCTGTGCACATGTTCACTCGTTAGTGGTTATGTTTCCGAAATTTCATCCAATTCTCTTACAAAATATAGAAGTTGTTGTATACACATAATTTATCTATACTATATTTTAGAATATGTGTGTGTGTGTGCGTCTGTCTGCTATAGAAATGAATATGGGGCCACCCCAAGTGTCCAAAATGGGTCTACTAGGAGTACTTTTTTATGGCGTAGTCATCATCAGGGTTAAAAAAGTGTTTGGGGTGGGGTTGTAGAGGGGCACCAAAAGTTATGACCAAATTTTTCTCACCGATATAGGTCTTCAAAGGGGTCTACTACTAGGAGTAATTTTTTACCAGGAATCTAATGGTGAGGTTTAAAAAAGTGCTCGGGTGGGGTGGGGGTGTACAGGGGCACCAACAGTTATGACCAAAATTTTTCTCACCAATACAGGTCTTCAAAGGGGTCTACTAGGGGTAATTTTAATACTCTCCTCAGCCTGAGCAATGCCGGGTAACCCTGCTAGTATATTTTAAATTGAAGGGGAGATAACCTTGATACTATTGTTGAGGATTACGCAATTTTTAAAGGCCTGATGAGAAATGTTCAAACAACCGTACTACTTACAGCCTTGGTAATTCACCCTCAGCAATCAGCAGTGCCGAGGAAAATGTAAATATATCCACAGTAAAAATACTGCAGAGGACGGCTTCGTCAGAAAGCCTTGTGGTGGCAGAAACTGCACAACTTCCAGGTTAGGAATAAAACCATGTGGGTTGCACTACACTTTGGTGTTAATCTTACAATTTACAGTACAGAATGCACTATAACCACTAGAAACTATGTGTTCTGCTTCTTCTATGTTGATAATACCAGAAAGTGACATCAGTGTCTGGAAAGCTCTTACAGAGATTTAACCCTTTACCCAACGCAGACGATATCAAAATTTATTATTTTAAATATTTTTTTAAATTTTTCAAAAAATTTCAACAAAACCATATCATGTGACCACTCGTTGGAACGAGCTCGACGGGCTCGTTCCAACGAGGGGTCACATGATATGGTTTTGTTGACATTTTTGGAAAAAATAATATTTTTTCAACTGCTGAATTTGCATATTACGTGGGCGGATGCGGGCGATTCGTTGGGTAAAGGGTTAAGACACTGATGTCAGAGTCTGGTCTTATCAACATAGAAGCAGCGAGATACTTAGTTTGTGATTATGCTGCATATTATTTTCACTCATACTTTTTTCTCGGCATTCACATGGTTCATAATATTGGCATGATCTAATTGAGTGAAAGATTCTGAACATTGGATTGTGATTATATACACATGTATCTCAAACTACTATCACGTTAAAGTTACTTGAAAGTTTTCAATTCACCGCATACTACATAAATGGCAATTGAGACTATGCCTGCCCCCCTGATGATTTTTACACAATCGAACAGGCCTCACAGTAATTGCCGCAGAGAAAACAAGGATGAATTACCAGGACTGCTGCTTGTTAGAGCTACATTCAGCAAAGTTACAGAGACTTAACCCATTTTCCCATTCATGACAAATTTTACGCATGCAGTGTATTTTTTCGGTTTCAATTTGCTAACCAATAACTAAGAAAATTAAAGTTGTCCATGTCAGATGATTTTTTTCTAGTATTGTGATGCCACCACAGAAATAATGCCCTGATTTTCTGGAAAACTAGGGAGCCCAAATATCAACCTAGGGATTTGACTTGAACAAACTTGAAAGATGTTGTATACCATATATTAAAAGATTCTGACTAGTGGTTTTGGAGAAAAAGATTTTGAGAATATTACCCCCACCCCCGTAGGGAACACAAATATTAACCCAGGGACTTTTAAATTGAATATGAACCCTAAAAGGATGCTGTATACCAAACCTCACGAAGCAGATTTTTAAAGATTATTCCTCATAGTGGACTAAGTTAAAATTCTGGCTCCAGTAGAGAGCCCATATATGAACCCAGGGACTTGATTTGAACAAACTTTGGTCTGACCTCCCTAAGGATGCTGAATACCAAATAGCAAAAGATTCTAACAGGTGGATCTGAAGAAGATTTTTCAAGATTATTAGCTCACCTGACTGAAAGTCAGGGTGAGCTATTCTGATCACTTTTCGTCTGGCGTCCGGCGTGAAGGTGGTGTTTGGGCTTTTTCTCCCAAACCACTGGCCGCATATTAATGAAATTTCATGTGAATAGGGGTTATATAAGGGCATTTTGATTTTTTGTCAAATTAGGTTTCGGCTCACACTGAGCAGAGGGATGGGGCAAAAATGCTCCAATTCTTAAAAAATCTTCTCAAGAACCAGCAATAGCAGAGACTTGATATTTGGTATGCAGCTTTCTTTGGAGGTGTAGACTCAAGTTTGTTCAAGAGAAGTTGGAGGGGCTATATTTGATGATGTTAAAGGAGGGGCAAAAATTTTGGCCCCGCCCCAAATTTCTATTTTCCAAACCGCGAGGCCGATTTGAACCAAATTTTATGTGAGTGCTTATTGGGTCATAAGTACCTAATTTATGCAAAAAATTTTTTTCCCATAGCTCTGTGGGAACCACAGGAGCTAAAAATAGAAAAAAATGAAAACGCCCATATCTCCAAAACTACACGGCACTGAGAATTCTTATTTGTTGTGAAGCTTCCTTAGGACCAACAGAATGGACTGGTAAAAAAAAATTGCCATCGGTTTTATTATGGGGTACTTTTTGGGGACTTTGAAAAAGTGCTGAGGCAGTATTTTTTTAACACTGTGGGTAATGGGAAAAACATAAGACTACTTTTCTCTGAAACCACTTCTCCAAAAGCTTTCAAATTTCACATATAACATCTTTGGAAGATTGTTTCACATGTTTATTGAAATCAATTGCCTGGGTCGATATTTGGGCTCTCTGTGGGAGCCCAAATGTTTAAATTAGTGCAGTTGGATTAATATTCTTTAAAAATCTTTTTCTTCAAATCTAACAATAAGAATCTTTTGATATTTGGTATGCAGCATCCTTAGGGGGGTGAGATTCAAGTTTGTTGTAGCCAAATCCCTGGGTTCATATTTAGGCTGAAAATTTGGGGTCCCGTTGCGGACTTCGAAATTTTGGACCAAAATCCAAAAAAAAAATTTTTTTGTTTTTTCTGCGTTTCGGTCAATTTTAAGACAAAAAATTTTTTTTTTTTTTCCCCCTGAAAATTTGGGGTCCGGGTGGGACTTCGAAAATTTCAGACCAAAATCAGTAATTTTATTTTTTGTTTTTTATGCGTTTCTGTCAATTTTAAGACAAGAAAAAATTTATTTTTTTTTACACCGAAAATGTGGGGTCCGTGTGGGGCTTTGAAAATTTTGAACGAAAATCCGGAAATTAGTTTTATCGTTTTTTATGCGTTTTAAGAAGAAGAAAAAAATTTAGGCTGAAAGTATTTTGTTTGGGAAAAAAATCTGTTTTTTATGCGTTACCTCAATTTTGAGACGTAAAAGTGCAGGAACTGAAAATAGAAGGAAAATCCTGTGTATTGTGTGGGCACAATCACTTCATCTAGTTGGTATATGCTTTTCTTGGGAGGGGGCGTATGCAGCTTATTCAAGTCAAGTCCCTGGTTTGATACTTAGACTACCAAGTCACGTGATCGCCCTCAGGCCCCCTGGGGCCTCTTGTTCCTTATATTGCAGCAAGTTAAAATTTGGGCTCCCTTAGACAGCCCAAATATTGACACAGACACTCGATTTGAACAAACCTGAATCTGACCCCCTAGAGATGTTGTATACCAAATATGAAAGCATTTTGACTGGTGGGTCTGATGAAGATTGTTGAAAAAATATTCTCATATTGCACCAAGTTAAAATTCGGGCTACCATAAGGAGCCCAACTATTGGCCCATGGAGCCCTACTATTGGCCCAGGGACCAGATTTGAACAGACTTGAATCTGACCCCCTTAAGAGATATTGTTTATCAAATATCAAAAGATGGTTCTGAAGACATTACGTGTCTGAGTTCTGTTAATCAAGGGTAATTTAGATCAGTCAGCCTATAAATAGATTCTGTCAATCATTGAGTGCAATGGAACTATTTCAGTCTCCATGGTAATAAACAAGCTGGCTGTCCGTGTTGAGATGAGTGAGGAACCAGACAGAAAATTGGGATTGTTGAGAGTATTATAACACAAACCAGTAATTTACATTAAATTATCATTTTTTTACGATCATTATGTACATTATCAAATGTAGACTTTAGAAACATGACAGGTGTGTACAAGTACAAGGAAAATAAAAATTAACGTCAGCAGTATAATTAGACAGGCATAACTTATAGAATAAATCAAGTTTTTAAATTTAAAAAAAATGTCGATTGGATCACCGATCCAATGTCGAGTTGTGACAGCACAAAAGTGGGTTTAATCATTATCAACTTATCGTCCAGAAACCCAATTGTTTACAATTTACAATGTGAGGGGTCACTGAGACCTTGACCTTTGACCTAGTGATTCAGAAATAAATAGGGCTCTTTCTTGCACCAATGCCAACCTACCTATGAAGTTTCACGAGCATAGGTGGAATCATTGTCAAATTATCATCTGGAAACCAATTGTCTACGATTTATTATGTTCAAGGTCACTGTGACCTTGGCCTTTGACCTAGTGAGCCCAAAATAAAGAGTGGTCTTCCACTCACCTAGGCCAACCTACCTTTGGAGTTTCGTGGATGTGGGTTGAACCGTAGTCAAGTTATCATCCGGAAACCAATTGTTTACAATTTACTATGTTCAAGGTCACTGTGACCTTGACCTTTGACCAAGCAAGTCCAAAATTAATAGGGTTCTTCCCCTCACCGATACCAACCTACCTCTGGAGTTTCATGAACATGGGTTGAACCATTATCAAGTTGTCATCCTGAAACCAATTGTTTACGCCCAACCGCCCGCCCGACATTCATCAAACTGTAAGTCGAGTTTGACTTCGTCACAACTCAACTGAAAAAACAAAAACTGCAGAATTACCTTCTGCTTTGTTGACAAACTGGTTAACTTGACTAGTGTCTGATCAATCTACGGCGAAATTTGGAAAGTTGTATGATGAAATCTTCTGGATGCGAATTTCGAGCAAGACTTTATTCATCAAAGTTGTCATTACTTACTTTCTGCCTGTCACTTCGTAAGTTTGATACATTATCTATCCAAGACACAAAGGAAAATGCGCGAAACAAATGTGTTTACAAATTAAATCCGAAATTGAATTTCTATCAAAATAGAAACCTGGGGAAAAATATTATCGATCGGCTGAGAGATGCGATGCCATTATTCATATTTAGACGCATTAGGCCATTAATATAATGATAACACTTTGGCGGGCCGCTGATTTATCGCGGTTCTCGGGTGAGAAGGCCTTGCTTACCCCATGTGCTCCCAACTGCCTCCCTATTCCCACACTTCTTTTCTCCTTCCAACACTCGGAGATGAACTTCTCGATGACATCCCTTGCCCCATTCTTCCCAATCTCTCAGATTGACTTATTAACTGGTAGAGTGCTAATTATTTTTGGTTCTTGAAATTTCTTTGTGCATATTTGCCTTATTACAATTTATGGGAGAGTGCCAGAAGGCCAGAGGGCACTCTCCCAAAAATTGTAACATGGCAAATCCTAACAAATAAAATATCATTTTAAAGATAATATGAAGCACATCCACAGGATATGAAGCCTTTAAATTGTGGTACTGGCACCTCAGAATAAAGCCCAAATATGGGCTTCCCGCACTCGACCAGTTAACACTCTTCTTTGAGACTCACTAGCCACATGTCCTTCATTCTCTCATCCCACTTCCCCATTATACTCCCAGTGAATATTATTCTTTTAAACTGGTATTTTGGGTTATAGGCTTGCTTGGCTCTTATAGTCAATGACAGCCCGATATGTTATGTGACTTTTACTTATAGTCAATGACAGCCTGATATGTTATGTGACTTTTACTTATAGTCAATGACAGCCCGATATGTTATGTGACTTTTACTTATAGTCAATGACAGCCCGATATGTTATGTGACTTTTACTTATAGTCAATGACAGCCCGATATGTTATGTGACTTTTACTTATAGTCAAGTCAATGACAGCCCGATATGTTATGTGACTTTTACTTATAGTCAATGACAGCCCGATATGTTATGTGACTTTTACTTATAGTCAATGACAGCCCGATATGTTATGTGACTTTTACTTATAGTCAAGTCAATGACAGCCCGATATGTTATGTGACTTTTACTTATAGTCAATGACAGCCCGATATGTTATGTGACTTTTACTTATAGTCAATGACAGCCCGATATGTTATGTGACTTTTACTTATAGTCAATGACAGCCTGATATGTTATGTGACTTTTACTTATAGTCAATGACAGCCCGATATGTTATGTGACTTTTACTTATAGTCAATGACAGCCCAATATGTTATGTGACTTTTAGTTATTAAGCATTTATATTATAGTTGGAGATTACGAAAGTGCTAGTGAGAAATATTGTAAAACGAGTACTGGGAGATTGGAAGGGACAATGGGGTTGGGATGATGTGTGTGGGACAGGGGGAATGAAGGCCTCCTCAGCAGGGGGGAGCGGTAAATTAATGAACATCTTATGTCAGAATTAAAACTTTTATTTTATGAGTAGGCTTCAGAATAAAACTTACAATCATTTGGCAAGTAAGTTTAATTCTGAAACTTACGAGTATAAAAATTTGGAACGCAGGCGGCAACGAATGAATACAGTTCGCAAATATTTTCCCATAGACTTGATGAATTGGACATTTTGCATTACAGTGTTGGAGTTTGGGCCTCAAGCAAGACAGCAAGGGTGTAGCCATGGAGGGTCATATGACCCCCCCCCCCCCCCACCCCCCGAATCCCAAAGGTCCGCAGCCAATATTCTCCAAAGCAATCAAATACATGCCTACACTGAAGTTGATTCACTTTCCCTCAACACGAAATCTTTGATCACTGACAATATCAAATATTGAATACCCCCCCGCCCCCCAACCCACCATCACCGGTCCACCACCGATGGCCAACAGTCAAGTTGGAAATTATGGGAAGGGGTCAATAATATCTCCACCTCCACCTCTAGGCAAGGCTTGGCCCCTGGCCAAGTTTTCCAGTCTTTTTAGTTGCCAGACATTCTCATCCTGAGTAGCATTGTGGGCGACCCCGCCTAAACAAAATGCTGGCTACACCCAATAATGGACGACCTAATATAAAGTCCATAGATTTCTATACTATACTAACTCCACACAAGTATGGTTAGCATAGGCTGAAAATAAGTGCTCCAGCAACGCGCATAATGCCAAAGTACATGGCGTCACCATGTCGCCCATGTGGGCAATCGGGATTAAGTGCCTTGGCCAGTAGTCTTCCTTTACTAAAAACCGGACATTTCCATTCACGTGAAGATGTGCGTTGTTTATTGAGGAAAATCACACATCTATCCTCGAATTCATGTCTTTGGGAGGAAGTTGGCTTCCATGGCAAAAATGACCTCCAATACGCATGCCAACATGTTGGTTTTGTCATTATGCCATGCTGCCGCTTAATATTGCTCAGCACCCCCCCCCCCCCCCCCGCCCCCAAACCCTTTGAGAATCCAGCCTGCATTCAATAAGATTAATTCACATTATGAGGCCTATTATATCTACCATAAACTTAACTACTGGCGAACAGATACCGCCCCAGCCCGCCATCTTTTTTAATTATTGTTAAACTTCTTCCCTCAAAAGATTGTTACTCCACACTGGAACGAGTGTCAATTTATTCAGGCCATACCTACAAGTGAGTGTACATATTCTTCTGTTAACCTTTTACCCAATGTAAAGGCCAAAACTGGCCAGCACTATTCTCAAAAATCACCAATTAATTTTTATTATTTTTTCATTTTTTTTTCGTCGAGCTCGTTCCAACGAGGGGTCATAACCTATGTTTTTGAGACAAAACAATTTAAAAAATTAGTTATTCAAGAATTTTTTCTGTAAGTGACGTCTGCTTTTCATGTTAAGTAAGGGGTTAAACAATTATAAACGATAAGCAAACAAACTGTGTTGAATAGCGTGTTGGTGTGGGTAGGGGGAGGGGGGTGGATGGATATGGAACCTGGTGAGGTAATATCCCCTTCCAAAACCCTGACCCATCTGTTATAGCCCCCATATTATAATGAGATTGATATATCCTTAGTTTGTTAATTATATTGAGATAGATATTTTTTATTTCTGCATTTTCTGACTGGTCTGACTCATTTGCACTGAGTGACCTTTGTTTACATCTTTGTTACACCAATATATTGTACATATAGCTGTTGATTGTTTAATTGTTTCAGTAGGTCAAGGACCTCGTTTACTTGAACTATAACAGAATCCCCTAGAAACTGTTAGAACTTTGAAGAATTTTCATCTTCTGGAACATTCTATCTGGTTACGATATAAAGGTTTGTCTACAGAATTCAAAAACTCATTTTTAGAAAGACATTTCATAAAGACTCACTTCAGTTGTTTCCATTGGAGATTATTATTGTTTCAGAACAGTGCATTTATTATATAAGCAGTGCTTCTTTGTGAATTTGGAAGATTGATTCCAAGAGAATTTTGAAGAGAATCTATTCATCTTGGAAAAGAGAATTTATAATTTCTGTGAAACAGAATAATATTATTTTGTGAAAAGCCAGGATTCTACTGGATTATTTGGAAATTACCCGTGGCATCAATACTTCTTGGATTTTTACTCCATCTGAATTTTGCAGATCATTTTATTATATTTTATTGGAGACTGCTGAAATTTCTAAGAGAAAATTTTATTACAAATCTACGGGATACTGTTTCTGAAGACACATTCTTGGATTTAATACTACCAGCTGGTAACTTTCTAAACAAGATTCTTCACCACTGGATTACTGGATTCTGTCAAACTGTATTTTGGACTAATTCAATAATTGATAAGTACCACTGTTTTTATTTTCTGTAAACCAATTAGTGTAAAAGATCTTTGTATCATTTTTTTTTTATATTAATTTTTTTTAATTAAATTTCAGAATAGTTAAATTCATAGTTATTGTTGCTGATTCTCAGATTTTTTTCTGTTACCAATATCAATAATATTTCCATACCAACACAGAAATTGAGGGCTCGTTGCCGAGATTGAATATAAGATAACGAAAAAGCTTTATTTGCATATTGCAATTATTAGTTTGGCTCATAGTTGAAACAACATTTAAATTTTCTTAGAAAATCTTAGTATTATTATTTACCCGTATATAATCTGAGAACTAACAAACCTTTTCATCATGGTGTTTATTGTGACAGAATTTATTTCTGAATTTGAAAGCTCTCCTGGTTTGGCCCTTTTAGAATCTCTTAAGAAGGAGGATTTATTTCAACTTGCACTACATCTAAAATTACCTACCTCCCCTGGTCTGAACAAACATAAACTTAAACAGCTCATTGTTAATTATTATATGGAGGAAGGCCTTTTGCCTCAGTCTGAAACTCCCTACCTCTGAACCACAACCTACTGATGCCCTTGAACTCAAAAAATTAGAATTGGAACTGAAGAGATTAGAAATGCAACAAGAAATGAAAAGACAGGAAAATGAAATAAAATTAAAAGAAATTGAAGCTCAAAAACAAATGGAACAAATTCAGGCTCAAAAAGAAAAAGAGGATAGGGAATTAAAATTAAAAGAATGAGAAGCTCAAAAAGAAAGGGAACAAATTCAAGCTCAAAAAGAAATGGAACAAATTCAGGCTGAAAAAGAAATGGATCAAATTCGGGTGCTACTAAATAACGAAAACAAACGAACATTAACGAACACAAACGAAAACAAGTAAAAAATGGCAAAATACAGGCTAATAAAATTTTTAAATGGGTAGAGGGTGTGTGTACGGGTATGTTTTACTCATGTGTGAAATTTTATCCACTTTTGATGAGTATTTTGGTCATAAAGAGGATTTAAAATGTGTTGCGTGACAAAGAACTTGTGTTCGTTAATTAGTCGCAATGACCAGCCCTACTAAATAACGAAAACAAGAAATGACAGTGGATAATTAATTAGCTGTCAATAATGAATTGGATTAGCGCTTGTATTGATGGCTGGTTTGAAACTTTGTCTATTTTATATTTTACATATTTATTACTACTTACATGACAATTCTCATCATCAATTTACACAGGCTTTGGACCGGCATGTCAACACAAGTTTAACATGGCTGGTTTAAAATTGTCTTTTTTTTATGTTCATTTTTTCCATTTCCACATTACTCGGTTAATAATTCCAGTGCTTTTACAGAACTAGAAGAAATTTGCATGTACTTTAATTTTTCATTCAGTACGACAGCAGTCCTTTCCTGTCTTAGGTCGTCCCATTGTTGGGAAGTTGCCCGTCATCGGATTAGACCGTCTTATGCCTCTTAGCAGGGCTCGCCTTGAGTAAAATGGTCGTGGCCTAAAAAAGTGCCCCACATATTGAGGTCGGGGCCTTTTCGGGGTTGATTTTCCATTTTGTCTATTATTGTTAGTGCTTTTTGTGGAAAATGTCGGGGCTTGAAAAAAAAGCCCCCAGCAAGTGCTCCTAGGGGCTGATCTCGGGGCCTGGGCTGATCAGCCCCGACTCAAGGCAAGCCCTGTCTAAGTGCCAAACGTGAACCAATTATAGGCCTACATTAGATCACGGCTGTGGTTTTTTTCTCAACCCCAGGTTGCGATTTTTTTTACCTGTAGTTTAATTATTAATTCATTCAATGCGGCTGCAGTTGTACTATGTTGTACATCAGTAGAATTGTTTGACAAACAATAAAACATCTAACAAAGCAGATAGGCAACAACAAAAATTAAAATAGATCCCAGTTAAAAATAATAATAATAATAAATATATAAAATATAAAAAAGACAAAATTTCCAACCAGCCATTTATGCAAGCGCTAATCCGATTCAATATATTGACAGCTAATTAATTATTCACTGTAGTTTCTTGTTTTCATTATTTAGTCGGGCAGGTCATTGCGACTAATTAACGAATACAAGTTCTGCGTCACGCAACACATTTTAAATCATCTTTATGACTAAACTACTCATCAAAAGTGGATAAAATTTCGCACACGAGTAAAACATACCCATACACACACCCTCTACCCATTTAAAAAAATTTATTAGCCTGTATTTTGCCGTTTTTTACTTGTTTTCGTTTGTGTTCATTTATATTCGTTTGTTTTCGTTATTTAGAAGCACCGACAAATTCAGGCTCAAAAAGAAATGCATTTAAGGGAAATTGAAATTCAGGCTCAAAAGGAAATAAAAATAAAAGAATTAGAATCTCAACGTCAAGTCTCAAATGTAATTTCCCCAAGAAGATTTGATGCAACTAAATAAGTGAGGCTAGATCCCCCCCTTTCAAGAAAAAGAAGTTGATAAATATTTTTCACATTTTGAAAAAGTGGCAGCAAGTTTAGAATTGCCAAGGGATGTCTGGACTTTGCTATTGCAAAGTGTTTTGAAAGGGAAGGCCCAAGAAATCTATTCCGCTCTATCTTCTGAGCAAAGCAATAATTATGACACTGTTAAAGAGGCAATACTTCAGGCATATGAACTTGTTCCAGAGGCCAAAAAGCAGAAATTTAGAAATTATTACAAAAGTGAAAATCAAACTCATGTGGAATTTGCCAGAGAGAAGCAAAATTTATTTGACAGGTGGTGCCATTCAAAAGAAATAGGAAAAGATTTTACAAAATTAAAAGAAACAAGAGCTTGACTTTCGTCCGGTGCATACCCCCATGTGGTGTACCGCCTAGTGTGGGCATACCTATGACCAACAAATATCATTTATGAATATTCTTGTACAGACTGACGGACGGATGCACAGATAGACGGACACAATTTTCTTCGAACGTTTTCAACAATTTCTAAGTCAAAAGATATGGTAAATTGTTTGGTGTTTGGAATTTTTATGCAATGAGGCAGAAGCCTTTGTCATAGGCAAACTGCATGCCATATTTCAATGAAATCCGATAACCCCAATCCAGTATGCCTCCCACCCTCTCATTTTCTTCGAAAGTTTTCAACAATTTCCAACAATTTCTAAGTCAAAAGGTATGGTAAATTGTTTGGTGTTTGGAAGTTTTATGCAATGAGGCAGAAGCAATTGTCAAAGGCAAACTGCATGCCATATTTCACCAAAATCCGATAACCCATACCAGAGATACAGGCTGAACAGACAAATAATGTCTATTTCCTACAATTTCTAAGTCAAAAAGGGGGATAACTCTAAAAAGGAAAATGTGAGAAATATTGTTGAATCCTTTTTTTAAAGCCTATACCATAAGCAGTGTTCATGGCGAATTTCATTGCAATAGAACATTCGATACCCGAGATACAGGCTGAACAGACAAAATTTGGCTTGGACGGACACAATTTCTAAGTGAACAAGTAATAAAGAAAAAAATAACTAGTGTGGGCATACCTATGACCAACAAATATTATAAAAAATAATAATTTACTTAAGTTATGAAAATCCAATGGATGGACATTTGGGAGATAGGAAAACCTACTCTCGTATTCAACAGTGTTTTTACTGGCATGTTGTCGAATTTTGTAAAACATGCCGCACCTGTCAAATTGTAGGAAAACCCAACCAGAAGATTCCTCCTGTTCCACTTCAACCAATCCCTGCTTTTGAGGAGCCATTTAGTAGAATTATTATTGACTGTGTTGGCCCATTGCCTAGAACAAGATCTGGAAATGAATATCTTCTTACCATTATGTGTGCTTCTACACGATTTCCTGAGGCTATACCTCTAAGAAATATTAAAACTAAGACTATAGTTAAGGCCTTGATGAAATTTTTCACGACTTTCGGTCTACCCAGGTCAGTGCAATCAGACCAAGGCTCAAATTTTATGTCAAATATTTTTCAGCAGGTGATGTATGAGCTCAAAATTGAGCAGTACTCATCAAGTGCCTACCATCCCGAAAGTCAAGGAGCTCTAGAACGCTTTCATCAAACATTGAAGACCATGATAAAGGCCTATGGGGAGGATAATGAGAAGGATTGGAATGAAGGAGTACATCTCCTCTTATTTGCAGTCTGTGAGACTGTACAGGAATCTCTGGGCTTCAGCTCTTTTGAATTAGTGTTTGGACACTCAGTGAGAGGTCCACTCACTGCTTTGAAGGAGAAATGGCTCGAGGATGAGGCAACTGAAATTTCTCTTCTGGACTATGTGTCCACTTTTAAGGAAAAATTGCACCAGGCCAGAGAAATGGCAAATAATCATTTACAGAAAGCCCAGAGTCATATGAAGACCTGGTATGATAAAAAGGCAAAATTTTGCACCTTTACACCTGGGGACAAGGTGCTAGTATTATTCCCTTTAAAGGGCAATGCTTTACAAGCAAGATATTCAGGCCCTTATATTGTTAAGCACAAGATCAGTGATACTGATTATGCTGCTGAGACTCCCGATAGACTCAAAAATACTCAGCTGTGCCATATAAATATGTTGAAAACATATTATGAGAGAGAACCAAGCTCTCTACCAGTCTCAACAGTCACCCACATGGATGAGGTGGAAATTCCTGTAGAGGATATTCATGAAGGCGGCGAAAATGTACCTCTGAAGTGACAGAACTCAGATGTCCTGAGAGATCTACAAAATAAAATAGATTATTTACTGCCTGACCAAAGAAAAGATTTAGTTGATTTAATTTTCCAATATCAACACTTATTTCCCAATGCGCCTAGTAGGACATCTGTTATTTTTCATGATGTTCATGTAGTAGAGGCAAATCCCATCAAACAGCATCCATATAGATTGAACCCTTTCAAAGCTGAGATCATGCGAAAGGAAATACAGTCTATGCTGGACAATGATATCATAGAACCTAGCCATAGCAACTGGAGTTCGCCCTGCATACTCGTCCCAAAACCTGATGGCAGTTACCGATTTTGTACGGATTACCGAAAAGTGAACATGGAAGCGGAGTACGAAAGTCCATGCAGAGATGGCAAAACGACTGAGAAGGGACCAGGTCCGACTTCTCCTCGTTGACTCTGAACCCTAGTGACAGGAGCAGGCTCAACAGTGTGTCGACATCGGACTCCAGAGAGGCAGTATTGGGATGCCTCTGGAGGATATCGCCTAGATATGCTGAAGTAGTCACCCTGGACTCTGTGCGATGTAAGGCTAACACGTGACATCAGTCGGGTGAAGGCCCAAGGAGCCAGGTTGAGGCAAAAGGACATGGCCTTGAACTGGTAAACTCGCCCCAGAAAAGCGAACCTGAGATACTTTCGCAATGTCCGATGAATCGGAACACGAAAGTACGTGCCTCGCAGGTCAATGCTGGAAACGAAAACTCCCTGGTGAATGGAGCGGCGAACCGACATGAAAGTCTCCACGCTGAACTTAGGAGCAATGATAGACTGGTTCAGGATACTCAGATCGATAACCGGTCAGAGACGACCGTCCTTCTTCGGCACCAAAAACAGGCGGGAATAAAATCCCACTGAATGAATGTTCTTGACGACCTCGATCACCCCCTTTCACAGCAGATTATCTACCTCCGTGATCAAAAGTTCCCAACGTGTAACGTCTAAAGGAACTTGTGTTGGAAGAGGCACTCTTGACAGAGTTGGATGCCTCAACCTGGGACGAATCGAGGTGAGGACCTTCATTTCGAGTCTTGGCGAGGCCCGCGAGAGGAGAAACCACCTCCTCTACTACATATGTATATGAAGAATCCCGAGTCCTCCTTCTAGCCTACCGATGCTTACCCTTATCCCGTGAGTAAGTAGAAGCGGAAGCAGGAGGATCAGCCCTTGGCTTCGCAGAGGAAGCAGAAGGGCACTTGTTAGGCTTTGGATGGCACCTGCCTCCAACAGAAGGCTGATCAAGCTGACGAAGCAGCAGCTGATCTATGGAATGACGTAGGACGTCATCCCGGACCGTCGCCGAAGCAGCAGCAGGCTGCCCCTCAGGAAGGGAACAGAGTGTGTCCAACACAGCGTCCCTGCGGACTAATTCCAAGTTAGCCATGCTATAGGCATGCTTGTGCATGAGCGCCTTGGTAAGCACACTCAAAGGAGCCTGTACGTCATCAAACTTTTCTGGAGGCAGCTAAAGCAGAGACGACGTGATCCGAGAGAGAAAGCATGCCCAGCATCTCTCTCAATAAGCCCAACAGGGACTCAGAGTCGCCATAGGAATAACGGCAGACTTGGGATTGGAAAGCCCGAGGGAGGTGGAGTCCTGATCCAAGACTGTCAAAGTCTGGCAGACTGACTGTTTGGCGGAATCGTAGGAATGATAACGCACTGGTGGCAAAAAAGTGTCAACCTTGGTGAAGAACGAAGTCTTCAAAGCCTTGGAACTCAGCTTAGAGTCCAAAGCTGAAAACGCTTCAACCGCCTGTACCGAATGGCACAGTCGAAGGCGCCCAGAAGCAGGTTGCTCCACAGGCTGTAGGCGTGCGACCGATGATCGCAGCCTGGCTGACACTGTCGGCTGGTTTGATGGTTTGAGATCTGGAAGGAACCCAAACACAAAGTCAAGAGCTACCCCCAAGTCAGAAGACTGTTGGTTCTCGACATCAGGTATGTAGACTCATCCTCTGAGTCGGAAGACACATAGCCCATCATGGGCAAACCAGCCGATGCCTCTCATGGTGTAGGAACACCTGAGGGATCAAAAAGTGGCCTTCTTCCGGTGCTGTAGGGGGCGCCTGGAAACCACTAGCAGCCTCGCTGAAAGCAACGGGAAGGCTCTTGGAAAGAACCTGAGTGAGCAAGGAGAGGGCCTCCCTGAGCTCATGGCCCCAATCGGCCGGTTCAACGTGGCAACGAACCAGCAAAGAGGCTTCACTCCTGACCCTTTTAACCAGCGAAGGGTAACAATCCTCAAATACACCCGACGCGGGGCAATGGGCGGGGCAATGGGTGGCAGCCAAAACATCTGAAGGCAGGTGTGTATTGGGGTATGACCTACCCTGAGGATCTGCAGAGCGGGAACTCAGTAGTCACAGCAGATCTCTGAGGGACAGAAGGTCCAGGCTGCACAAAAGGCGTTGGTCCCGCAAAACTGGCCAAGGGACCAGAGTGCGTGGACGGAAATGCCACGGAGTTCATGGTGGCCCCACCATGAACATCTGAATCCAATGAGAAAACTGAGGTACTCAACAGCTGAGAGACCAGAGCAGAGGGTTCAACCGGCAGCCCCTTCCGACTTCACCAAGTTGAAGTCAGGGAAGGCTGAGGCCGATACCCCACATCCACACTACCAGAGATGCATCTTTGCAGACCCCTGCAGGGAAAAGCCGACGTCAGCTGAAACAGTGACCAATGAAGTTGCAGACGGAACAGCAGTAGCAGCCGATACGATGGGAGCTGTTGAAATTGGTGGAAAGTGGAAACGGGGAGAGAGCAACCTAACTCGGCTCCAAAGGAGGAGTCACAACCCTAGTGACAGCCTCACATGTCGACTGGAGAGGGAACAGTCCCAGAACCAGGGATCTCTTCATCAGACAACTCAACAGCTCCTGCAGTATCCACCACAGAGAAAGACTGCACATCCCCCACGAAGGGGGTATAACTCTCACCAGACGTGGTCATGTTGGGAGGCCCCGAACGACAGCGTTCCCCCTCCCAGCGGGTGCGGGAGGAACAGCCACGAAAATGCACCACATGCTTGGGCAAAAGGCATTGCCCTCAAGGAAAGGCATAACAGAGGTGAGAGCAGTAGAAGAAAAAGGTGAACTCAACAGCTGTAGATAGTAGAACAAGCCCAACTACGAGAGAAAGGTGGCAGAAAAAAGGACCGGCAGGAACATAACTGAACCCAGATGGCCGACAGGGACCAAAAAACAAATTCTGCCTTCAACAGAGAGGAGAAATCCTGTTCATACAGCACCCCCCCTCTCCCCCCCCCCCCCACACTGACACCTAACTCCAATAATAATAATATCCAGAAGGATAACATAAATTTATCAACCGAAAGATTTTATGTCCAAACCACACGGAACACGAAAGTCGCACGCAAACACAGAAAATGTGGTTGAAAATAAGAATATATAAAACACAGTCCTGTTATTATACGATCTTCAGATCCAAAATTTCAGTCACAGGTAACCATTATCAACGAGTTGAATTGTCACTGTTTCTGAATGCAAATGGATGTCCTGCCACATGGGCGGATGAAAAAAGAATGATTCATTAGTTACTGCATGCGCACTGGTTTTTCGGAAGCCGTGGATTTGTACTAAGAGAAGAGCATGTGCTACTGGGTGTACACGGCGCTCAACCCAGTTTTGGCTTATTTTTTCTTGGTGCTTTTGCACCACTTTCTTTCCCAAATCGCTTGGGAAAGATCAAAATAGAGAGTATATTTTCTGAGTTAGGGTCTTCCACTGTAGTGCAAGCCTGTGGTAAACAACTGTAAGGTAGGATGATAAGAAACTGACAGACTGGCAAAACAAGTGCAAGGCTCCAGGTGAGCTGCAATGTTCAAAAGAATGAGAAGACACCCCACTCCCACCCCACCCCATAAACTGATAACAAGAGGCTCGTGGGTCCTGAGGGTGCTCACCTGACATGGTAGCCTAAATATCAACCCAGGGAATTGATTTGCCCCTCCTAAGAAAAGCTTATACCAAATATCCAAAGATTCTGACCGATGGATCTAAAAAACCCCAGATTTTTAAAGAATATTCCTCATCTTGAACTAAGTTATAATTCAAGCTCCCACAGTGAATCCAAATATGAACCCAGGGACTTGGCTTGAACAAACTTGAATCTCACCTCTATAAGGATGCTGAAAACCAAATATCAAAAGATTCTGATTGGTGGATCGGAAGAAGATTTTTAAAGAATACTCCTCATATTGCACTAATCTGAACATTTGGGCTCCCATAGAGCCCAGGCTTGTCAATTTGAGGCGGCGATCGCCCAGCCGCAGTCGCCTGCCTGAGTCAAAATTCCAGGAAGAAGATTCTTTAATGTTTTTCACATTGTCAGTATTAAAAAATGCTGACTCAGCATTTTTTCAAAGTCCTGAAAAAGTACCCTTTGATAAAACCAATGGAAATTTTTTTTTTTTACCATTCCTTTCTGCTGTTCCTTAGAGCTGTCTCAATGTTGAAATTTGACTTCGATGTCAATTTTCGATTTTTTTTTACTAAAAACCCCGATGTCGATGTTAATGTTAATAACACATGTGCCTCATTCAGTCTTTCGAGTTTGAAAATCGTGTGCGAGTGAGGTTTTAGTAACTTTTAGCGCTGTTTTGAGAAAAGTGGGCCTCGTTTCAAGTCCATAAAAACACTTTTTTTGTAAAATATTGAAAAAAACACAGTACCTTTATGATCGTCAGGAATTAATCTAATAATCTATGCATGTTATGATGTGTATTGAATATTCTATCAATCAACGTGAAATTAAGAGCCTTTAAATCCACAATGTTAGTTTAGGTTTCACATGTAAACATCTAATTAACATAAGAGCGCGTGCTGAATATACACACTTGATTGACAGTTGAGTGTTCCTGCTGCAAACTCTTCAAACAAAAGTCCAGTAATTGAACAGAAAAACAGCACACAGATTGGAAGATTATCGAGACTGAGGGATTTGCACAATTAGCAGCAGGGACACTCGACTATCAATCAAGTGTGCGTATTGACTATTGACCATGTGCTCTTATGTTAATTAGATGTCTATTATGAATTATGAAAATATTGAGAGAAAAAATTGTAACTTGCTGACTTTCTTTTATGCGAGTGGCACGTCGCTCCATGTTGCAAACGCACAACAGAAACAGAAAATTGCATTATGGGTATAACATCGACTTTTGCGATTTTTTAAAAATTGCTTCGGTTTGATTTTCGGTGTTCTTATACACCGAAAAAACCGACACCGAGACAGCTCTACTGTTCCTAAGGAAGCTTCACACAAAATAAAAATTCTCTGTGTCATGTAATTTTGGAGATATGGGCTTTTTTAATTTTTTTCTATTTTTAGGTCCTGCTGTTCCTATGGGGTGACGGGAAAATTTTTGTTGGCATAAATTCGGTACTTATGACCCAATAAGCCCTCATATCAAATATGGTTCAAATCAGCCTCTCAGTTCGGGAAATAGAAATTTTGTTATAATTCAGGCCCTACAGGAAGCCCAAATATGAATCCAGGGACTTGGCTTTAACTTGAACTTCACCCCCCTAAGGATGTTGCACACCAAATATTGAAAGAAACTGATTGGTGGATCTGAAAGAATATTCCTCATACTAATTTAAACATTTGGGCTCCCATAGACAGCCCAAATATGGAGCCAGGGATTTGATTTCAATAAACATGTGAAACAATCTTCCAAAGTTGTTATATGTGAAATTTGAAAGCTTTTGGAGCAGTGGTTTGGGAGAAGAAGAATCTTAAATGTTTTCACCATTACCCCCATTGTTCAAAAATGCTGACTTAGCACTTGTCCTAAAAAAAAGTACCCGGTGATAAAAACGATAGCAATTTTTTTGACCATTCCATTCTGTTGGTCCTAAGGAAGCTTCACACCAAATAAGAATTCTCACTGCTGTGTCATTTTAGAGATATGGGCATTTTAAATTTTTTCTATTTTTAGCTCCTGCGGTTTCCATGGGGCGACGGGAACATTTTTTGGGGCATAAATTAAGTACTTATGACCCAGTAATCCCTCATATCAAATTTGGTTCAAGTCAGCCTCTCAGTTTGGCCATAACAATGGCAAATATAGCTCTTCAAACTTCTCTTGAACAAATCTGAGTCTACACCTCAAAAGGAAGCTGTTAACCAAATATCAAGTCTCTGCTACTGCTGGTTTATGAGACAATTTTTTAAGATTTAACCATACTTTTGGGGCATGACCCTACCAAGGGGCGGAGCAATTTGGTTTGAACAAAATCAAAATGCGATATGATAACAAACAATTATCTCAAATTTCACTGAAAGTCAGGCGAGCTAACAATAAGTTTTGCGTAAATCACAAGACCTAAAATCAAAATCAAAAGATTTTCTGAAACAAAGACGATTGAGACAACAAAAATACCGGACTGGGATATTTTTGTGCATCTCACCAAATGACATCACCTAAAGCCAATCACCAGATGCTTCATGACGTTCATCACGCAGTGGTTGAAATTGACATTACATGCAGCCAATCATTGTGCGAGCAAGTGCGACAAGGCAACTTGCCCATATTAATTTTAACTTGAAAGTAAACAATATGGCAAAATTCATTCATAAACAAGAAAATTTTTTACTAAGGTAACACATGCCCCCCCCCCACCCCCCCCCCCCCCCCCCCCCCCCCCCCCCCGTGAACTTCACCTTGCAGATGCGGCGGAAACTATTATATGCGACACACCTTCTGACTGTCCTTAACATTTGTAAAAAGTTTAACAATTGTAATATGATTCGTTTCTGAGTTATGGCTGAGACACGAATATTGATGATTTTCAGTGTGACCTTGAAATGTGACCTTGACCTTACAGACCTGGCTGTGGTGTGTGACACATCCACCCATTGTCCTTTATAATTGAGCGAAGTAAGATGATTGTAGCCCTGATAGTTTTGGAGTTATGCTTGAGGCACGATTTGTGATCCTGAAC